>CAHIKZ030000746.1:1040000-1087500 GCA_903632075.3 Acanthosepion pharaonis | reverse complement strand
TGTTAATTATATGTTTCTTTTTTGTTTCCATGTTTTCTAAAACTTCATCGTTGCTCACATGTTAACTTCATGGTATCCTCAGCATCATCCTGTAGAATAACATTTCGGCTGCCCCAAGAGGCTTACATTCATTCAGTCGAGACACTAATGAGGAAAAAGCTCATCAGAGCAACTGCCATGAGAAGAATTGCATATAGAAAAGGCAGAGGTCAGCCTCGTCAATAAGAAAAGGACTCAAGTCAAGATGACAGATTATGATCGGTTACATTGCAGACCCTTTGAATTTTGCCAAGAATCTCGTCTAGGGGCAAGAAAATAGATATGTCTATTTTTTCATTCTACTTTCCGCTTGTGAAGCTAAGCTAAGCTCAGTTTTGATTCTTTAAAGATTAATAACCTCATTATCAACAATTTCGAAAAAGATCATCGTTATATCTGTGCCTGTTTTTTTAATCATTGCAACAGAGCCCCTAACAAGCAAGCACTTGAGGGTGAACCGAGTCTGAAAGAATATGAGAAAAAAAAAATTATTAAAGAGCAATAATAATAAAAGATAAGAGTTTAACAGAACAGAAGATAACGATTGACCTTCGAACAATTTTGCACTAGGATTTATTATTGGAGAACAAAATCATTAAAACATAGATGACGCTGTGTTTACGGCATCAACTCCAACATAAAACACCAAAGAAAAGGAGGAAGAAAAAAATGAAGCAACAATTGTAATATGACAGAAATTATGGTCGTAGGGAAAAAGGAGAGCTGCAGATTGGAGTTTTCAAAATAAGACAAGTACAGAAATTTAAGTAGCTGCGATGTTTTATAGTAGACGATGGAAAATATTACACAAAAAATGCGAAGACGCACCGGAATAGAGAAAGATGCCTTCTGTGATCTAAACAAAGTATTAAGAAACAGGACAAACAACGAAAATGCAATATAGTATCACTCCTTCCATCTAACAGTGAATGACGAATATCTTCCTAACGTTATTTACATTATTCGGACTATTGTCCTCATCTTTGTCGCCATATTTATCACAACGTTTCGGCCATTGTACGCTCCGGCCTTCTTCAGGTGGTTGGAATGTCGAACTGAACCCTTTATTTCGCTCACTGGGGTAGACTGTTCTAGTTCCACGTGCCATGTTTAATGGATGTCAGCTATCATTTATCTCCTGTTAATTTTCCTCCTTCAAGTTCTCCACTGCCTTAACCGGGTATTGAACTCACACTCTTTGGGTCTTGTCACTGGATCTAACCAACGTCTTTATCCACTGTGCAATGTGTCCTTGATAAATGTGGCGACAAAGATGAGAACAATAGTCCGAATAATGTAAATAATCTACATAATATCTCATCTCAGAAATATAGACAGAATCTTCCTAACGGATGAACAGGAGATCTGAGGCACTAGAGATGTGTTTGTGTAGAAAGATTCTGAGCATTCCATGGCCCGAAAATGTGAGCAAAGATGACGTTTGAGGGAAAATGATAACATGAAAGGATTATGTGAATATTGTTCGAAAATAATTGTTCGAAAACAATTATTCGACAAAAGTTTATTCGAATTGCAAATTGTTTAAATGAAAATTAAAAGAAAGGACAATTTTACTAAATGATAATTGGAAATTCAAAATCATTTATTGCAATAAAAATGTAAAAAATTAAAAGAGGAAATACACAAATAATAATTATTCGAAATGCAAATATCGTTAATATAACAATTTAGTAAAAAAAATCCTTATAACCTAAAGTTATATGTACTGCACGCAAATAGTCAACTAATGAAGAGTACTTGTTAAAGGATGACACTAATTTTTTAAGTTTTCCATTTACGTCGCGGTCTTTCTTGGCGCTTTTGATAGTTTGCCAACCTGCTCTTACTTTTGAAATATGAATTTCTTGCAAGTCGTGTTCTGTTTTGAGAGCTGTCGAAGAATTTCCATATTGTGCGATGATACGATGACATCCGGATATCAAACATAGATATTACATAGATATTACGTAGATATTACACATGATTATCATTTAGAATAATTGTCCATTCGTTTAATTTTCTTTCAAACAATTTACAATTCGAATAGATGTTTTTTGAAGAATTATTTTCGAAGAATATTCCCGATACGGTAACACTTTCATTTGCAGTCAAAAAGATTTGATACATGGTACTGAAGAGGGCTTGCAAAATTTCATATTCACAGAAACTTCTGAACATAAGAGGGATATAATGAACGACGAGTAATCTACCTAACGAATGTTTATAAATGGATGGCAGAACAGGGGTTAGGAAGCATAATAATAGGAAAAATAGAGCTTAAGACTAGAAAGAAAAAGAAGTTGTGGAGAGTCATGTTCTCTAGTGTCCTGAAGATATAACTTCCGCTTGTGTGTGTGTGTGTATGTGCGTGTGTGTGTGCGCGCGCGCATGTGTGTGTGGGGGTGTGTGAAAAGCGAATGGACATTGACTGTGAGGCGGATAAAAGAGCCTTATATATTTGGGTAGACAAAGAAAGATAAGCAGATTTCGTGGTCAGTGACACACACACACACACACACAAACACACATACACACACACACACACACATATATATATATATATATATATATATATATATATTGCCAGGCAGCGTATATTTTTCTAAGATATCTCAATATACAGCACGGTAGATGTAAATAAATATAGTGTTTAATAAATAAATAAATAAATAAAAGCATTTGCTCAAATATGAATTTAAACAAATAAATTATATATATATATATATATATATATATATATATATATATATATATATATATATATATACATACATAGGGTGTCCATAAAGTTCATGTGCACGTTATAGTTATAAATTGTTTAAAGTGAACACGAACTTTATGGACACCAATATATATATATATATATATATATATATATAATATTTTTATTATAAAATATTTACATCGCTACACAAAAATTGCTGTTTCAGAACTTAAAAATTGTCCCTCATCAGGCGATGTTGGATAGCTTATGGTGAAAATGATTTACCTGGAAAACCAGTAAATGATTCGGGAGCTCATTTGAGAGTTAAAGGAGGGGAGAAAACTAAGATTGCAAAATTAAAAAAAAAAAAAAAAACACACATTTGTGGGTATGCCTTGATTAACCAATCAAAAGGCGGATGAAAGCTAAAAGAGAAAAATGAAGCTAGAAGTTAGGGGTAGGTGGGTTATTAATTCATGTCTTGATAGTTTTGACACTTTTCGGCACGTCAGCACAGGCGACATCCGGTTACGAATTTATAAATTTAAGTTACTGTGAAGTAGACAGAGATATATTTTAACAAAACTTTAATTTTAAGAAATTTCCAGTTTATATATATATATATATATATATATATATATATATATATATATATATATATATATATATATATATATATATATATATATATATATATATATATATATATATATATATATATATATATATATATATATATATATATATATATATATATATATATATATATAATATATATATATATATATATATATATCTCAGAACTATATTAAAAGTGCCTCTAGTGTGATCAAAACATTTTATATATATTTTGAACCTAAAATACGATATTAATTATATTGAATAAGTAATAAAACATGGCAATATTAAAGTTGAAAAATCAAAGAATTAAATAAATATAAATATAAATAATATTATATATTAATAAAATGGTCAGAAGAAAATAATGGATATGTAATTGTAATGTGTAGTTTTTTTATGAAAATTTCTATTAATTATATTTTAAAATAAACATTATACAATGCCTACAGATTACTGTTAATTCATTTCTCTGATTTAGGATATTATCATTTTTAGGAAATTTTATAATATGCAGCTTCTCATGTAGAAACAGTGGACATGGGTTATTTAAGGACTTAGAAATTCTCTTTTATTTAATATTTTCCATTTTACAGTAGGAGATTTGTTGATTTCTTTTAAATGCCAAAAATATTTAGAGGTGGATGTTAGAATTTTTTTAAGATAAAAATGGTTTTGTGATGCAGGTCTTACTAATTAACTGATAGCTGGTTCTAATTTGCACATAAGTGAATATAACAAACTCAAAAGGAATTGGAACTCGTCTCCCTAATTAACAATTCCAAGCTATTCACCATTACATCACCCGTATATCTAAGATTACAGAACCTGTTATTTCCAAGCGGTCACTCATCTAGGTACTGGTCAGGTTCGCCATTGCTTAACTTCGGGGATCGTACGGGAACCATCGTTTAGTGTGAAGTGGCCGTAAACTAAAGTAAGGAAAAAGGAGGAAATAAAATGTTCTGTCCATAAATGCATTATTTTTAATAGTATGATATTCCTTGTAGAATTCCCTGAATTCTCTGCATCAAGGTGTCACCATTTTTCGGCACGGTCCTCTTCGATAAATATTGCAGGCTGATATAGACACGTCATTGGATTATTCTTTTTAAGAAAGCAAATCCACCAAGGAAATTAATCCTCGTCAATAACAACCTCAGGAATTTGCTATTTCTTTATTTGGCCTCATTTCATGAATGAATAATGCCCGTATCGTTAGGAAAAAAAAGAGTTTTAAATCGTCAATTGACGATATCTGCTAGATTCCCAATGCAACAGAAATTGATAACCCCCGCCGTTTAACCTTCGTAAGCCACCTCGAATTTGCGATAATTGATAATCCCATACGATATTAACACACCTCAATACAAAAATGTTTATAGTGTTACAATTATGTAAAACATTGCCGTACTTCTGAAAAGAACAACATAATGGATAATCCCCGTTAAAATATGCAGTAAATCAAAACCTGAACTGAAGAAATAATTATTCATTGAAATGAAAATTGTAATAAATTTGTTCCAAAAACATATGTTGTAAATTGTCGGTGAAACACACCAATACAATAATCGAGAAAGGATGTACTCATCAAAAATAGCTCCAAATTATTTACATGAATAGAAAGATATAACATTAGCAAAACTACGATAACGACTGCTTAAACTATTTTTGCCCTTCCTTGCCCTTAAAGAAGTGCCCTTTGCCGTGCAGATGTTGCTACATGCCTTACTTCTTGCTATCTCACACTGTGAATTTTTTCTAAGCTCTATACTAAACATTAAATCTGTTACGAAAAAAGAACTAAACAAAATGAACACAAAATGATCAGCTTTAAAACAAAGGACTCTTAACTGGAAAAACCAAATGAAAAAAGAATGTTAACAACAAATACTTTTTCCCACACAACCCAGTTCTACGGAATCAGAATCAACGTTGAGTTTAAGCAAGCGAATGAGCCAATTGGAGTAAAGTGCCATGCAGATTTAAATTTTTCCCACTTCTGACGAATGCAGCTATCGAATTCTTTTGCATGCTAGCATGCTAGTTAACATTCGTGTCAGTCAGCTGTTGGCTCTCAGGCTGACCAATAGAATCTTCCTTTCTATTCGTGGCAGCCAGCTATAGGGTCTCACTCTGGCCAGTAGAAAATGGCCGCAAACTACATGAAAACTGCCGTAGAAGCATGAAAAAATCGATTATTTCCACTATCGATGGGAGTGGGGAAATGCAAAGTCTGTCTTGGCCTTGCCGCTAACTTGGAGCATGTGCATGTAAATTTTGGTGCAAATCCGTCGAGAATTGCGGCCGTGTATTCGTTGTACACACAGACATCCTGCCTTTATATATATATATATATATATATATATATATATATATATATATATATATATATATATATATATATATATATATATATATATATATATATATATATATATATATATATATATATATATATAAATTCATCTAGTCAAAAGAAACCTCAACAGAATGCCGAAAGCACTGGACGGTCGTTTCGTCCTATATTTGGGACTCATCAGCAGTGCGCATCCACTATCGAGAATTGAAACCCGGACAGTTACGTTATCAGACAAACGTCATACCAACTTTTCCACCGGGCCTCGGTGGCGAAGTGGTAGCGAATTACACTCGATATAGCGCCCCTCGATCACATATTCCGTGCTGGAACTTATCCGAATTTCTCTTTTACCCATAGGACTGTGCCCCCATATATTTGAATATGTGATCGAATTTAATTCGCTACCTCTTCGTCCCTTTTTATCATATGCCGCATTAGACAGCCATTTCGTTCTAGAGAACCCGGTCTGTCCTGCTATTTACTCGTAGCTAGGGAGAGAAGAGAAGGATTCATACGTAAGTGAATGTAATGGATTCGACTGGAATTCGAACTCGGCTCACCGATACCTCAATCCGAGCCGCTATCCATTACTCTCCCAACATGTGACAACATTAATTACCGATAATATGTAATGTTTATGATTATTCTGGGATATGTTATACTCTTGTTGAAGTTCTTTTTTTCACAGACATATTTAGTTCATCTTTATTGTCTTCAGATATGGGCACCTCAACGTGGAGTAATGGTTAGAAAGCTTGTCTTGCTAGATCAATTACGACTGATTAGTGAGTTCAATGGGTGCTCCATACTTTCGGCCTTGTGCCACATCTAAGTCGGGCTTAGAAAATCGCTATATGGTTTTCATATATGAAAGGGTGAGTAATTTTGGTAAGACCTGTTTAAATTTATTGGTCACCCATGTGAAGAATTGAAAATATGCCATTTGCAATAGAATTTCCGTTAGATAGTTCATTTGCATTTAATCTTAAAGGTTCAAAGGATACCAAGCAGACTGGTTGACCTTCAGGCATATTCACCTCATCAAGTCTGGCCCTCTTTAGACAAATGTTTTGGCACCTCTGAAAGAAAAAAGCTAATTATTATAAAAAAGTTTTAATTTTGATTGCTATTGGGAAAATAATGATTATGATGAGAGTGATACTAAGAAAAAAAATTTGATGAGAAATGAGGATATTAAGCATAATGAAGGTATCAATCAGTCTTGACAGTCTTGACAGACTATAGAGTCTACTTGGATGTCTAGGTAATCCCTGCAGCAGTTGCATGTTCAGGCACATTTAAGTTTCTTCGCCATGCAGCAGCGTCAATCCGAGCAGAACTTGCGTAAGAGTTTATTGACGCATAATCTGGTGCGATCAGTTATTGAACAATATCAATACTTTGAAATCCTCAGTCACGATGACTTACAACTTCGTTCTAGCTTATGTCAGCAGCGAAGGTTTCTGCACAATTTTGTCTATCCATTGTCAATCATAAGTCTAGGATCAGTCCGTGATATGGTTTTCAGACACTTTTCATGCTGTGATCTTCACTTCAGACCGATATTAGCGAGGTCAGCTCCATGATAAATTGGCCATGGGGCACTTTGAAACCGGCTCTCATAGTCGAATCACTAACGTCCCAACCACGCATCCAGTATCTTAGGTTTAGTCATTAAATATTATTACTCTTCATAAGACTACGTTTAGCTTTAATTCTTATTCTCACCTGAAAATGCATTGTTATTGTTGATCACGGGAATGAAAGTGAAAGACATGATTATATCAAATGATGATAGTGGGGCTTACAATAAACTAAGATATTTAAAAGTAATTTCATTGTCATGGACACAATAACGGAGTAGTGCACGATAATAGATCGTGCCAGCTAGGAAGTCATCTTTATCGTGTTATTGATGACGGCGGTATGGTTAGTATTCTTGTCCGGTGAGACCACTGATGTCGCTGACTTTAATTGTAATGGCATTAAACGCCGATGTTTATAATGGTCGATGATGAAAATCACTCTTTTGTTCATTGCCATGTTTGCCCGATGGCTACGCTAATGACATTAATGACACTTATGAAAATTGGACTAGCTGAAATAACCTTTTGCAGTGGCGAAGAGCAAACATACTGCGATAATCAAGACCACAAATCGGAAACTTCCCCTGTGAAAAGGCCTCCCATGACTGCTGGCAATGATGGTACCAAACGAACAGAAGCCAGCACCGTGCTATTAACTATAATTTATTGGTTTTATTGTAATCTTCTCAGTTGGAGTTTTAAGCGCAATGATCAATGTTGAACCC
The DNA here is from genome assembly GCA_903632075.3 of Acanthosepion pharaonis. NCBI lineage: Eukaryota > Metazoa > Mollusca > Cephalopoda > Sepiida > Sepiidae > Acanthosepion > Acanthosepion pharaonis. The sequence goes on along the minus strand of CAHIKZ030000746.1, from coordinate 1,079,466 downwards.
TAATAAAGAACGAAATGAGACATTGCTTTTGTGCGGCTCTGCTTGGAAGTATGCAGGAAACAATTAGCTTTACTTACGCTGACAATCGTAATTCAAATTGACCAGTAGCCGATGAAGCGAAACTCATTGCCAATGAGCGACGACGACGACGAAGGAGGACTAAAAAGTCTGATAAACATTGGAGATTTCGTTGGCGTCCGATTTGACACAATGGGACGCAGGCCGATGTCTTGCCTCGCACAGACAAATATCGGTGAGATGTGCGTTCTTTGTCTGCCGAAGCGTAGCACCTGCAAGTGACTTTCGCTTCCTCGCTAAGTGTCGTAAATTTTAAAATACCTAGCATTATGTATTCAAATGTCGGATATTTAACAAGCCAACTTAGCTTTATGAGTTGATTTAGATATTTCTAATATGTTTGGAGAAAACTTCAGCAACTTCGTCATTCTTTTATTAAAAAAAAAAAAAAAATTAGGCCAAATATATATCAGTAGGGAAATGTATTTTCGTTTTTTACGGAAAGAGCTAAAGTTTTTATATTTGAGTCCGTAAACATTTAATTGGTTTATGGGTAGGTAAATACTGATCATTTATATATATATATATATATATATATATATATATATATATATATATATATATATATATATTTAATTTGTTCATGGGTAGGTAAATACTGATCATTTATATATATATATATATATATATATATATATATATATATATATATATATATATATATATATATATTACCTGATGATCCGGAGTCCTTTAAAAAGGATTTTGGTGAAATAAATTATTGTAATGGTACCTTAAAGTGGTCTGTTCTTCATTAAATTTATATATATATATATATATATATATATATATATATATAAATGATCAGTATTTACCTACCCATGAACCAATTAAATGTTTACGGACTCAAATATAAAAACTTTGAAGATTGGAAAGAGTTTATCAAATACTGTATTATGAATATCGATTTTTTATTGTTGTTGGGTTTTTGAAGGCTGGTGGTGGTGGGGGTGGGATTACATGCATATATATATATATATATATATATATATATATATATATATATATATATATGTGTGTGTGTGTGTGTGTGTGTGTGTCTGTGTGTATACACCCCGGTGTAACAGCAAAATTGTCCAAATCGTATAATAGCATGAGATAATTGTCCATCCTACAAAAAAAAACAAAAAAAAAACACACACACTGAACTTATTGAGTTTCTTTTCTCCAGGTTTTCAGAGAAGACGTTTAGCCAGCCTGACACCATGTGTCCTAAGAATCAATGAAAAACTCTTTGATTTATTCAGCTAGAAATAGGACAAGTTAAAATCGTTTTGTGCAACCCCCACTATGTCTTTCCAACTGAGCAATAGTCAGAGAAAAAACATCATTCAAGCCTTCAGTAATGATACCAATATTCCAAATTTGGCTTCCATCTTCAAAGTCCATTCAAGAACCATCAAGTGAATAAGTTTTAAAAAAAGAGGGATCAGTAGAGAGGAAAACTGGTTCAGGAGGTCACAACAGCAAAAGGGTTCATTATTTCAACTCCAAAATAATACGCATTGTTTTACTGTAAATTACAAATGACTGTAAGACTGTAGCTCTGTTTACTATTCTTTCTGCTGATTCTATTTATTTTTGTTTAAAATTTGCACTATAATTCGCACGTTTTGACGACATTTTGGCGGTAAAATAAAATGTTATATTTATCGGGAAAACCGCGTGGTAATTTTCAACATTATTTTAGCCGCTTTGTTTCGATTTTATTTGTAATGTCAAGGTCGACAAAATATCTTCGTAATTATTTTTTGCGTATTATACATAGGGATATATATTTCTTAACTTTTTGTTGGGGTGCGTATTATTTAAGGAGTGCGTATTATTTTTGAGAAATTACGGTAATTCAAAAACACAGAGGCTAAAAGTTGATGTTGCAATTAAATTTTTGAAGATCATAGTTGATTGGAAACAAAAAACAGGAATGAATTTCCACAAATGAAAAGTTTGTTTTTAAAACACTTCACCCCAAGCAAGGCGATAATGTCAATAAGAGGCAGCGAATTACTGGGAACAAGGGATAAACTTATAAACCAGCTCAAATGACCTGGAAAGAGTGTGAACCGGGCGATATCCGAACCTGTCTAATCCGATTGGGGAGGAATAAATAAGAAAGAAATAGTGAAAAAAACATCCGGATTCAGGCGAAGACGTTAGAAGTATAGAGTTGAAGTAGACTTTAGAATGAACAGGAAAACCAAACTTAAACAGGAAACAAGGAATAAATATCTAATCCTGTTCAAAAGGCAGGATTTTGAACCTGGTGATAGGTGAAACTATCGACTCCCTATAGAGAGTTCGAGAGAAGAAATTATTACAGTAGAACTTATGGTTAATTCTAGCAATTTCAACAGTAAAATGACAAAAGTCAGCAGCCGATCCAGTATACGTTTAAATTCACGATGTCAAGGTGCTAAAGTAAAGCTTGTCATAGAGAATTGCCATGAAAATGTTTATATAAAGATGCCCAAATCCGTTATGGCGGTGGGAAAGGGATGAAAAGCGGAGATGCCAGGTCCCGACAGATAATATTGCAGATTTGTGTTTGAATTTTGTTAAGAATTCTTAGCAAACATGCGACAACAATATTTACTGTAGCGACGAATGGCAGATTTAAAAAACGATAGATCCGAGGAGAAATTCTAGTTCTCCAGTTGTATAATTTTTTTTCTATGACTTTCACAAAACTCGTTTCTTCTCCTTCCTCTTCTTTTTCCTTTTCTTATTCTTCTCCTCCTCCTCCTTCTTCTTCTTCTTCTTCTTCTTCTTCTTCTTATTATTATTATTATTATTGTGGTGTCGTGAATTGACGAAATTAATTTCTCTTCTTGAAGCACGGTGCCAACAAGATTCGATACAACTCAAGACCCTTTCGAAGAATCCTCGGAGAGCAAATGGTAACAGTTTTCTAGACATCTGCAATCTTGAACACAGTTCTAATTCTCCCTAAACCCTGCTTCAGTTTTTCTTGACGATGTTGCAATCGCACCCATTACTACAAGATTTACTTCCCCTGTAATGTTCCATTGACTTTTCAACTCCAAAAGCCAGATCCTGGTATTTTCCAATATATTTACTTTCTTTTGAGTCCATTCTTGTATTATATATAACAGAAAAGTCAATAATTTGACACTTGCTACTCCTCTTATTCATAACAATAAGTTTATGCATTTGTTTTTCAATAACGTGCTCAGTTTGGATGGAGAAATCCAATATCTTCTGAAAAAAAAACTATTAATTCTTTCACTTCTTCTTCTTCTTTTTATTATTATTATTATTATTATTATTATTATTATTATTATTATTACTTTTTAATTATCTGACTGTTTCGTATTTTCAAAATTTTATTGCGGATATATAACAATAAGATTACCGGCAAACAGACAGACATCACAAGCTGTCGTCGGAAGTTCTCCTACGAACTTTCATGTCGTCTGCTATTTCATTTTATTTAATGTTATCAAAGTCAGACGTGTGCATAATTATTTGACAATGTAACCCCCCACCAAAAACAAAAAAAACAACAACAACAAAAATCGATATTCATAATGCAGTATTTGATGAACTCTTTCTGTCTATAACTAGTTAAATATAAAACTCAGAAAATAATGACACACTATCCTCCGGCTTATCTTATTTTCTATCTGATCTGTCGCAGTTATTTACCAACTAGAATTCACCTGCATTAGGAAACATCAGATGTCTTTAATTTATTGCCTCGTTTGCATTCTCAATTGACGCAAAGAAAAACGATGACGGCAGAATCATGAAATAGATTCGAAGATAATTTGCCAAGTGAATTATAAAGAAGGTATCGAAAATAAAACAGCTATATTAAAAAGAACTCAATAGACATATGCCTTGAAACTCCAAAACCCTTGATCGCATTGATTATTGATTATACGAAAGAAAGAAAAAAAATCTTAGAATTAATATTTATTTTATCAATACCTTTATCAGCTTTGCTGTTCACAGTTCAATCCGCAAATATTCGAAGACATATTTTAGGTCATATTTCAGTCAATATATTAAAAACTATCGCCCTGTGAATTCTGAAGGCTATCACAAATTATATTACTTTCTCTTGACATTTAAATTACATAGGAGGAATAAAAACAGATGTAGTCAAAAAAGGTACTTTTTTTTACTATCTATGAACAATTATTTTAAATATAACTATAGTAGCAGCTTGTATATACTTGCTATATTTTGTAGTGAATACAGCACTAAATAAGTAATTTGATAAAATGCGTCACAAAGACCAATTTGAACTACTAAGAAATCCTGGTTTATTTTGGAAAGATATTAGCGGAATCCAAAATATATAGGAGATATAAAATGAATTGTGTACACAAAGATAAAGAGATGTAAGTCAAGGATGCGATGGTACGCATTTACTTTAGACCTAATGTAGGCTTTTTAAGCCAATCTTAGTGTTCTTGAAAACTGCATATACGGAACACTCAGTGTGAATTTAAGTGTGTATAGTATAAGACTAAAGTCTACACAACAACAATTTGTTTTGCAACGCTCTCACACTGACATGTTTCAAATCAAAGAAATTGCCCTATTTGACGTTTATTTAATTTTTTTTTATTTTTCATCACATACAAGGCCCTAGATCCGCTCAAGATAGATGGTTACTGATTTAGATTGTTGTAAGGAGAAAAGAGGAAGAGATCCATATGAGTACGTTGCAAATATCGGTTTACCATAGACTTGATGTTAAGATTATAATGGTACGGGAAGCATTATCTCGGAACTCTATTAAAGAGAATGACAGTTCTAGGAAATAAGCTGTCAGAGTAGAACTTGCTCCTTACCAAAAATAAAATAAAATAAAATAAAATAAAATAAAAGAAGATAATGAAGATCATTTTCATATCGTGTAGGTGGCGTGTTGAGTCCTAGTTGTAATGGTCTGAAGTGGCAGAAATAAATGTAGTTCATTGGCACATTTGTCACGGTAACAGCGATAGTATAGTGAGAGACTGGTAACGTTTCGTCTCTAGGAAAGAGATTGAAAAGTGGAAAACCATTCTGCGCCGACAAGGCCGCCTAATCAATTTAAATCAGTTAGTTATGACAGCAATACTCCATACTTAGTCTGAGCTGACTCTGTCAAAAATGGCCAATGACAGTTGGAGTTAATTATATTTTTCCAACATCCTTAACGATAGTACGGATATGTGAGTAGCATTTGGGGTCTGGAGTGAGCTTTACTACCCACAGAGCTTCAATTCGGATTCATTGAATGATACAAGGGAATTTTCCTCGATTTAGCTGTGATAATTCGGTTTGCGGGGAGATCAACTGTAAAGCACTGGTCATCCAGATTTTTGGAAGATCACTCATAAACAGTAGTATCATTTGCATATATATTTACTAACTAGCTTAAAAGTCGCCCTATCGGGCGACATTTAAACTAGCTCCCTCGAAGGGCTCGGCTAGGCCCTTATTACAATAGGTAGGGAAAAGTAGATTCGTTAGGCAACAATAAACTACAGAAGTACTCAAAACTGAACGCTGCATTTAAGTATTGCATTAATATTTAAGCATAAATTTTAAAAGTGAAACGACGGTTCTTCTGCCGCAATTTAATTTAAAGACAATTAGATGCATGAAGATCCTTACTTTCAGGACAAACAATTACTTTTATTTCATGGGTGACTTTCGCTGGATTTAACAGAAAATATTGATTGATATTGCAGTTAAATTTTTGAAAATCAAAGTTGACTAGGAAGCAAGAAGCCGGAAGTGTGTCCCACAAGTGAGAAGTACGATAGAAGAAAAAGACAATGTAAAACATGAGGTTACATCTAGCCATTTCAACTGTAAAATGATTAAAATATAAAGAAATTCGTCGCAAAATCACACATAAAAAAAATCGCCGAAAACAATCTTAGGAATCCAAAATTTTAGGATTGACAGTTTGGATCCAATTCGGAATGTTTTTAATTTGCTCACAGAGTCGGCCTGATTCCAAAATAGTGATATGCTGGACTATGGTTCTCTCAGAGTAAATTTTAAAAAGTCTGACACACTCTATTGAAAGTTAGAGAGTTGTGTCATTTTAATTGTCTCAGCCAATAGAAGCCAAGATGGCGGAATCCGTAAATGCAAACTTGGAAATCAAAAGTTTCAGGATTGCTGGTCCGGATGCTGCTAGGAATGTTTTAAATTTGCTCACGAAGTCAGCCTGATTCTAAAATAGTATGATAAGTTGGGCTACTGCCTTTAGGAGTAAAGTTGAAAAAGTATGACACAGTGACACACTGACATTCACATTTATTATATAGAAGATTTGAGAATTATCTTCGACAGATCGTTAATGTAAAGCAGTAAGATTGTCTAGATAGGCTTTTTTTTCCTAAATAAAACAACTTTTAAAACCTTTGAATTTAATTTTTTCACATAATGCACCAGTGAGCTTCGGATATGCTTTGTAGTTTATTTTTGCTACAGAATGATTTGCTAATGATTTTGCTATAGATGTGCTTTGCTAATGATTTTGCTATAGAAATGCTTTGCTAAAGCTTTTTGCTATAGAAATGCTTTGCTAATGATTTTTCTACAGAAATGCTTTGCTCATGATTTTGCTATAGAAATGCTTTGCTGATGATTTTTCTACAGAAATGCTTTGCTTATGATTTTGCTATAGAAATGCTTAGCTAATGATTTTTCTACAGAAATGCTTTGCTCAAGATTTTTCTATAGAAATGCTTTGCTAATGATTTTGCTATAGAAATGCTTTGCTAATGATTTTGCTATAGAAATGCTTTGCTAATGATTTTGCTACAGAAATGATTTGTAGATAATTTAATTTTTAAATGTAATTTTTTTTTACCTTATATTTTTTAAGTCTACCATCCGTCTTTGCTTTGCTTTGAATGTTGCTGCCACATGTATTCTGAATAAAATCCAAAGAAGAATCTGCATTGTTATTGACTATGGACTGGCATCTCGGTTTCAGTCAATTTCTCTCTACCGTAACGTAGCTTCCCTGTGCCTTTTCTATAAATACTTTCCAGTTAATTGTTCTGATGAACTTACATCTATGGTACCTAGGCTTTATGGTAATAGTTTCTTCAATCGCACTTCTCGCTTGTTGACCTCTTTTCAGACTTTATGAATTCATGCGCAATACTAGACTGGCAACAAATGCCTCAGTTAAAATGGCTAGATCTAACCGTTTGTTGTACACTATCTGTTTCTTCTACCGTACGTCTTACTTGTGGAAATCTCTTCCGGCTTCTTGCTTCCTAGTCAAGTTTGATTCTCAAAAATTTAACTACAATGTCAATCGATATATTCTCTCTTCCTAATTCTTGTCCTTTTATAATTCTCCCTTGTGCTTGTTTTTTTCTCATATTCTCTAACACCATTGTGTTTTAGTGACTTTATTGCCTTGCTTGGGATGAAATGATTAAAAATTTAGTGACTACACGTGTCTCAATTGATATCCCTGTGTTTTGTTTTCTCAACTAGTGAAATCGATATCAACTGGCCTAGACCGAGAAGATATAGGATTTATTACAGAAATACATAGTAAATAGTCGAAAGATATAGGATTTATTACAGAAATACATTGTAAATTATTTTATTATAGAATTGATTTATAGGTAGTTTTTATTATAGAATTGCATTGAACGAACGGGATTGTCGGTAGTAAGAATTATTATGATTACTGACAGATATCTGTCATTCTACATTTAAAAAAAAGATTGTTTTCAGTTACAACGCCAATGCAAATATAGAACGAGACTCTGACCAGCAAAAACAGTCCCTGTCAATACGTTAAAATCTCCTACAGTTCAGGTGTTTCATATGATCTACGCAGTTTTAATTAAGGACAAATATAAATAACCATTTCATCTCGGGGAGTACAAACATAGGTTTATCTGACCAGATCCTAACGAAATACAAAATAAACCTCGATTGTTTATCCCGTGATCGATCAGGAAAAGTTTTCATACTTTTTATCTGTAAAATTTTCGATGATGATAATGCACAACTGCGGTCATAGTTTTCTGGGTGAGTTTAGTACGTCTAGATACCATGTCTTAGATTGCAATCACTTGCGAGGCTCGAGTTATCGTTTAATCTTGAAAAAGTACATTGAAATTGGGTAAAAGGAAAGCCTTTTCTCTTCATCGAAAATTTAATGTTTGCATCAAGCATGGTTAATAGGCTAGTTGTGAATGGTTTTAAATCTGAAGCTTCGTTACGTTATTTAATATTGAAAACAATCTTTTCATTTGAGTCTATAGGCCTTTGCTTCATTCGGTTATCGATATACGTTGGTCGTTTATATTTGAGCCTCTAAGCATTTACTTGGTACGGGAATAAGTATCTATCGTTTGTTTATGCTTTAGTCTGTAAGAATTTACTTGATTCGGGAATAGACAAATATTGGACGATAATACTTTAGTCTATAAACATTTACTTGATCCGGGAATAGGTAAATATTGGTCGATTATTTTCCCGAATCAAGTAAATATTTATAGACTCAAATATTTACTTCATTCGGGAAAAGGTGAACATTGATCGTTATATTTGAGACGATAAGCATTTATTTGATTTGGGGGAAATTTATTTGGTGCGTGGATAGAATTTTTTTAAACATTTCACCCCAAGCTAGGCGGGAGTGCCTCTAGTACTTAAGGGGTTACAGAGAGTGGGAGCAAGAGTAAAGATGCATGCTAGAGAAAAGGATGGAGAGAAGGGGAATTAGATCAAGGTATCTGAATATGTCGATTGACACTGCATTTGAATAATTGAAGATAATAGCTATCAGGGAATCAAGTAAGAGTAAGGGAGTTTCGCACACTGAAAGTGCGAGACATGAAGCTATTAAAGTAGAAGAGACGGCTACATTTAACAGTTTCGCCAGAGAAAGGTTGGGACTTAGATGCCTGTTGACCATGTTCACCATAGTTTAAGAATATAGAATACAGCGCAGTACGTAATCTGTTCAATGAAACAACATTAAATGTTGATACTCACACGTCAGACACTCTACTGAATCTGACTATATCGCCAATACCACCAGCAGTTATTCTGTAATTCTTCAGTCTTCGATATCAAACACTGGCAGTGAATATTCGGGAAAGACATGGCCGCTTTTATACACGTCGCACTGAATATTTTGACCCTTCTGATTGGTTAAACCTTCTATTGGTGAACTATAAAATGAGTCAGCTCATTTTGGCTGGCTCACTAGTTCACCAGGGTACCCAAAAATTCCAACAATTCAGTTTGGAAAACATCGAAAGTAGCTCGACGGGGCAGTTACCGTGAAAGTATTTGTAGAAAAGACAGAGGGAAGCGATGGCACGTCTGTAAGAAAGTGACTGTAGACGAGATGCTGGATCAGGACCTATCACATTGCATATCCGTCTCTGGATTTTATGGAGAACCTTAAAACGAACAGTGGGGGTTCCAAATCATATATGGCAGCAGGATTACATGCAAGGGCGAATGGTTGATTTATAGATTTGAAGGATTGATTCAGGCGAGAATAACTTTCTGGTACGAAGCACAGAACCAAATTTGCTTGTGGTATGTGAAGCTATTGATTCAATGTAGTTGTTCGATTTTAGGTCAGCGGACAATGTGAGACCGAGTAGTCGCAGAGAATTTACCAGCCATTTCTTGCCCTAGTTAACAACAGATTGGAGGTGCTTTTCGAGACCAACGGCCAGGTTAGTTTTGTCAGCGATACAAGATTTGTTTTTGAGGCAGGAGTAAATATCTGTGAAGAGAGTCAGTGACATTATGCATATAGAAATCTGCTTAATCCATAAAGAGAGTTTTAGAAGAATGCATTATCATTCTTCTTCTTATTATTATTATTATTATTAATGTTTATTTGTTCATTTATTTATTTTACTTTGTTTTTATTTTGCTCTGTTTGAGAGTCAAGAGACAAAACTATTCAATTGGCGCCAATTGGCCGGTTTATGAGATATGAGTATGACCCATTTTAATGTAATTTATGCCGGCTCGGTGGATGAAGGATTTTCTTTCGCAAGTTGAGGGATTATAAATGCATTTTGAAACGCAGCTTATAGATTTGAAGGATGGACTCGGTCTAGAAAAACTTAAAAACTTTCTGGTGCGATATAGAGCATCAACCATCCTTGCGGTAGACGAAGCTATTGATTCAATGTATTTGTTCCATCTCAGCTCAGCGGACAGTGTGAGACTAAGCAGTAGCAGAGAGGATCTCTCGTCGAGTTGAGCATCAGACATTCTAATGAGAGAGAGGGAGGGTTCTCTGTGGTGAGTAATAGAGAGCAGTTTTGTTTTTGAGGCATTAAAGTTAACCAGCCATTTGTTGCCCTAGTTAACAACAGATTGGAGGTGCTTTTCGAGAACAACGGCCAGGTTAGTTTTGTCAAAGATACAAGATTTGTTTTTGAGGCAGGAGTAAATAGTGGTGTTGAGTTCATAAACATATACTTAGAATTTAGCTGTTTTATCCCCTCTTTTACTCCCCCCTCTCTCTCTCTCTCTTTCCTATCAACCTTGCTTTACCATTGCGATTAAATCTAAATTCCCAGTGGTATCTTGTAGATGTGGTCTTGTGATAGAGTTTTTCCATGCCAGTGCCGACCCCGTCAAACAAACTCGTCGCATCTGAACGAAAGCTGACCATGTGTAACATATGTCGTACTGATTCGGACGTGCAAAACCATAGTAGGAGTTCCAGTTGGAATTTGGATTCACAAGACCCCCGACATCAACTAATCGCATGCATACACACATTTAGAATAGTGTGATCCAATTTGAATTCAGAGCTTTCCTTCTCGTAGACCGGTTGCCACCCAAGGCTATAAAAGCCTGTCTGTCCTGCTATTTTGCCCATAGGCGGTAGGGGAAAAGAGATGGATTCGTACCTTTTTCAATCCGTACCGCTAACCATTAATTCACCGCGCCTGCTCGATTGAGTTAAATATAAGGATTACGGGTTCAGATAACCTGGATAATTAATTTCCTCTCCATGCCGCGTATTTGACGGTCGTAAAATAAATATCTAAGTTTTGCCATTAATAATAATTAAGCTTATTACTTAGTGACTTCTAATACAGGGTGGGGCAGAGCAACTTGCTTATTTAAATTTGGCGCCCTAAAGCGATGGCTGCTCCAAGGATGGTAGGAATGGACTTATTTGAGAGGGTGGGGCTTAAAGTTTGGTTCTTAACGTGCGTTATTTATTTTTTGTTTATTTTTCAGGAACCCCAGTGAGCATCATGGAGTGGACGAAGTTGGAACGCGCTTTCGCTGGTGAGGCATTTTTTTTCAAGCGGTCGCTCAATCGTCGCAACGCAACGTGCATTCCGTAGACATTTCAATATTGCCCCCTGTGGTCGTGTTCCTGGCCGGCAGTCGATTGTTTCATGGGTAAACAACTTCAGGGAAACGGGTGATGTAAAGAAAAAGAAACCTGGCCTCCCACGAACAGCAAGGTCACCCCAAAACATTGACTCAGTGTATAGAGAAGAACGGACGCCATCTTACTGATATCATCTTTAAAACTGGTAAAAAATAAAATTTAATGTTGAACTAGTTGCAGTTCAAAGAATTACATGTATACCTGCATTACTTGTGTTTTAATTGATATTCCAAATAAGCAAGTTGCTCTGCCCAACACTGTAGAATACCCTTATTACACACAAGAGTATATTATAGCTTTGCTCATTAAACAATCCCTACTTATAGTAGAATGTGATTTTGCATGACCTATCTATCCAGATTGGGCAATGTCAAGTGGATTGATGGGCCTTCCTCTTCCATGCTGGCTCAGGGCATCTTGGAAGACTGGAAAAGAACATACTTGTAACAATGACTTTTTTTTTTCTCCAGACACAAATCTTACTATTTAACCCGTAGCAGGAGAAAAAGATACATTCTTCTATAGGTAATAACACGTGAGTGAATATAACGATATTGAGTGGGAATTCGAACTCAGTTCTCTGATTTTTAATTTCGAGCCCTCTATCCATCATACTGCCCGCACATCCAGCACCTAGTATTTTTAACCGGTCACTCACATAACGACCAACCAGGCTTGGTAATGTTTAATTTCGGTGATCGGACAATTACCGGTGTTTCAAAGTGATATGGTCATAAGCTAGGTATATTCGAGGTTGTGTTGTTTTATACAATGGGTATAAGATAACTTAGGCCAGTTTATATACATAAAAGTTTGTAGGGACAAACGATTTATAGGATCTAGCGTGATTTGGGGGATAGAGCGATCAAACTGTTTTGGGGATCAAATCATTTTAGGAGACCCAGCGCGTTAGAACGAGAATCAGAATAAAGCCATCTTAGTCTTGATCAGCTTTCATTTCATCGCCTATAAAGAAATATATTAACTGCCATTAATGAGTGTATATCACCTGCATGCTGATCTTTCATCTGATCTCTAACAGCTCAACAAGGAAAAACTTTGCCTGTAACATTCAGTACCTCCAAAATCAAGCTAGTAACATTTCAACATCACAGAACATACACAGCACAAAGCCGAAGAGCCACTCGAGCTAGAGGGCTACATAGTAAGAGACACTAACCCAAGCAAAGAGATAATGCCAACAAGTGACATGGGGCCACAGGAAGAGGAAGAGAAAGAAAAATTTTCAAAAGGAATCGGAAACTCAATCCTACACAGGAAACAAAGGAACACCTATATTCCAGTTCAAAAGCAGGAAAGGAGTGTGAACCGGACGATTTGCAAGCCTATATGATCCTATTAGGGAAAAAAGATTCATTAAATCAGGAGTAAATAAAAGTTTTAGACGGGGGCGTTAGAAATATAGAGTTCAGTAGACTTTAGAAGGAACCAGAAGCCCAGTCCTAAACAGGAAACAAGGGATAAACCTCCACTCCTGTTAAAAAAAAACAACTTTGAGGAGTATGCACTGGACGTTATGCGAAACTCCTAACATGATGAAAGCTTGTATTCTGAAGTAGGCTCCTTACTTCGAATTTTTAATCGTCTATTGTAAGGCTCCAGTAAGTACCTGACTCCTCCTGCCACCCTTTAACTGATTGGGCACAGATCAGGCCGAAAATGTCGTACTGCTGACGTATATGGTCAGGAGCTGTCGTTTTTAGTTTCCAGTCCAAAAACATCCTTCCAAGTGAGAGAATACACCAAAAATTGCGGTTATATCTGGCTGGAGCTGTGTAACCCTCCCTTTCCAAATTTCAAGAGGGCCTACATAGCATATTCGATGTGAATTATCTTCCTCTGTAGTCGCTCTACTCTATCGCTATCTCCATGTCAAATATTCCTCTAGTTCAGACCATTACAGATAAAACTTGCTATGAGGATAAATCATCACTATTCCCTTAATATTACATTAGTACGAAGTAAGTTCAGACAGGTCTTCCCAAAAATAGACTCCCGAATTAGTGCTTCCTTGATCACTAGAATTTTAAGCTCTTGGAGTCTCGTATCAACCGATTTGTTTTCCTACATATCTTCATAATCTGCACTTCTTATCTCCTCTTTAACTTCATACAACAACCGCATTCAATAACCATTTACTATGAGTGGCTCTTGAGCCTTGTATTGAGTGAACGTTTAGTAAAAAAGAGACTTTTAGAATTGACCGGAAGAAGGGTTTCAGCAAGAAAATAATCAGACATTTGTAAAACTCGCCTGATGTGTCCTTGTCGAGTATTATACAATCTTGTAAAATCTGCGATAGTCAGGCAGTAAGGTATCCTTTGGTTTTAAATGCAAAGCTGGTTGGACACAGATCAGTGCAAGTCAAATGCACATCTGTGCAGCAGGTAGTGGTCACTAGCAGGAAGGAGTCGATTTTAGTTTGGGTGCATGCGTGGGCGCAGTCGCACTGCCAGTGATACCAGTGTTGACCTTACGGCATTAGTGTGCTGGCAGACATTACAAGACTGAAATGGCTCCAAACGCTCGTCCATTGATATCGACCGATGTCGTGAGGTTAACAATAAAACTAGTGACATTATCCACGGCACCAGTCCATAGACCTGGGCAACGCTGAACTCCAATGAGGTTATGAAACTGGTTTGAATTCACAAAGATATCTTGGAGGCGAGGCTAACAATGTCAGTTTCAAATACACTGCAATGAAATCTGATGTGTAGCCGACGCATGACCGGCAGATTGACAATATATATTGCATTATCAGTCGTAAGCAGAGAAACAATAGACGATGACGAGGTTAGAGCGAATTCTGCTGTAGAGGAGAGGGAGGAAATGAGTAAGAGAATCCTACGAAAAGAGATGAGAAATAGAGAGAAGGCTCAATCTCTCTAACGTTAACATCTCTAATCTTTATGTATATCAGCGATTGGAGAATATTCCTTAGATGCATGTGTAGAGATATATGTGAGAGAAAGTTACCTACATATAATTCTCATGAATTTCTATTCGAAGAATATATATACAGAGTGAGATGGGTACATTGTCGCCATTTTATATTTTATAATTTCGCGCATGCGCGTTTTTTGTTTTTGATTTTGTCGACTGCACAGTATAGTTGGGTCAGTTGGGCACCGCCTCTGATAAAAAGAGCAGCATAATGCAGGTCACTCCGCTAGAAATTTGAAAATGGCATACTGCACTGCTTGTCAGTGTTTTGGTGTCAATTTGAGAACTGTGTAGAGGATTCGGAAAGAGTTGGATGATGTATCGAGTCAGCATCATGGTGTTTGTGATGATCAATAGTGATGGCGAAGTTATGCTTACATTCATCTTCGCACAGGGATTCAGTCTTAACGCGGAGGCCTACACCAATGCCTTGAAGAGGTAGTGCTGCTCTGGATCAACAGGGTGGCTGCAGGAAGACTCTATATTTAGCAACAGGACCCTGCCGCACAAGCAGGAGAACCCCATCATGGCTGTCAGACAATTTCTGCGACCACATCAGCCTTACATCTGGCCACGTAACTCCCCAGACTGGGATCCCCTTGAATATTATGAGTGCGATTCAGTTGAGCGAGGGACCAACAAAACTCCTTGTTACACCAAAGAGGAACTGAAGGCAAGGTTTATGGCAGCATTCACCAGCTTAAAAAAGGAGATCGCCCAGAAGAGCTGTAACAGATTCCAAAGTCGTCTATAGGCCGTCGTTGACGTCAATGGCGATTTTATTGAATATAGTTCGCATTTCAAGATATATTTGTGTAATTTTGGTAAATACATCTATTGAAATGAGATGTAAGTGCTATTTTCATTTTTGCGTAATTTAGTAAACAATTTATCCATCGCACCTGATATATATATATATATATATATATATGAAGAAAAATATACGGAAAAAACAAACAAAAATCCTAATATGTAATTATGCTGTTTTAATGTTAATATAATGTCAACGTCGGACGTTTCGGTCTAATAGACCATCTTCAGGACATATTCATAAAACATAACATAGACCATATTCAATTCAACATGAAAAAGACGTTGAATGTTGAATTGAATATGATCTATATTACTTAAACGTTTATGAATATATCCTGATTAAAACAGTTAATTGTATAATTAAATTTTTGTTTGTTTTTCCTGCATATTTTTCTTCATACTATCAGATCTATATCCATATATTTGCTTACATATATATATATATATATATATATATATATATATATGTGTGTGTGTGTGTGTGTGTGTGTGTGTGTGTGTGTGTGTGTGTGTGTGTGTGTGTGTGTGTGGACTCCTGCGGCGTTTTTCGACAAAATGCCGGGTGATTCCTGTATGAGAGTATGAGGCTCAAGCAGACCGGTTCTTAGAACCAACTGCCTGACAACCCTCTCATATTATGATAACATTATTATTATAACGCCTTTTGCAGTCGCCTACTCCAGGTGGTGTAACCACGCTTTAGTGTTCCGGTCCTCAGGGTCTCAGAACGACGTTTTAACTACGAGACTAACTCTGTGCTAGTTAGTTCTGACGCTGGTCCAAGCCAATTGTTGGTCGCTGGCCGCTTCGATCCGCACCGACTCTTCCCACACTGTCTTCTTTATCTCAGAGCGGTGGAAGTTCGTAGTCTCGCTTGGTTCAAGCTGTTCAAGCTATGGCAGGTGCTATATTAAGGAAAAATATTTTCACGACGAAAAATAAAACAAGACATTCGCGAAGTTAATCTTCAATTGGTTTATAGCTCTTTGTAAAAGAAAAGGCAACCCTTCCCGAATCATCTCTATAGTGACACTGGGTCTTGTCTAAACATCTGGAGGAACTGGGTTCAAAGTCTTGGAATCAGGGAATCCCGTGGTAGCTAATGTGGATTTCAGAGTCACTCGATGCAAGTTTTCATCCCAAAATCTCTGAGCTCCCCTAAGCCAGCTGCTTATTTGCTCTTCGGCCCAAAATTGGTGTGGGGCCGAAGGGTTGTGGGGATTCGGTGATTTCCCAATTTTTATTAATTCCAACAAAAG
The DNA here is from genome assembly GCA_903632075.3 of Acanthosepion pharaonis. NCBI lineage: Eukaryota > Metazoa > Mollusca > Cephalopoda > Sepiida > Sepiidae > Acanthosepion > Acanthosepion pharaonis. Next base: position 1,062,951 of record CAHIKZ030000746.1, on the reverse strand, counting down.
TCTTCTTTGTTCCCTATCTCTGTTTTCTTAATCACCTTTCCAAATTTGGAGAATTATTCAGCTTCCATTGGAGTAGTCACAGTGATTGCTCCTCCCTTAATTCCAACCTTCTTCATTTCACATCTCGCACCGCTACTTCGCACTGTTGGGGGTGATTTATTCTCCTCATTAAACTCAATACTCTGACTGCTTTCCTGGACCCACCTGTCCATTGAAAACACAAACCAGATCACCATCTCATTTTAACCTTCCGAGCGATAAACTTTATTTTCCAATTTTTTTTTTTCAATGAAAACATATTTCTTTACCCAAATTCTCAACAGAGACACATGCTGTTTTCCATCTCTGGGTCGGTCGCCGTCTTAGCGAAAACATAAGCCAGATCACCTGCCTGTTATGGCGGACCGATTTTTATAGACCTAACCCTCGCAGAGGATTCATTCTCTCTTTTCATTTCTCAGTTCGATTTCGCTAACGAAAATGTAATTTCTGTCTGCTTCTCTTTTCGTGTGTCTTTTTAGTTTCCAAGAAAGAGATAAACTCATTTCCAAATTTGCTTTACCCACATGCCAGATTTTCATAGATAAAAAAATAAACATCTTTCGAATTCGTAGGGGTGAGGCAACCCTGTTTATATTTAATTTTGGGCTTAAGCATTTCATGCTTAGAATTACTGTTTAACCACCTTACAGACTCAGTATCACATTATAACCCTACTTTTTGGATGAGCCGAATGCAGAAAACTCGTGCACAGTATGCGATAATGTCCCCAAACGACCCCGCTAGACCGTTCGCAACTGAAGTCTATAGGACACATTCTGTCCTGCTATTTAACTATAGCTGGGCGGGGGAGAATATATGGATTCATATCTTTCCTAAGTGAATGAACTCGACTGGAATTCGAATTCAGCTCTCCGATTTCTCTTTCCAAGCTGCTATCCAGTGAGGATCGAACTCGCTATCGGGTGTAACAGCAAAATTGTCCAAATGATGTAACAGCAAAATTGTCCAATGGCGAAAATAAGCTTTGTTGTATATTAGAAATGATTAAAGTTAACTTACTGGAATTCTCCGATGTTTTGAATAATACTATTGGACTCTACTTTGAGCAATAAGTATGTATAATTACTCTCCAAGTTCAACAGAAGAATCGTGATGAAATCGATCATAAACGAAAATGACATGTTCATCATTAATTAATCATAGCTCATTAAGGATTGAAATAATGTTTATATATTTATCTATTCAAGACGATCACCGCCCTCCTTAACCTTCTATCTTTCAGTCTCGGACCAACAAGGTGCTTCACAAGTTTCACATACGATTTCATTTTCAAGTTTTTTTTCACTGCTCTTTGGACTGTCATGGCTGAAACTCCTCACTCACTTGCCGAACGTTTTATGGATTGAGTTGGATCTTTTCTAATTGAGTTGCATCTTGGTCTAATTGATCTCTTTAGCAGTAAGTTGAAATGATGAACAAACCTCCTGTTGTGACCTCCCGATCTAGTTTTCCTCTCTACTGTCCCCACTTTTTTAAAAATTAATTCACCGTTCTCTTGATGGTTCTTGAATGGTCTTTGAAGATGGAATTCTGAGTATGAATACCGGCACAATTACTGAAGGCCTGAATAATCTTTTTCCTCTCCCTGTTGCTCAGTCGGAAGAGAGTGGGGCTGACACAAAACGATTTTCTCCTGTAGTCTTTCTACCTGAATGACTCAAAGGATTTTACAGTGTTTCTTATGATAAATGGTATCAAGATGGCTAAACGTGTTATCTGCAAACCTGTAAAAAAAGAAACTCAACTGGTTTATTGTTTTTTATTTTAAGGGAAACACAATTATGCTCTTACATGATTTGGACAATTTTGCTGTTACACAAGGTATAAATACACACACACACACACACATATATATATATATATATATATATATATATATCCAAATGAAAGAAAGAATAGACGAAGAAAAATTCCGCTGTTCGTAGCATTTACTTTTTTCAAAATTGCTCAATACAAAGTAGAGCAATATATTATTATTATTATTATTATTATTATTTTAGATATTAGAACAAAAACGTGTTGAAATCGCTACACAATAGTTTTCGTGTTTCGACACTACGATGTACCTCTTCTGGATCACTTATCTTTCTCCTGAAGAGGTATAACGTAGTACCGAAACCCGAAAGATATTGTGTAGCGATTTCTACATGTTTTGATTCTAATATCTCCCGAATTATTTAGTAATTTTCCACGTAAATAATTTTCATCATAAGCTATACAACATCGCCTGATGAGGAACAATTTTTAAGTTCCGAAACAGAAATTTTTGTATAACGATATAAAATATTTTATAATAAATATATTCTTATAATTACATATACATATATATATATATATATATATATATATATATATATATATATATATATGTGTGTGTGTGTGTGTGTGTGTGTGTGTGTGTGTGTGTGTGTGTGTGTGTGTGTATGATTATTAATTTTATTATAAAAGATTATAATAAAAACATGTTGAGATCGTTACACAAAAGCTTTCATGTTTCAATACTTTAACTGTACTTCTTCAAGCGATGGTATCTAACTATTACTTAACATCACCTGAAGATGTACAGTCAATGTGTTGAAACATGAAAGCTTTTGTGTAGCGATCTCAACATGTCTTTATTATAATCTCTTATAATAAAATTAATAATACTATATTGATTTACATTCTTTTGGGCACTATTTTAAAAGTAAATGCTACGAACAGTAGACTTATAGTGCATCTGTCCTTTTTCTCTCGCATATATATATATATATATATATATATATATATATATATATATATATATATATATATATATATATATATATATATGGACACAAAGTCCGACAATTATTTAAGACATTTTTATGTTTAACATTCTTTTTATAGATACATAATAAACGACGGTTCCGTATAGGATACAGGTTCGAATCCTGTCGGAGGACGAATATTCTCTATGTAAATTTCTCGGTCATTCAGGCCGGTAAATGTTGTTTAATACTGTTTATTATAAACAAAACATTTACTTTAAATATTTGTATCTATAAAAAGAATGTTAAACATAAAACTTTCTTAATATATATATATATATATATATATATATTATTCTTAATTGCTCTGGGATTAAACTTTTTAGTTCTCTCTTACGCCACTAATAATGCTTTCAGTGCCCTCCAAGATAGAGACTGTCAGTCTAACATTTGTCATATGCAGTCACCTCATGGGATATAAATATGAAAATAACTTGGCCTGATTGTCACAGGTCAACCGTGCAGCTTGAGTCGTCTCTTCCTCTCTGGTGTATTTAAAAGGGATTAAATAGTGAGAAAAAAAAAACAACAAGTAACAACTATTCAACCCTTACCCTGGCTCTACTGAGAAATATAAAACCTGATGTGCTAATAAAGTTAAAGCTGAAGGACATGGAAGAAAGAATATGCAAAACAAAAAACAAAAAAATGTTTTAAATAAAGATAAAAAAAATGGCAATAAAAGGACTGAAAAGAAGTATACAAATAAAATCGAGATAATAGAAAAATAAATTCAACAAACAAAAAAAATTCGAAGATTTGGACAATTGAGGAAGATGTACAGCTGGTTGCGTAATTTTCTGTAGTTGGATTAATTTGCTCTCATTTGCATTAGCATCAGGAACACCTGTGTTCTAATGAGTGTGTAATGCCAGTGGGTTGCGGACCTGGCTCGCTGGGATCAGTAGACTTTCTCCGGGGCAACAGGAAAAGAATGACAATTCGGCGCCGGCGCGGAAACGAACGGGCGGCAATGTCCAATGAGGTGGATGTTAAGTAATTTCATGTCATTATCAGAAAAAAAGAAAGCGTTGATAAAAGACAAGGGGCAAATTGAAAAGTAAAAGGTAGAAATAAATGTTAAAGCAATTGAAAGAAATAGAGAGAAAGAACTAAAGGACAAATAAGGAAGAGGGAGAAAGAAAGAAGAAATAACAAGAAAAAAAAGAACAAGGAAGAAAAAGAGACAAAAAAGAAAGGAAGATAAGAGAAGCAGAAAGAAAGAATGAGAATTAAAGAAACAAAGAACAAAAAAGTAAAGATAAACAATAAAGAAAGTACTAGTAGGGAAAAAAGAAAGAAAATAAGAAAGAACGAATGAAAGATGGAACAACAAGAAAGAAAGAAAGAAAGAAAGAAAGAAAGAAAGAAAGAGAGAACAAACATTAAAGAAAAACAAAACACGAACAAGAATAAAAAAAATGGAAGACAGAAAAACCAAGAAAGAGAAGTTAAAAAAAGAAACATTAAGAAAGAAAGAAAGAAAAACAAAGAAAACGAATGAAAATAATGAATAAAAGAACAACAAAAAAAGAAAAAAAGAACAAGAAAGAAAAGAAGATCAAACTAGAAAAGAAGAAAGAAAGAATAAACAAGAGAGAAAAAAAGAAAGACCAAGAAATAAAGAAAGAAAAAAAAAGAAAGAACATATGAAATTATTAATGTAAAAGAAAGAGAGAAGAAAAGTGAACATTAAAAAAATATTAAGAAATATAAAAAAGAGGAAAGAAAAGAAAGTAACCAATACGGAAATAAATAAAAAAAGTGTATGTGGAGAAAAGAACTGCGAAAGTAGAAAGAATAACTAAATAAGTAATGGGATAGTAGAAACGAAAAGAATGAGAAAGTGATGAAAGAGAAATCTGAAGAGAAAAAAAAAGAGTGAATATGAGAGAAGCGAAAAAAAAAAAGAAAGAAGACGAATAAAGACGAAGAGAGATTAAGTAGAAGAATATAAAAAAAAATAACAGAGAAATGTAATATGGAGTAAAAGATGAGAGAAAGAAGATGCTATAAAAAAAGGAAGATGACTTAAGAGAGAGAGAGAGAGAGAGAGAGCAAGAGAGAAGCAAAAAAAAAATAAAACTGAGGTGAGAAGTTCGAGAAGAAGAAAGAAGTATCACCAAAGAAAGAGAGCTGAAGAAAGACAGAAAGATGTAAGAGATAAAGAAAGATAGAAAGATGAGAAAGAGAGGTACACAGTAACGAAAAAGGGTAATGTATGTTTTGAGAAGGTACTGAAGTAAAAAAAAAAAGAAAACGTTTTGAAGAAAAGAAAGGAAAGAGTGAAAGACTAAACAGAGAAAAGGAAAGAGAAAATGAAAAAGAAAAAGAATTAAAGATAGGATAGGGTGTCTGAGAGAGCGAATCCAAGTAATGCAGATAAAAAGAACAAAAATGTTTTGAGTTCAATACCTGGCCACAGTAGAGGGAACAAAAACTTGGCAAATTGAGTTTCTAAAGGGGATTAATTAAAACTAAGAGAACTATGAAAAAGGCATGACACATGGAATTGGAGAACTCTGCTCCCGCGGACTAAAAAGGTTTAGGATCAAAATTCCAACGCATACCCCGTGAAGAAGGCCGGAGCGTACAAGTCCGAAACATCATGAAATAAAGATGAGGACAACAGCCCGAATGATGTAAATAGTGTAAATAGAAAGGGAAAATAAGTAAGGGAAATAAATCAGTTGGTTTAGAGAGAAAATAAAATGAAGCAAGAAAGCAAGAATCATTCGTAAAAATCAGCACAACAGCAGGGTACTGAGGATAAAAATGACACAAATTTTTGTTAGAATAAACACATTTTCTTGTATACAAAACGTAATCAAAATAATTTCTATGGTATTATTGAATTTCGTTTATAATCTGTTGTTACTTCTTATTACAAAAATAAATTTAACATCAATGGACATCGAAAGATCCCAACAAATGTTATGCCAATGGCAAGGTTAATATTAACCGCTTCCTTATAAAGAAACATTTGGTATTTATCTAGCAAGCAGCCAGTTCTATTGTCGTTTAAAATGTATAAAATCTATCTCTTAAATCAATTTTTCAGGAAAATAAGTTTCTAAAATCTGTTATCTGTTATTGCTATTTCCAACATTGATCAGGGTTTTCTTCCTAACCTTTTATTCGACATTGTGTGGAATGTCAACATTCTGATTGTGTCATTATTTTCCTTCAAGTTGTCTGTTATATGCATTATAGCTGTTTTTGTTGTTGCTGCTGCTGCTGCTGCTGTTACTGTTGTTGTTGTTGTTGTTGTTGTTGTTAAAGGACATCAGGTTATGTGGCATCTGTTATCTGTTAGTGTTCTTTTTTTGTGATTCTGTAGCACCAAAACACAAGTTTCGAAGATGGATGGTCTTCGGCAAGACGTACATTCAAAGACAATTTTTAACCATTGATCCAGGAAAATGATTTTGTACAGCCAACAGTTCAGACATTCCTGAACGTGTTTGGCGCCATATATGACGATCCGACTAGGCTATTTAAGAACATGACTCGAGTTTTCGGGTTAATGTTTTGTAGCAATCTGCGGTGTTTGGCGAAACGCGCTCTAGCGCTGCATATTCTATTTTTAATTCCCGGATCTCCTACAGTAAATTTGTTATGAATTTATTCAAAAAGTGTAATTGAACTCGGCTTTGCTGTGATGTCCTTCATGACTGAGCTGATTAAAGTATACCTGGCTTAAATGCTGTTTCCATCTATAAGAAAGATTCATGTTCGCACATTACTGAAAGACTCTCGAAGGTCCAGACCGGTGGACGTCAAGTAAACTATTTAAAAACCAGGATGTCTACTCAAACACGTGTGTCCACTAAAAAGAACGTTTATAATAATAATAATAATAATAATAATAAGAAGAAGAAGAAGAAGAAGAAGAAGAGGAGGCACTTAATACACTTAATTCAGTAGTGGATATTAAGCCCATAGATCAAATATTGTACAATTAAAATTTCAGATCTATATTCAGATTGCAAAGGCATGATGATGAAAGAAGCAATGATATTAAGTAAGAAAGAGGATTAAATAAGACAAAAAATACAACAGAAATATTTAAACATGGGAAAAGAAACAGAGAAATCAGATTAATATATGAAAATGATGAGACGAAGTAGAAATATTTTATCAAAGATAAATAGTGTACTTGACGTCCACCGGCCTGTGCCTTCGAGAGTCTTTAACTCATCATCTTTTGTTTCAAATACTATTATACATTCTAAAAACACTCTAATATATATATATATATATATATATATATATATATATATATATATATATATAATGTGTGTGTGTGTGTGTGTGTGTGTGTGTGTGTGTGTGTGTACTCTGACGTGCCACAAGTCATGCGCTAACAATGTATAACGGTAATGTTACGTAAGCCCACCGTATCTTGACATCGTAGAAATGCCTGGACCTATATCGATCGGGTTCAATGTGAACACCGGTTCTCCATGGCAAGGTGGAGTGAAGTATTGGAGTTAAAATTGACTACAGTAGTCGGTATCAGTTGGATAAACGGGCTATGGTAGTAGGTGTTCATTGTATGGGCGTTTCTATTTTTTGAATTGTAAGGACATTTCATATCCTCACTTGTGCACCGGAAGCACATGATGGAAGACATTACTGTTCGTCGCAGACAATTCATTAGTTGACTATAGGTCCTTAATGATCATGACTAGAATCGTTTGGTTAGAATTGTCTGTAGAAGTATCACCTGTATATCAAATCAAAAGGTCATGGTGGAATTCGTGTATTTCATAATATGGGATAGGACTCACCAGTATATATCTGTTGACACTAACACATCAGACTCAGCGCAGTACTTGGAATGATGACGTCACGAATGACAATTTGTGAGAACAGTTCGATTAATCACGGTTCTAGTAAATTCTAGAAGATGGTGGAATTCGGTGTTAAACAAATCCCATGAAGTCATAAACCCCAGTTTCCAACACGGTTGGTGCAGGTTGCTATTTCTTCCAAGAGATTATATAGTGTGTTCAACTCTGGTATGATTTGCTTCAGTTCGTCTGCTTAAACACCTCTTTCCCCAATTAGCGTTGTATTGCACAGCTTCGCCGCCATTTAAACCTGTTCAAGGATTTTATACTGTTTCTTTATAAGGAAACGGCTAACATTATCATTGCCATTACCATGAACCCAAACAACGATGTTATTCCAGCAGGGTAATCGACACGTGCCATCGAGCCCAAGTTGACCACAAACAGTTTGAGGGTGTTTCTGAAAGCTATGGGATGTGTTGGAGGGTCGTGTCCGCACGCAAGATCCACACGCTACTCTACCAACTCTAAGTAGGTATTGTAACATCAGTTCAGAAGCACCACGTTATATCCAGGTCCTCTGTTAGTGTAAGTAGCGAGTTTGTATCCGTTATCGGCTTGCTAGGCCTGTCGCCTATTTTACAGTCCTTGTTATTTTGCAGCTGTTATGATGTTGATTTGGTGTTAGTAGAGACAAACGCTAAATAACACGTAACAATAAAAAAGGGTTTTAATAGGTTGGTAAAATGGTACAGAAATCGCCTGAGTAGTCAATAACTAGCTCAGCTAAGAATCTGTCTCAGTATTTATCGATCCCCCACGAGGATTGAATGTGGCACAAGGCCGGTTTAATGTGGGTATCTCCGAGCACGTAGGCTCGGCCAAAAATATATCGCCTTTTGAACCCGCCTAGACGGGTTCAGGCCCTGTCTACCTCCCCCCGACGAAACCTTGCCCTTCGGCAAAGCTTCGTCCTGGTTCCCCTTTTGCTAACGCAGAAAGTTCGACAGACGTCGCTTACAGTCAAAGACTGTATCACGACTCAGCTAGACTCGGACGTCTTACCCTCTCTGTCTATCTGTCTTAGTATTTATCGATCCACCCACGAGGATTGAATGTGGCACGAGGCCGGTTTAATGTGGGTTTCTCCGAGACCGTAGGCTCGGCCAAAAATATAGCCTTTGAACCCGCCTAGACGGGTTCAGGCCCTGTCTACCTCCCCGAACGAAACCTTGCCCTTCGGCAAAGCTTCGTCCTGGTTCCCCTTTTGCTAACGCAGAGAGTTCGACAGACGTCGCTTACAGTCAAAGACTGTATCACGACTCAGCTAGACTCGGACGTCTTACCCTCTCTGTCTATCTGTCTTAGTATTTATCGATCCACCCACGAGGATTGAATGTGGCACAAGGCCGGTTTAATGTGGGTTTCTCCGAGACCGTAGGCTCGGCCAAAAATATAGCCTTTGAACCCGCCTAGACGGGTTCAGGCCCTGTCTACCTCCCCGGACGAAACCTTGCCCTTCGGCAAAGCTTGTCCGGTTCCTCTCTCTGCTATCGCAGAGAGTTCGACAGACGTCGCTTACAGTCAAAGACTGTATCACGACTCAGATAGCCTCGGAGTTCTATCTGTCTTCCGTCATGTCAACTGACATGCCACTATTTAAAGTCTTTGTTCACAGACGCAGACAAGTTCATCTTCAAGAGGGGTGGTAGATTTCTGACACAACACAGCTATACAGACCAGTCAAAGCGTTGCTTAAGTCCTGTTATTGGACGATAACGCGTATTTAAACTTGGTATGACCGTAACCACACATGAGCCAAAACCTATAAATATTAGGTAGCTGTGAAATATTATCGAGACGCTACGGTTCATCTTCACTCCAGAAATTATCCGACAAATTGTGGATGCCAAGGCGAGTTGCTGTACCGGGCGAGTGAGCATCCTACATGATGTAAGTCACCATCTTACGACTTTTTATTATTAGAATGAGATAACAAAAAAATAAAAATAAAAACAGATCGAGGAAAGGAAACAGAAAGTGTATTGAATTAAAAAAAAAAGGAACAGGAAGTAACAAAGCTAAGAAAAGAAACAGGCCACCACCAAAACTGTAACAGAAAGGGAAAAATAAAAAGCCACAAGAAAATAAACCGACCAAAGAAAACAAAAAAGACAGAAGAAAAGAAACAAATATTAGAAAAGAAACGGAATAAGGAAAAGAAACAGAAGAAAGAAAAGAAACAGAAGAAAATACAGAGAGACGAAAAGAAACGAACCAACGAAAGGAAACATACAAAAGAAAAGAAAAAAAATAAACCAAAGGAAATAAACAGTATATAGTTATATGTGACTGCGTAATTAACATAACTAAGACATAGACTATATACAGTAATGGTAGGGCAACTCTCGGTATGTGAGATGAACGACGACCGCTGGAAGGGAAAAAACATTTCGTAGCACGTTGAAAGTTTGTTTCCTGAAAGAGTAGTTTATTTCTCATTGACACAGCCCAGTTAAAATACAAGAATTTAAAATGCTGTTATTTTTTATCTTTTTTCAGGTAGGCTCGAATTTTCCGTTTGGAAAAATGGAGCAACTGAATCAATATATTGACGAGAAAAAATAATAACGGAAGCAAATGAAGAAAAACGAGAGAAGAATAGGAAAAAAAAAAGACTTTGATGAATGAGTAAATGAAGGATAATAAAAGAATCAAGGAATGAAGAAGAATGGAAAGAAAATAAAGAGAAAAAAATGTAACCCCTCAAAAAAAGAAAGGTATATAGATTTTTTTTTTTTTTTAAAATACGATGCAAAATGAAGGCGCTTTTTTTACTGAAAATAAAGCTAAGAAAATTGCAACGTATTCCGAGAAAACAGGTCAGAATAAAGAACGCAGATATTAATACAAATAAATATTTTATGTGCAGTAAAAAAAAAAAAAAAAAAACAACGTACAAAATAATTATAAAGAAGAAATTTTAAAAAAAGGCGCAGAATTTTAGTAATTTTCTTTATTTTTTACGAATTTATTCCTTAAAGTTTCTGGGGTGTTGGCATAGGCGGTACTGGATAGAGATAGTAGGTTTGATGTCTGACACACTGCACCTTCGGGTGGATGGTCGTCATTGGTCCTCAATCATCTCCTAAACATCTCACGTGATGGCTCCAATTTGCTACGCCACGGTAAACCAAAACGAGTCACCTTGGAAGACATAGACTGAGGCCTAACTTGGAAGGGGATGGGCTACACCACCTTAAAATGCCACATGGTGATCACACCCAAGGAACTATTCGCAGAGACTCAGGCTCTTGCACACGACCGCGATAGATGGAGGAGAATAGTGGACAGTTCTGTACGTCGGCGCTCCAAAGACTTAAGAAAGAAGAAGAAAGTACAAATATTTTTTGTTAATGATTTCAAGCTCATCATTATTATTATTATTATTATCATCATCATCATCACCACCCCCACCCACACCACCATCATCATCACCACCACCACCACCACCACCACCATCATCATTATTATTATTATTATTATATTATTATTATTATTATTGTTGTTGTTGTTGTTGTTATTATTGTTATTTTTATTTTTAAATAAATCAATTAGGCTATGTTTAAATGCTTTATATTACGACCAAAACTATTCACAAAGAAATATTAAAGCAACAAATATCTGCGACGTAGTTCTTGATAGGATTAACCCATTAACTGCCATTTTTTTTTAATACGTATTTTTGGCCCGGACAGGTGTCTTAGGAGTTTATTTATTCGTTATGTTTAATTTCAGTAGTTACCAATGCCATTTTTATAGAAACTATAACATCAAATATATATATGTGTATAAAACATCAAAAATAATATTGATTAGAAATAATAAAAAAAATACTTTTCAAAATAGTCATTATTTTTCTACTCGTGAAATGTAAAATTACGACAGAAAGTGTCTTCTTACGGCTAATAATGAAAACTTTAAAGACTAAGTGTTGTAATATATACCTCTGCAAATGCAATGAATGTAAGCAATTCAATCTAAATACAAGGAATAACATGCAACAGCTTCTTCCCTCGCACTACCCGTCTGTGAAACTCCCTTCTTCTTGCGTCTTCCCTGATAACTATAATCTTCAAATATTCAAATGCAATGTCAATCGATATCTTCTGATACCTTGATCTTGTTCCCCGTCCTTCTCTGCATCGTTTCCTCAAACACGCCTCTTTACATTTGTTCTCAATCTTCTGTAACCCCTTGCGTGCTAGTGGCACTTCTGAATTGCTTGTGGCGAATTGCTTTAAAAAAAAGAAGATAAATGCTAAACTTTTTTTTTCAATTGATTAAAAAATATTTTCACTGCTTTACCTATCAATATTTATATTATATTTCACCAATACAAGGCTCAAGATTCACTGACGGTAAATAAAGTAAGTAATGCAGAGTTTAGGCGGAGATGTCAGAAGTATGAAAATGAAGTAGATTTTAGAAGGAATTGGAAACACAGTCCTAAACAGGAAAAAGGGATAAACCTCTACTCCTGTTCAAAAATAAGTAAAGGGCGTAAACCGGGTGATAGGCGAACCTATCTAGTCCTATTGAGGAAAACAAATTGCAAATGAATTTTTTGAGTTTAGGCAGAGACGTCGGGAGTATAGAGATGAAGTAGAGTTTAGAAGGAACTGGAAGCACTGTCCTAAACAGGAAACAACGGATAAACCTCTACTCCTGTTCAAAAACAGGGATGGGATGTAAACCAGGCGATAGGCGAGCCAATCTACTCGTACTAGAGAAAACAAATTGCAAATAAATTTTCTGAGTTTAGACAGAGACGTCAGAAATAAGAAGTAGGATTTAGAAGGAAATGGAAACACGGTCCTAAACAGGAAAGAAAGGATAGACCTGTACTCCTGTTCAAAAACAAGGAAAGGGTGTAAGCCGAACGGTAGGCGAGCCTATCTACTCCTGTCGAGGAAAACAAATTGCAAATAAATTTTCAGATATTAGGCAGAGACGTCAGAAGTACAGAGCGGAAGTAACCTTTAGAAGGACACGGAAACCCTATTCTAAACAGGAAACAAGTGATAAATCTCTATTCTTTTTCAACAATCCATGAAGGAGTGTGGCCTGAACGATAGGCGAATCTATCTACACCTATTGCGTGATTATTAGAAATAATCCTACTGATTAAAAAGTAAGTAAATAAATAAAATTAAATAAAATTTCCGATTTACGGTGGATACGTTAGACTTACTGAGTTCTACTAGATGTTAGGAGGAAGCGGAAACCCAATCCTAAACAGGAAAGAAGGGATAAATATCTAATCCTGTTCAACAAAACAGGGAGGAGTGTATACCCGACGATAGGCGAACCTATCTATACCCATTGCCTGATTATTAGAAATTCAACAACGATCTCTTAACTGTATTAACGCATGCGCATTTTAGGCGCGTATTTTGATCGCAATCCATTCTTTTGTAGAGATATAAAAAAATGTAAAATAGTATTTATTTATATATTTGTGATTCCATAGACCTTGACTCTGAAACCGAGGGCCACGCAAAAAATGTTCGTTATTCGCCTTAGTTGAAAGCACGCGGAATAGATTCTGGATTAAACAAATCCTAAATCACCAAAATAATCTCAGGAGGAAAAAAAAAAAAAAAAACTCATTTTTTTTTTTCTTTTCTGACGTTAACAACGTTGAATGTGTTTGTGTCAGTAAAAAAAAATGTCAGCTTAACTTTGGTCAACAAGCCGGATTAACAGTTTTAATATGCTAGTTTGTACAATATTAATTCAAATCATTTTTTCAGTAACGCCACCCACCATCTTAATAATAACAGCAACAACAATAATAACAATAATAATAATAATAATAATAATAATAGACAAAATGACATAACACTTCCAATATTTTTCAACAGTTAACAGAAGAACGTGATTTAAGAAAAGAAAAAAAACAGTTTTTAAAAGCAACGTTTCTACAAAGATTTTTTATACTTGGAAAAATATTTTAAATATAACTTGAAGAAGGTAGACATTCTGTTGAAATATTGTTCAACATTGTCAAACACTTATTTTTTATTTTCTTTAAATCACGCTCTTCTTTTAACTGTAATAATAATAATAATAATAATAATAAGAAGAAGAAGAAGAAGAAGAAGAAGATGCTTCAATGAATAACCAACGACATACATGAATGATATACGCGTAGGCCTAGCGGTTATCGACACAGAACAGCGTGAGATGAGCGTGTAAATTTTAAATTCCAGACAATTCATTCGCTTTTGCATAAAATACCTTTGGTAATGTAAGAATCCATCTCTTTTTCTCCAACTAGATTTATTTGGTGTTGTTTTTTTTACGGCTTATCAACCCTTTATACGTTATTTCGTTATATTCACTTACCCATTGCCCGTCTACAGTCACTTTCTCACACACGTGTTGTGGCTTCCCTCTGTCTTTTCTACAAGTATTTTCATGGCACCTGTTCCGACGAGCTAATCCCACTGGTGCCCAAATTGCATGAATTTAAGCGAGCTACTAGGTTGGCATCCCGCCCCCACCCTTTCACTGACGAAACTGCAAAATATAACCATCGCTTCTACTCCGAAAGCTTCTTATCTCGCACCTCCAGTCAGTGGAATTCCCTTCCTATCACTTGCTTTCCTGATATCTATAATCCTCAAATATTCAAATGTAATGTCAATCGGCATCGTTTGATACCTGTGCTTCTCTTTAACCTTTTCATCAAACACCCCTCTTTACTCTTACTCTCACTCTCTATAACCCTTTGCGTGCTAGTGACACTCCCGCCTTGATTGGCGCGATTTGCTTAAAAAAAGTTGTAAATCACTTTCTCTCCCTCAGATATGGGTTAAATAGTAAACCTTATATGTAGAAAAATCAATTATTATGAAAAAAATTAAACTTAAAAATATGCTTCGGCTTTCAATAATCCAGAAAACTTTGATAAATGTACTTTTGTTTACACGTATGTCTTTTGGGGTATATGTGTGAATGTTTTCTACAAGGGTTATTTAAAATATATCCGCACTTTCGACATTTTAGGTTTGTCACACTGACTTTTGCTCATGCGTCTTTATAGTTAACACTGCTCTTTGTTCTTCTTTGGTACACACTGCTAGTGGAGCGGCTATGTTTACACCGTAAGAGCAGCAAGAAAACTGGCGTGATCATGCTCAATCTTCAATCATTTATCTGTGGGTTTGTGTATGGATGTGTGCATGCGAATAAATATGTACGTACGTTTGTTTAGGTATCAGTATGTGCGTGAAAGAAGGCTCCGTAGAGTAATGGATAGCGGCTTGGATTAAGAAATCGGAGAGCCGATTTCGAATTCCAGTCGAATCCATTACATTAACTTACGTGCTAATACCCTTGGGAAAAGTATGAATCCTCTTCTTCTCCCCACAAATAGCAGAACAGACCGGATGGCAACTGTTCTACCGCAAAAAGAAATGGTAACCTACTGCGGGAAAAAGTCTGCCTCGTCAGTCATATATCGAAAGATACATGATCGCCTAAGCGTGTATCACACATGGCATATAAGTGACTGATGTGCGTGAATGTTTGCGTGGGTGCATTTTGTGTGTGCGTGTATGGATGTGTCTGTCAACTTTTAAGTGTGTGTCTGTTAGGATGTATATGTCCATGGGCGCGTGGCCGAGTGATTAGAAAGTTGACATTCCGACGAGGAGATCCTGCTTGAAATCTCCCCATATTCAATTTGTCATGGATGTGACATCTTGATAATATGGGCAATCCAACGTGTACCATAGCTGAGAAACTGCCTAAAAACCACACCACGGCATTGACACAAACTTTGTGAGTAATACTGTGGAAACGAAACTGTTTGAAAGCCGTCGGTACTTGTGCTAACCTGAAGTCACAAGTCATCGTGACCGATTTTTTTGGAGCGCACTTGTTTTGTCCCAAACTGTTGAATGCACTTGATTATGCTCTGTTCTCCCCAAATATGTAACGAATCTCTGCTCAGCATTAATTTAGTATAAACCACGTTGACTCTGTTAATGATGAAAAAAAAACAACGTGCCTGAGCAAGGTCCTACAACAGGGATTAGAATGCTACACTAGAAGACAGCTATACTCGGAAACAAGCAGTAAGCCGATTTTTTTTAATTAAAAAAAAAACATGCCTGAGCAAGCGTCTGCAGCAGGGATTAGAAAGCCACACTAGCTATACTCGGAAACGAGCAGTAAGACGTTTAATTTTTTTTAAATTGTACAGGGTGAGGTAAAAGTCGCGCACGTTAGAGGTTTATTAATGTTTTCGATTTTTTTTCTGTGGGGCTATATGAAATCTGTTGTTTATCAGACGCGTCCAAGAAATATTGAGGAATTTAAAGAAAAAATTAAATATGAATGCAGTAAAATGTCAGAGGCAACTCTCCGATATGTTAATGAACCATACAATCACAGAATTGAAATCGGTTTAAAAAAGAGCACATACTCTACAGTATATATAACTATTAAATAACTAGTAAATAAAATTTTCATGTGTAATTATACTTTACTTAAATTATGCCTATTGTGCGCCACTTTTGCCTTACTCTGTAAATCTCGAAAACAAAAAATCTGGCATCCCTCTTAACAAAAAAAGTATGCTCTTTCAGGGTTTCAAGATTTCGAAAGCACGGCGTTACATCGTTTAGAACTTCGCTGTCGTGACTTTTTAAACGATTTTCAAAATAAGCTAGGCTAATTTGAGATATGTATCAATAAAACAATTGCTCTCCTCGTCGAACGAAACGCTTGTCGAAAATAATTTAAATACGTAAAATCCTTTAGTTAGGTATCTTGATCTTTCATATGGAACTCAGTAAGACAGGCAAATTTTGATCTGAGAAAACGTGATGGTCTCGTGTGTGTATATAAACTCATATATTTGTGAGTCAAGGGGCACTATTCGTTGCTTTGGATCGGTTTTGCAATCGTTGGATTGTGCGACCAGTTGGTTTTACGATATGCACAAATTCTTTTATTTAGAAGCTACTAGTGAAATGAAAGTCAATTCAAAATTTAGTACCTCCGGGATCTTAAATGTAGCCTAATTCATTACAAATCGGGGATACTAAAATCAAAAAAGTACAAAAGTTCAAATATTTGGGAAGTTTTCTAACAGGACGGAAAGTGCTATACTGAGATCCGAAGACATATTGGGATGGCCAAAGATGCATTCCAAAAGCTAAGCAGAGTATTAAGAGACAGAAAAATGTCGTTAGAAACAAAGAAAATAGTAATTATCTGTTACTTGATATCTGCCTTCCTCTATGGCAGCAAATGCGGCCAATCTCCTCAAAGATGTAGAAGAGACTTGAAGCAACACAAATGTAGTTTTACAGAAAGATGCTTGAAATAGCATGTACTAAACATGTAAGCAACGACGAGGTTTTGGAGAGAATGAAAACAAAAAGGAAACATATACTTAACATTAGGAAGAGGCGATTTAATTTCTGGGGCATGTAATGAGGAAGGAGTATTTGGAAAACGTAATACTCAGGACAGATTGAGGAACAAAGGAAAGAAACATACTTAATGACTTTAAGTAAATATATGAAAAGGGAGGGTTTGAAAGGAATAACCAAAAAGACAAAACTTATTAAGAACTACTAGAGACAGGAAGATGTGGAGGGCCATGATCGCATAGGTAATAAAAAAACAACCCTGTATTAGTACGGTGATTTTCTAAGCGTAGCTTAGATGTGGCACGAGGCCTAAAGTATAGGCCACCCAGTGAGGATTGAACTCCTCAGTCGTAATCATTCTAGCGAGACAAGCTTGCTAACTTGTTACACCACGTAGAGGTGCCCAATGGCGGTTTTCTAAGCGTAGCTTAGAAGTGGCACAAGTTCTAAAGTATGGGTCACCCAGTGAGGATCGAGCTCACTTCTCAGTCGTAATCGCTCTAACGAGACAATTTGCTAACTTGTTTTACCACGTCGAGGTGCCCAATGGTTGTTTTCTAAGCGTATCTTAGATATGGCACAAGGCCTAAAGTATAGGCCACCCAGTGAGGATTGAACTCACTACTCTGTCGTAATCGTTCTAGCGACACAATTTGCTAACTTTTTTTACCACGTCGAGCTGCCCAATGGTGATTTTCTAAGCGTAGCTTAGATATGGCACAAGGCCTAAAGTATAGGCCACCCAGTGAGGATTGAACTCACTCCTCAGTCGTAATCATTCTAGCGAGACAAGCTTGCTAACTTGTTACACCACGTAGAGGTGCCCAATGGCGGTTTTCTAAGCGTAGCTTAGAAGTGGCACAAGGTCTAAAGTATGGGTCACCCAGTGAGGATCGAGCTCACTCCTCAGTCGTAATCGCTCTAGCGAGACAATTTGCTAACTTGTTTTACCACGTCGAGGTGCCCAATGGTTGTTTTCTAAGCGTAGCTTAGGTATGGCACAAGGCCTAAAGTATAGGCCACCCAGTGAGGATTGAACACACTACTCTGTCGTAATCGTTCTAGCGAGACAAGCTTGTTAACCTGTTACACTACTTTGAGGTGCCCAACCCTGTATCGCCATGGAATAACCTACATTTCCCGACTGCGTCTTTCTCGAAGTTTTAAAATCCGTTTGATCTGTCCGGTCAAGAATAACGCAAAAGCCTAAATGCCGAAACGAAACGAAAAAGAAAAAAGAAACCAAAAAAAAAAAAACAACAAAAAAAAACATTATGGCTAATTATTGTCTGTCTACGATTAACTGAAGTCCTTTTTTATTTTTGTTTATCTTTTGATCTTTGCCTAGACGCTCCGAATTATCTATGCAATTACCTATGCACGAAATGCTGACACTTTCCACATAGTAATCAGCAGAACATCCCTGACCAATGAGAAATATCGACTTTATGTTAACGACGAGATAACGATCGGGAGAAAGGAACGAGATGCAATATTAACGAAAGAATAAAGCAGATCGTCAAATGGCAAACCAATCATTTAGATATAAAGTCCTTAGCAGAATGTACACCAATTATCTCCGCCTGTGTATACGTGTTTGAGTTTGTGTATAAGCATGGATATACTTGTAGGTGCAAATGTGTATGTACGTGCAAAATGAAGTCTCTATTTGTTTGAGTAAATGTAATTAGTCTTACTGGTATCTGTACATATTTAACTATTTAATTATAACGCATTATAGGGTTTGTTTTCATACTACATTATTACTTATTACAGAGGAACATCGGTTGTCGAACGTCTCTCATTTCGAACAAATCGGTTTTCGAACAGAAAATTCGAGATGAAAATTCCATGGTTAACGAACCAAATTTCGGGTGCCGAACAACATAACCAAACCGAGATAACACGATTGGGAGAATTTCTGAGTCGGCCGCCATGTTGTATATATTCGTGTGTTCTAGCGTGATTTTCTTTTCCAATTTTATTGTACAGTAACTTTTTTTCTCTACATTTGTTCCTATTTGAAAAATAGTTTCGATTTACGAACATTTCGGGTTACGAACGGTCTTCAGGATCGAATTAAATTCGTGAACCGAGGTTTGTCTGTATTATAACTTTTCTTTATAAAGGCTATTTTTCACAAATTAAGGAAATTATTTTAGAAACGTTTCTTTGTTAGAAAATCTTGTTAAAAATGTTTTTAATATAACTATTACTACCCACTTCCGTATTTAATTTTCTGAAATTTAGAGAAATTCTTTTGCGTGGGGTTTAATGCATATATTAGTTATAAGCACATGTACTTGGACAATTTAAATCATTTATTTTTGTAAAACATGGCGCCCGTTACCGAAAATATACTCTGAATCTTAAAAAAAAAAAAAAAAATCAATAAAAGTAAGATATGATTTCATGAGAAATGATTTTAATTGCTTTTATGAATAAGATATATTACGGACACTATTGTCTTAAAAATGTTTTCATTGAATAATGAATTTTTATAAGAATTGCTTTAATTTTTTTAAAAATTAATTAGAATAATTGATATAATTCTAAATCTTTTAAATTTCTGTATTAATTTGTACCGATTAGTTGATATTGTTATTAAATTAAACTATATTTACTTATCGTAAATGGAAAAAACTTTCTACAAGTCAGCGACCACAGTCTTTTAAAAAGAGTTTTGAATTTTTTGTGTGGATATAAACGTGTCGATTTTTGTAAATACGGTTGTCCATACACGTCATTATGAAAAAAGAAGAGGGATAACTACAGTAAATTTAAAGCCAAAGTACAAAAAAAACTTCAATAAATATTAGATTACTTAAAATATTTTCCTAAATTTTAAGATTACCGGGTAGTTAGCACAATTTTATAAGGCGCTCACGTTATATTCGCCAAGTAACTTTGCAGGTATTTCTTCCGTAGAAAAATTTCCAAAATAGTTTTCAAAACCTGATAAAAACGCTCACTTCTGTGTTAAAAATTGCTTTTCTCCGATATTTTAAATTAAAAGTGATATTTGTTTAAATTAGATTAATTAAAATTTAAATCAGCTAATCTTCCTCAAATAGAGTTTCAGAAAAGTATATTTTATCTTTGCAAGATTTGTAAATCTGGCTAAACTCAGCCATTGTTAGCCATTAAAAAAACCCGTTCCAATCAATTTGAATTCGTTTTGAAATTCAACAAAGTGGTATTGTTTATTGTAAATTTTAAATTCAATCTATAAGCTTGAAATTAAAACAAAAATAAAAGCTTCACGAAGCTTTAATTTTAGATAATCATTTTAAAACTTAGGTATCGCTTTTTTACACACACACATACATATATATATATATATATATATATATATATATATATATATATATATATATATATATATATATATATAAGGAAAAAATGTGAAAAATATTTCGTGTGATGTGTTTCGTCCCTTAAGAAGTCATCGGTCAAGATTATGTTTACGTTGATTCGACTACATATGCGCACAAACACAAACGAGATATGCTGGTAATTTCAACTTTAAAAATTATTCTTTTTAAATATGTTTCCATTATTGTTATAGTGGAACACACCTATTCTATAGTTAATAGACTCTCCCACCTATAATAAGTAGGAGTAGTAATAAGTAGGAACAGTAGGAGTCGCTCAGTCAGTCGATGTCGGACGACTGTTAGTCGGATAGTAAAGTATCAGCCACCACAACTAGATTTCTCTGCGTCATTACCTATTATCTCAAGTTCCTAACGTTTTGTACGTCGAACCTATTTTAGGACCGACTTAGTACAAATACAAGCCTACACTGTGAACCACTCTACAACAATTATATAATCTAACCGATTTCATTTAGATTCTTTTCTTTGTGTTTACATCACTCTTGTTATTAAATATGCCACGCAAATTCACTGTGGATGATCTAGCGATTAAAGCACTTTCCAAACATTTTCGTCTTAATGAATTGTTTTTCTCTTTTAATAAGAATAGCGTTTTTATATCAAAATTGTTTATCAGTTTCATTGCAGTGAGCAACTAATGCATTTAACGTGTTTTTTATGTAAAAGATCCCTTTTGTTTTATTTAAATTTCTCGAGGTTTCTCCGACGTATTCCCTGTGGCAATTATTAGAGGTAATAGGGTAAATTCCTCTTTCAAGTTTTAGCTTATTGTTTTGTTTTGCATTGTTGTTTTATTATTATTATTATTATTATTATTATTATTATTATTATTATTTTAGATGTAATTGTGACGAATTTTATAAATTTTAGATAAATTCCTTTCAATGGTAGCTTTGGTAAAATTAGTTGGTTGAACAATGTATTTTTTGTATTCTTTGGGTTTGCCAGGAAGGGCCACTTTTCTATTTTGGAATAAATTATGGGCCTTTCATTTCGCATTGAATATGAAATACTAAGGCTATTGGAGTAGCTTGAAAGTTTTTTCAATATATATCTCCTCTTCAGGTAAATACTAAGGGCTGCAAATTTTGAGTGCTCATAAATGATTATTCTGGACTTTATTTTGTTGTTATGATGGGGATAGAAATTTATGAGATATTTTCGCTGGACATTCAGTTTTAAGCTACTGTTAACGCGATGTTGCGTGATACATAGGAAAGGTAAATTATAGTTGTTTTTTTTCATTTCACATGTTAATTCTATTGTATGTTCGACTTTGTTTATATGCCATCAATACACTTAGATTACATATTTTTAGATTACAGATTTTTATAAAAGTTAGTATAAAATGTGAAATAGAATAGATTGATGATGAGATGGTAGATTTTTATTATTTTAGCTATTGGTAGGGAGAGGTTTATTTTTGATTGTGTTTGATGCATTTTAAAAAGATTTAAGCATTTTTCAACCGGCACGTAGGTGTAGTGGGATTTTATATCTAGATGGCCATGAGGTTGTCACTATCATTTGCTTCCTTTAACTTTTCAACGATGTTGCCTGAATTTTTTATATGTGATGGGTTGATTTTGTTACGGCTATGACCAGTTTGTGGGGAACGCTGACTATACCTGAAATAATGGAGCATATCAGGATGCTTATTTTGTGGGTTTTGGGAGACTGTAAAGTTTCTCTATTCTAGGGAAATATTCTATTTGTCTATACCATGACTGGTCTTCTTTTTTAATTAGTTTCCTAATCGCATTGTTAAATATTTGTATTTCAGTAATTCTTTTCTGTTCATTTTTATTTTCATGCGCTTGTATTGTTGAGTAATAAATCAACGTCCATTCACTGAATCTAACGTCTCCGCCTCATGTCTGAAATTTTATTTACTATTTATTATTCATTTATTTTTCCTCGATAAGAGTAGATGGGTTCGCCTATCGACCGGTTCACTCTCCTCTCCGGTCTTTTGGATATGAGTAGAGTTTTATCACTTGTTTCCAGTTTAGGGTTGGGATTTCGTTCCTTTTAATACCTATTTCAACTCTATACGTCTAACGTCTCCACCTAAACTCTGAAACTTTATTTAGCATTTTTTTCTCAATAGGAATTGATAGGTTTGCCTATCGTCCGCTTCACAAGCCTCCCCGATCTTTTGAACAGGAGTAGAGATTTATCCCTTGTTTCCTGTTTAGGATTGGATTTCCGGTGTCTTCTAAATTCTTTTTCATTCTACTTCACTCCTAGTAGCCCCTTGCATTTTAGTTGCATTATACCCATTGCCTGGGTTGAATTGATTAAAAAATCTATCTATCTATCTATCTATCTATCTATCTATCTATTTCTAGTTATGTGCATTCTGCGAGAGATATTTCTAAGACAGGTTTACTGAAAAATGACAATGATTAATGGTCTTAGCAAGTTTCGTGCTTACATCCAATAAAGGCCTA
>CAHIKZ030000746.1:1010000-1035000 GCA_903632075.3 Acanthosepion pharaonis | reverse complement strand
AATTAAAATCTTCAGACACACTGGGTTGTAGATTAATATTCTTCGTTTTTTTTTTTTTTTTTTTATTATTATTATTTCGTTTAGATTCCTCGACTAGTTTCGGCCAAAATGGCCATCATCAGGAGAAGAAATATTTCTGCTTGCTGGTAGCAGTAAACTACAGAAATGAATATATATATATATATATATATATATATATATATATATATATTACACACCGTCCAGTATCAATTTTATTCCTGGCAGGCGGGAGGCCGTGGAAAGGGATTGATTGGTTGGTTGATTTGTTTCTTTTACGGTTTATCAGACCTTTGTAAGTTATTTATAGCGAAAAAAACATTTCAGATTGTGGGTGGTCACTTAGAGTATCCGATGTTCCCAAGCGGTTCCCCATCTAAATACTGGCCGGAGTCGACACTGCTTAACTTCGGTGATCCTCCGAAAACCGGTGTTTTCAAGGTGATTTGACCGTAAACTTAGCAGTGTGAGAAAGGTTGTTAAGGACCAAAAGATGTTGTGGAGACCATGATCACCCACGCCCTAAGGGAACGTAGAACATAGAAGAATAAGATCCCGAGAGATGTGATAGGCAGTGGATGTGGGGATTTTTCCCGCCAAATTTAAGATGCTATAGAGCTCCAAATAATATCTTCTTTTTTTTTTTTTTTTTTGTAAATTTCCAGATTTATTCCTTTATCTTTTGTCTTCTATTTTAATCTTTCGTTTTGTCTGGAATTTAATGCGAGTGTTTGAAATGTGCCTAATTTTGATAATTAATTATGGTGTTTTCTAAGCGTAGCTTAGATGTATGGGGTACCTAGCGAGGATCGAACTCACTATGCAATCGTAATTGATCTAGCAAGATATTCTTGCTAACCATTACAGCACGTCGAAGTACCTAATTTGAATACTAGTTATGAATCAAAACAAATTATATGTACATGTATTCAAGTTTAAAAATCTGTCACCATTTCATATTGCTATTAAATTTGTAAAACTCCTCTATAAAAAAAAATAATCCACGTAAATGTACTAATATCGTAAAGAATGAAGGCTTTTAATAATATACGCATACTAGCAGCATGGACCGGCGTTGCCCGTGCTTGATTCAAAAATCGTACGACTCATACAGCAATCACTATCACTTGACTTAAAATCTTTTTGCCCTTCCTTGCCTTTAAAGGAGTGCCCTTTGCCGTGCTGATGTTGCTACATGCCTTACTTCTTGCCTATCTCACACTGTGAATTTTTCTAAGCTCTATACTAAACATTAAATCTGTTACAAAAAAAAAGAACTAAACAAAATGAACACCAAACGATCAGCTTTAAAAAAGGACTCGTAACTGGAAAAACCGAATGAAAAAAAAATGTTAACAACAAATACTTTTTCATACCCAACCCAGTTCTGTGGAATCAGAATCAACGTTGAGTTTAAGCAAGCGTATGAGTCAATTGGAGTAAAGTGCCATGCAGATTTAAATTTTTCCCACTTGTGACGAATGCAGCTATCGATTTTTTTTGCATGCTAGCATGCTTGTTAACTTTCGTGTCAGTCAGCTATTGGCTCTCACGCTGGCCAATAGAATCTTCCTGCCTATTCATGGCAGCCAGATATAGGCTCTCACTCTGGCCAGTAGAAAATGGGCGCAAACTACATGAACACTGCCGTAGAAGCATGGAAAAATCGATTATTTCCACTATCGATGGGAGTTGGGAAATGCAAAGTCGGTCTTGCCATTCCCGCTAACATGGAGCATGTGCATGTAAAACTGTGGTGCAAATCCGTCGAAAATTACGGCTGTGCGTTCGTTACACATACACACACACACATCCTGCATTTTATAGATGGAGATGTTCCTTCAGAATGTAGGTGATCATAGCTCTTCACAGCTTCCAGCTTTTTGTAGTTCTAAGCAATGTTAGCATCCTACCTAATCCTTGCTTTGGCATCCATGAACTTGTTTCTTCATTTGTACACCATTTCCATCTTGCCTTCCTTATGTA
Source organism: Acanthosepion pharaonis (assembly GCA_903632075.3). Classification (NCBI taxonomy): domain Eukaryota; kingdom Metazoa; phylum Mollusca; class Cephalopoda; order Sepiida; family Sepiidae; genus Acanthosepion; species Acanthosepion pharaonis. Next base: position 1,032,996 of record CAHIKZ030000746.1, on the reverse strand, counting down.
CTGGGAATGTTAAATTCCTTCTTTCCTGATTATGGCACTGAATATTTGGAATTTTTCTTTCTGAGTCTTTCTAAGTCATTTTTTATTCTCATTTTCCCTTAAACTTCCTCATTGATCAAATGTTCTACTCACAAGACAAGACAGAGATCACGTCGAAGCATTCGCATTAATTCTGTAAATCAGAAAATGGCGCCCTAAACCAGAATTTCTCTGAAAATAGAATTGTTTTGGCCTGAGGTGTAAGCACTTTCAAGTAGTACTTCAGGTAATGTCGAAACGTACAAAAATAGTGTCCCAAAAATGTTTTTTTTTTTTTTTTTTTATCGTATTATAGCAGGTGAATAACAATTTTCCAAACATTTTCGATATAAGCAGACGATTCTGGAGTGTTAGTTCCGTAAACCATTATGGTCGTAAGTCTGCATATACTGCAGTCGTAGCAAGCGTTGTGTCTATAGCAAGATAGACACACGTAGCTGATCCCTTTTTTTTTAAGCGTTTCACCCCAAGCAAGGCGAAAAGCCACTAGGACGCAAGGTTACAGAAAATTTGGAGCAGATCAGATAGGAGTGATAGAAGGAAGGATGAGGAGAAGGGTAGTGGATAGATCAAGGCAACTGGAGATACAGAGGCCAGTGAGAGAGAGAGTACCGGGAACCCCTTCCTAAGCAAGAAACAAGGCGTAAGCCTCTACTCATGTCCAAGAGAAGTGGGAGGATTTTTAAGATGTTATTGATTTTGTTCTACTCCTATATCGGTTGCCACCGAAAGCTAGAGAACCCAGTTTACTCAGTTATTTAACCCATGGTTTGGGAGAGAGAGAGAGCGGGGGATAGTTTCCTACATTTTCCAAGAGTATTTGTTTCGAAAGGGAACATAACGAATAAGACTGGATTTTATCAGTCCTTGCGACTAAACTTTGTGGAGGTTTCAATAAGACAGGTCGATTTTCGAACCGTCGTATTACACACAATTTGAAAGTTGGGATTAGCCATCATAAATAATGACGTAAAATACGTCCACTCATTGTTTACTGTTTTTTGAAGAGACAAATTTAAAGATTAAGTTTAGATTCAAAATCGTAGCGTTGGAATTTCATTCCAGTAATCAGCGAAATCCTAATAGCACAGCCGGATAAAATTTATAATTTACTGAAGTTTTACATATTGTATATGGACAAGATGCATGGCACGAGGACATTATTAAATCATTTCGGCATTAAATAAAACCTTCATTTACTTCAAAGGGAAATTACACCAAACAGTTTAACTATAATATGATGTATATCAAACAGTTTACTTATAGTATGGTGCATAGTACGATATATGATACTGAGTGCAGGAGTTTTATTGAGAATTTAAATAAACAATGCAGTTTTAAAACATTTTGTTTTATAATAGGTGTTCAACAATATTATAATACTAGCAGTAGAGCCCGGCGTTGCCCCGGGATGTCACAGTAAGAGATAGATCAAGTATCAACCATCATAAAGACTGAAAAATAAAATTGACAAAGATTATTGTTTAAGGTTGACGGACACGCATGTCTTAATTAGTTTTTTTGTTTGTTTTTTTTTGTTTTTGTTTTTTTTAAGAAATGGTCAAACCCAAACTCAAACAAAAACATTGTCGATATGAGTCTACCGATTGAATAGAATTTTATTATAAGCAATTGTCTTGTAAATGGAATTTTTAAAGCATTCTGAATGCAGAAATAAAGAAAAAAGTGTGCAAGTCAATAAGAAACACTATCTGCCAAAAAAAAGTGAAGTTTTGTTGAAATCGGTTGAAAAATGTAGGAAATCCGATCCCATATATAAACGAACACACACACACACACACACACACACAACAACCTAGCTTTTATAATAAGTATAACTCGATATTAATAAGTATAACTCGATATGAGTTGTCTCCCTTGCATTAATGCCTCTTAATCGTGTTTTCAAATTGATTTTGTGCAAAAACAATTGTGTTTTTCCGATTTTTGACGCTGTCAGAACCACCGCAAGTCAATTTTCCGTAGTCCTGTGAAGTTTTGTTGAAATCGGTTGAAAAATCTAGAAAATCCGATCCAATATATAAACGTACAGACACACACACACACACACACTATCTGCGTTTTATAATAAGTAAGATAATAGGTGTTATATACACTTTTGTTTAATCTTTGTTTTTATTAATTATGATCTAACAAATGATCTAACAAAACTTATTCATTGAGTAGCCATTTTTGTAATCTTTTACAATTTTTTACATAGTTTTTACTCATCAAATACAGTACAAAATGTATATTTTGTTTGTGGTGATTCATAATTAAGATTCTGCTTTGAAAGTATTTTTCATTCAATCTATCTAATACAAAAGATTTCAACATTATTTGAATTTATTCTTGAAATAGTAAAATTTTCAAGTCAGTTTGTAAGCAAAAACCTACGGAAATTAGGTATTTCTATAAATTTTTCAGATGATCTTGAAAACTAAATGCTCAAAAGTTGATAAGAGCTATAAATCTATTTTTTCTGGCACTAGCTATCACATAAAACCCCGGCTTTCGCATCGAGTGCGCTGTTGATATTTTATAAAAAGTTAAAAATCAACCTGCCATAATATATAACTAAGGTTAACACTGTTTCTTGCTTGAACAGAATCTTCAGGCCATGATTAGCATGACTGACATGGACCGAATATTGTACTGAAGCATGAAACACTGTCTCTACATGATGTTGTTCTCAGAGTTCACTCTTTTATGCATATATATATATAATTTTGTTTAATTTTATATATCAACAAAGAGTAATTAGCTTTAGCTGAGCTTTGTTGATGTTGTCACGTCTGCACATGCGCACGAAACGAGAGACGCAGTTAGTTTAAACATTTCTGAAAGAATATTTTTGAAAGAAAATTTTTTTTTGATAGAATTTTTTGTTTTGAAAGAATATTTTTTTCAATCCAGCCATATTCATCTGCATACTTCTTTTTTATCGCCATCACTTTTGTCCCTGCCAATCCCACATTGTGGCAAAAGAAAATCTACCAAGAATGGCGCTATATATTTCTAAGAGCCTGGACGCAAATTTTCATATATATGTAGGATTAATATAAATTTTGTGACTTAACTGATTGCTGTTACCTTCAGTATCTCGACTCCAGAGTTTCATAGACGGATTTTACACCAATCTTTCCGTCTACTCATCAGGGAATATCAGCAACTGGCTGTTTTTTTTTTAATATTATTCAAAAGTGCTAACGTTTTGTATCGTTTGATTTTACTGATGAACTTTTCAAAATTACGAACAATCCTTTGAGATAAAGAGGAAATTCCGTCAGAAATTGTCCGACGTTCACTTCGGAAGAAAAGTACTAGAAATATAGTCTAAGTTTTCGAATTCCTTAAATAATTATCATCAGAGTAGCTTCAGGCAATGGTGACTTTCGTAGAACTAGTGACTGCTGTGACGTAGGCAAAAATCTTTGTAAAGTATGGTGTTTTTATTATATATACAATTGACGATGCGAGTTCTTACGTTATCATAGGTTTTGTTTATGGTTGGTTGTTTTTGTTCTATGAGTATTGCTTTAAGGTTCATAAATTTGCTTTTATTATTTGATTGTGCACGTATTTTGGTATTGTTTGTGAGTAGCTGTCTAATGTTACTATGATCATTATACTACTCGTTAATGTGTTTTCTGATGGCACGATGTTCTACGAAACTCAGCAATTGTTTCTACCTACATTTCCGGTGTACAATGGCCGAGCACTACTAAGAATTTCATGCATTTGAGCACGATCATCCGAGTCGTCAAAAACTGCCTTTTCGTGAAATGGATATTTTATACCCCATCGGCCAGCGCGGGATGTTACAACGAGGGTAACTGATGTATACATAATAAGCACATACCAACTAAACTAACTGAAAGTACACACACACGCAACACACACACACACACACACACACACACACATATATATATATATATATATATATATATATATATATATATATATATATATATATATATGTTCGTGTTCAAATTATATCAGTGTAATAGCCCAAACCTCTATGCATGCATACGTGATTGTTTTTTGGGGTTATTTTTTCTTTGTTATTTTTTTTTTCATTAATGCAAAATTGTATGTATGTGTAGATGCGTTCATATATAAACAAATGCCAGAGGATTAATTCAGATAAATATATATTTTAGGAGGAAGACACGATGTGATTTCTTAAGAAAAATTAAGCCCTGGAAAAAAATAACGAGCGAAAGTGTGTGTGTGTGTGTGGGGGGGGTAATCCCTGAAACAAACTAAGATCTATGCAGATGGTGTATGTACAAAAGAAAATTAGAAAATGTCACACAAGAGATGAAGAGCGAGGACGTGGAAGCGAGAGAGAAACAGAAAAGAAGTAGAAGAAGAAAAAAATAATAGACAACGTAGTGAATATTTGGACAAAGCATTTTAGGTCGTGATCTATTGCCGATAGAGATTGAATACCATCTGTGTCCAGAGGGGTACTTCCGCTAACAGAAAACACACAAGCAAAAACCTGCTGATTTGTCGTGATTGCATCGACTCAGATATTCAGCTTCTCAGGTCTCTCTCTCTCTCTCTCTATATATATATATATATATATATATATATATATATATATATATATATATATATATATATATATGGAGGAGTTCGTACATTAGAGTGTATGTGTGCATATGTGTAAATACATATCAAACTGTTCGAGAAAAAAAACGACTAAAAATATGTATTTAGGTCTTTTTGCTATCATCCAGTTCTTGACATTTCAATTGTTCTTATATTAATACTTTCACTTGAATATAGACATATACACACACACACGTATTCGCACTTAAACACACCCACCATCTCTAATTCGCACAGAGGCACAGACTTAAATTCGTACACACATGCTAAAACACACACATATACAAACACATATATAAATGTATATATATATATATATATATATATATATATATATATATATATATATATATATATATATATATATATATATATATCCTTTGTATTTTACATTACATATAAATTTCTACATATGTTAATTTTAAGTATACGTTATTTATACATATATATATATATATATGTGTGTGTTTTGTGTGTTATTTTAATAAGTATATGTATATATATTTCTATATTCGTTATCGTTTAAGTATGTTATGTTTACGCATGTATATATGTTTATATATGTGTGAGTGTTATTTTAGAGTATTTATATATTTCAGTATGTTATTTTAACGTATATATATATATTTTTTTTTTTGTATATTTTATTTTTAAATATATGTATATATTATTTTTAAACTATATATATCTATGTATATTTTATTTTTAAGTATATGTATATGTTATTTTTAAGTATATATATATATATATATATATGTAGGGAAAAATAATACAGAAATATACTATTTTAAGAATACATATGCATCTATTGCCTTGTGTTTTTGCGTACTTACAGACTCATCGATATGCATATATATATATATACATAGATACATACATACATACATATATATATATACATATATATACACACATATATATATACACACATATTTATAATAATATATATATACACACACATATATATATATATATATATATATATATATATATATATATGTGTGTGTGTGTGTGTGTGTGTGTTTGTGTGTGTACGTAAGTGTGTGTGTAGGAGGGGTGTATGTGTGTGAGAAGAGGTCTAAATGACTTTATAAGATTCCTCAATTTCCATGATGAAACATTGAAGGCATTCATAAAAAATTATTTCTAATTCTTATTTATGTCTTTGATCTAACCGTGATCTTCTCTCCTAGAATTTATTTCTCTTTTTTTTTTTTTTTTTTTTTTTTCCTTTCTCTGTATTTTTTTGTAATGAAGGAACTGTCTTCGCAAGGTACCTCGAGGTTGATAAATAACAAATTAATTCCCAAAGGTAATAAAATGGAATGAGATATTCAGAGTGAAAAAGAATATGTTGAACAGACTGAATGCGCCGCTATAAATAAAGAGGTAGAATTGAACTGATAGAGAGAAATTGTATTTAGTAGGGAGAATGAAAATAGATTTTTTCATTACTGAACAGAATCAACCTATTACGTTAAATGAAAAGAAACTTAATTGAAAAGCAAGAAATAACATGACTTTTAGTTATTTTTAGTAAAAATAAAATCTGGGATCATCTATTTTACATAATTAAAAGTTTCTATTATTTTATTAATTTGGCAAATATTTAGGTTGTGATGTGAAAAATTATCATTAGTTGGTAAACTAAAAAAATAAACAAAAAAAACGAAGAAATTACCAAGCTGTTTGTAAAATAAAATTGGTCCATTAATATGCTATTTGCTTATTGATAAACTTGTTTTTTTTACAATTTTTTGCCTGTCTCACGGATTTAGGATATGTCGATTGCATCTCTTGTGGAACAGTAGGACGCCTTGAGCCGGTCACATTCCGTGTCGATACTTGCTAAATCGTGTATAAACCTTACTTGAATATACTATTTTGACACTAGTATAGACCATGCCTATACCTACATTTTTAGCTCTTATGTAAATCGGGCTAGTGTCTACCTTTTGGGTTCTAGCTTATAAGCAGAGATATGACTACTTTTTTGACACATGTGCAAACCAATTCTATGTCTGCCGTTTTTGTTCCAGTGTAAATCAGGTATATATCTTAGTTTTTTACCTCGTGCAAACAAACCAAACCTATGTCTACTCTTTTTGACTCTCTTATAATTCGGGCGTGTGTCTAGTCATTTTAGTCCAGTTTAAACGAAACATGTGTCACCCTTTTTTTTTCTGATTCTCGTTGCAAACCTAACGTATGTCTACCTATTTTGACTTTCATATAAACTGGTTCAACTCTTATTAAATGTCTACTGTTTTTACTCACGTGAAAACAAAACCTGTGTCTACTTTTGAATTTTATTCAAAGGAAATCTACGTTTACCTTTTTTAACTCTACTACAAGCCAAACCTATTGATTCTTTTTTTTAGTCTAGTTTACACCAGACTTATATCAAAGTACCTATTAAGTCATTTGAGAAATTTGTCCTGTAACACTTATGGTTGTCAATAAATAACCTAAGAAGAGTATATATATATATATATATAGTCCTATTAACCACCTTAACTTGAACCATTAAAAAGTTTAGTCGAACAGTAGTGATCGGTATAAACTTATTTATATCTCTACACATTTTTGTATTTTTCAAAAGGGCGATACACTAGATTAGCGTTTCTGAACCTTTTTACCCTTGTGGAACACTTGAAATATTTTCCATGTCTTAAGATAATAATCCTTATATACTATTATTAATATCTTATATCTTTATCGTAGTTCATGTTGTAAAAATGATATATGGACACCGTACATGTAACCTGGACTCGAGTGAGTTACTCAATGAAACATGAATCAGCTACGTACGTGTCCTATTCACTCGCTGGTGAAGGTGGTTTCACACTTACAACATATAGACGGGCACTTCGGCGTGGTGTAATGGTTAGCAAGCTTGTCTTGCTAGATCAGTACTACTGAAAAGTGAGTTCGATCCTCGCTGGGTGCCCCATACTTTCGGCCTTGTGCCACATCTAAGCCGGGCTTAGAAAATCAAAGGGCACCTCGACGTGGTGTAATGGTAAGAAAGCTCGTCTTGCTAGATCAATTACGACTGAGTAGTGAGTTCGACCCTCACTGGGTGCCCCATACTTTCGGCCTTAGAAAATCACTACAACATATAGACATGTCTAAATACATTCCCTAAAAATATAATAATCATAGGGAATATATTTAGACATTAGACAATTATAATTTTCAATAATATAAGAGGTCGAAGCATTTATTATAATAAGTAAGGATTTTCCAACAATATGCCGGGCGTGTATAATAAAATAATGAAAAAAAAATTACTAAAAGATCCATTGGTCTATTTATCCCGGAACTGCTAGCGACCTCTTGAGGGAACACCAGTTGAGAAACATTGCACTAGATTATAACAAAAGTAATTTGAAACAAGATTGAAAGTAAAGGAAATGACGACTACAGAATCGTATACGTAGGAGGGAGAAAAATGAAAACAACGTCGTACTGGTGTTTGATATAGACAAGAAAAACTGCGTGTTGGGGGTCATAGTAACTCACAGGCAGAATCTTTGTGAAACTGAAAAGAAAGTCAGCAATACTGAGATCACACTACTTTACGCATCCATACTAGAAACTGTTTTTTTGACATCCGTTACCTGATTGTACTTCTCCCCGAAATTTAGTCTCGTCAGTTAATGTGTGACTATTTTAGACGGTGTGACAGATTGATGGACTAACGGAGGCTACATAATTTTATATATAGATCCATATGCCTCGTCGGATGTCTGTCTCATGCATTCTGTCATTTTCGATCATGATATTGCCAAAAGAAAGGTTTAAGTTAATGCGTAATGTAAAGTAAATCCTATGGAAATTGTTGTTATATTATTGGTGTTTTTTATTAATTCAAACCTTATCTTTAGTGGATACTCGTGTTTGCGTAGACGCCCCATTATATTTTAAACAGTATTTACTTCATTTACCGGCCTGCATACTTGAGAAATCTCGAGAGCAACGAAGACTTTCGCAATCAATCAACGTTCTATTCGGCTCTTTTAAAAAGTTCTCTCATGTGTTCAGAAGTTTCTCGAAATGGCATATCTGTTCAGTTTCATATCCCAAAATGTAAACGAATAATTACTAAAGAATGAATGTACATTATTTACATTATTCGGACTATTGTCCTGATCTTTGTCGCCATATTTATCACAACGTTTCGGCCGTTGTACGCTCCGGCCTTCTTCAGGTGGTTGGAATTTCGAACTGATCCCTTTATTTCGCTCACTGGGGTAGACTGTTCTAGTTCCACGTGCCATGTTTGATGGATGTCAGTTATCAGTTATCTCCTGCTAATTTTCCTTCTGAAAGTTCTCCACTACCTTAACCGGGTATTGAACTCACACTCTTTGGGTTCTGTCACTGGATCTAACCAACGCCTTTATACTCTGTGCCACGTGTCCTTGAGAACACGTGGCACAGTGGATAAATTAGCAGGAGATAACTGATAACTAACATCCATCAAACATGGCACGTGGAACTAGAACAGCCTACCCCAGTGAGCGAAATAAAGGGGTCAGTTCGAAATTCCAACCACCTGAAGAAGGCCGGAGCGTACAACGACCGAAACGTTGTGATAAGTATGATGACAACGATGAGGACAATAGTCCGAATAATGTAAATAATGTACATAATAACTCATCTCAGAAATATAGACCGACCAAGAATGAATGTATTTTATTTTATTCTCTCGTGTTTGGGGGAATTATTATAAATTAGGTAGAGCAAATTTATAACTCTTACTAAAAAAAAAAAGATATTTGTACATTTTATGGATAAGGTAATAAATAATCAAATATGTCAAAAATGGTTTGCAAAGTTTTACACTGCGGATTTTTCACAGATTTATGTTGTATGGTCACATTAGAGATCAGTTAAGGTTGACAGTAATCAAATGGAGACATCACTTTAGAATAATCAACTCATCAACATCCTGAAAATAACCAAATCAAGTACTGAATAACATTTACATCAACATTAGTTTTAGTGGAGCCCCATATTTCATTGGGCGCTCCGTTTTCTTTCAAACAGTATTTATATCCTCCGCAATATTGCGCAACCGAGAAAACCTATTGAAAAAATGGGGCCTCAGGCTAGTTTCCAACCCTGGTCCCTTCTACAGGAGAAACTAGCGTCTGATCCGGTGTGTTTTAACTGCTTGTCTACTAAGATCTTCACACTCAAGACAGGGGTTTATTTTCGTTTATTAAGCACATTCATTTGTTCAGATTTTCTCGAAATGGCATAATCTACCCAGTTTCTTATCAGTAACGAAAACAAAACAAATTCTAACGAATTAATGGGTTTTATTATTTAATCTGAAATATTTGTATTATTTCAAGCTTTAGTTTGAGCGGATGTTCGTATTTAAGTAGATGCTTCGATCACCATTTGTGAAAAACAAGTTGCTCAGAAGTCCAATTTGCAAAAAAAAAAAAAAAAAATTGAGATATATAGTCGATGAAACCGGAAATATCTGTCAAATAGTGTGAAGAGGTCAATCAGTCAGTTATGTGACTATCGTGAGACAGTCTAAGGCGATCATGTATATTTCGATCTTCGATGGTAGATTTTTTTCCCCGCAGTGGGTTGCCATTTCTTTCTACAGTAGACCAATTGCCATCCAGTTTAATCTGTCCTGCTATTTACCCATACTTGAGGGGAGAAGAAGAGGGTTCATACCTTTCCCGAGGGTAATAGTACGTAAGAGAATGTAATGGATCTGACTGGAATTCGAAATTGGCCCTCCGATTCTTCAATCCTAGACGTTATTCATTACTCCACAGTGCCTATTTATCTGTAAACAAGAAAATTGCAATGATTTACATTAGAAATATTTCAGACGGTGACATCTAGATTTTATTTTTTTAAATCTATAAAAATCAATTTGTGTTTTATTTTGCTAATTTTTCTAGCAACTATTTGAATAAAAATTCAGATTTTTTTTAATTTAATTTTTTTTTTTTTTTAATAAGATTTTCTCATTTAAAAAATTTGAATAAAAACAAAACAAAGATTACGCATCGAGAAAAAGGAATACCGGAGAGAGACCAAGGAACTGTGAAATTGCCGGAGGTGACAGGGTATGTTGGCACATTGTTTCATTTGTGCGGATTCAGTGTAGTGTTCGGGGTACAGCAAAATTTTTTTTTTTTTTTTTTTGAAAACCCCTGAATTTTTTTGTTTTGTTTTTTCGATTCCACGGTTGCATGCGAAACCCGCGGATATGGCGAACTAACTGATAATCGGGTGAGCCATTTTTTTTTTTTTTTTTTTTTTTTTTAAACATGCGTTATGCCATGTAACCTTAATAGTCACGCATTAATTCCTGTCGAATCTATTGTTCCGTCAGCAATCGCACCCAGAGAGATCTACCCACCAGTTAAACTTACACTGCCGACATATGTACTTGTCGGTGCTTAATAAGGCTTTTCGTCTGCAAATAACAAATGCATTTTCATTGACGTGCGACGATCATCTACAAACGCGACTCGGATGTTTCCATAAAGGAACAGAGAATCAAGCTTTACGATACCCGTTGTGCATGAAACCTATTTGTTCCGACAATAATGTGTATAGAAAACATTTTCAAACGTACGCATGCGTACAATCACGAAGACACTCCCAACCTCTATCAAGCCTGACCTACGTCTACCTCTCTTCGCAGCTTGTGTCGCGTGTGGAAAAATTCTATACTTAAGTAAAAGCAATAAATAAATAAATAAAATAAAATAAAACAAACCTTTCAATATGATGAAGAGAGAGAAAGGAAGACAGAAGCGAGGAGGAAACAGAGAGCAAATAAATCGTGCCAGAGAGATAAAAAAAAAAAAAAATTAGAAAACAAAACAGTCTTGAATTTGCTTTGTAACAACTAATCAGATCTTGAAATTGCTCGGTCGTCTCTGATAGGAGACGACGTTTTGTTTGGACCGGCTCATTGTGCGCTGCTCATCTGTCTTATCAATACGCTTCATTGAAAACAAAAACTCATTTGTTATCCTTGTTTGTTCCCCTTGTCTGGCACTAATGAAACAAAGAGAGAAAGGGTCGAGAAAAAGCTGTCAATTCCACGAGCTGAAAACAAAGCGGGCTCCACCTCACTGTCGGACCAAATAGATATCAAAAGCACTATTTAACGACTATTTTTTCCTCTTCAAAAATGTATTTATCGCAATAGTTTATGTTTATCTATAAGTTTTCTGCTTTTCGTTGTTTACTGATATACACTTAAGTGCCTCTATGTCCTTCTCTTTTTGGTTCAATAACGATATTACAACAGAATCTGAATATATATATATATATATATATATATATATATATATGTGTGTGTGCGTGTGGAGATAGAGAATTAATGAGTAAACGTTTGTCACTAAGCTGAATGATGTTACCCTCCGCATTCCGACTCTAGAGTTTCGTAGACGGACCTGTCAGTTCACTCTTCAGGGGGTACATCTGAAGAATGGGCGGAGAGGTCTGCCTACGACGGCCAGGTCTACCTACGACGGACAGCTCCACCTAAGTGACAAACTTTTACTTATATAAATTCTATTCGGGATCTATCTTTGATATCGAGCACTTTATTGCAAAGACTGCTTGCCTTAAATGTCTTTTCTCTTAATATCCCACTCACCGTCACCATTTTTGGCTTCTAACCATATTTGAATTATATATATATATATATATATATATATATATGAGGCACGGTGGAGTAATGGACAGCGGCTTGGACTGAGGAATAGGAGAGCCGACTTCGAATTCTAGTCGAATGCATTACATTCCCTTACTAATACCATTGGTTAGAATCCCCCCCCCATCTATCCATAGCTAGGGGGGATTTATTTATATATATATATATATATATATATATATATATATAATTTTCGATGCTAAATATGTTTTCCAATACCTGACAGACTCTGTATAGGTTGGAACGCAGATAGCTAAAGCTTCATAAGATTTCCTAAAAAGGACGAATCGGAAGCAAGTTTTTACGAATTTGTGTGAATAAATACTCACTTATAGGATTACTCATATTTGGCAGGATGAAGCCATGGAAGAACCATTGATACAGTGAGATCGCCTCTTTTCTCTCTCTCTCTCTCTCTCTCTCTCTCTCTCTTTCTTTTTTTTTTTTAGTTTTGGCAAAACATCGAATAATCTAGCCCTACAGCAGATTTTGGCGTTGCCCAAATTTAAAATCACTGAAAGTGAACGAATTTCTGACAGTCGATAGCATAGCCGGTGAAGAACGTAACAATTTCCATGCTTGCGTGTGTAATGAAGTTATCAAATTCTTTACGTTTATTTTCGCACAGATACTCTTGTGAAACGTACGAATCCGTCCCACGCCCCGGCTATGGGTTATCTAGTCAGGCAGACTGGGTACTCTATCTTTGGTTGGCGGTCAAGGAATAAAGTAACTCTGAATTGTATAAGCTGTGAGGTTCGAGGGGATACCCTTTAAAATACATCAAATATTAAAGCAACTCTACTGTAGTATGCAGTGTGTGAGTTAAACTTGGCGAACGTAAAATTAAGAAACAAAACAGTATGACCAGAGATTATAAAAAAAGGTATTTAATGTAAAGAAACCGAAAGACACGTTTTAAAAAAAATCAATAATGCCTAAAGAAAAGTAAAAAGCGTTCAAAATAAGTTACAGGTCGACTTACGACTAGATCGATTTACGACCGATCGGTCTTAAACAGTTGTGATCGTAAGTCGATGACGAGCTGTATTAATTGTTTGTTTGTTTCTTCTTCTTCTTCTTCTTCTTCGTTTTTGATAAAAGTTTAAAAATAACTATATATACGTAAACAATGCGTATATTGTCGAAAATTCCTTTTTCTACAATATAACTATTTGTAATATGTTATAGTGCTTATTACATTAAAATATATTTAATCACATCTCCCTGATATCTGTCCCAATCAGTAAGCATAAGTTTCTTTTTTGTTTACATTTTCTCTAAAGTTTCGTCATTGCTCACATGTTCATTCCATTTTGATTCTCATCATCCTCCTGTAGAACCACATTCCTATTGCCTCAAGTCTCTTCTTAATCTGTGATGTTATTTATGAGTCCAATGTGTCTTTCGAACCTGGGAAGACATCGCTCTTCGCAATTTATTATTACTTCTAGCTCTCAGTAACACTTGTTTCCTTGCCAAGCACTCCTTCAGTTCCAAGCTTGTCAAGTAGATCGATCTCTGTTTTCGCCCTGTCTATTTCTGCCTCCCATCAGCATGGCTGATACTAACCTCCAAAATATTGACACGTTGCGCCTTTTAGTGCTTGCATTCCCGACTGGCATGAACTAGAAAGATTATGTGAGAACCCATTACAAGGTCTATTGCTAAGGAAGTCCGTTCAGTGTGTCGTGCTAGGCATTTTTTTTCTCTCCTGAATCTATCTTACGTATTTATAAGTCTGCCATTCGCCCATACCTTGGACATTGCTTCCACATATGGTCCGGTGATTCTGCTGTATAACTAGATATTCCTGATAAAATCCAAAGGAGAATAAGCAATATTATTGGTACTGATTTGGCATTTCGGCATCAGTCACTTTCTCACCGCCATATGATTTTTCTATAAATACTTTCATAGACACTGGGGCGGGGGGTGGCATGTGTGAGCATTTCAGAAAGAGTGGTTGTTTTAGTTAATGACTTGATATCCAAAACTTCGAACACAATACTTAACATCTCATTCGAAAATTGGAAAAATACAATAAAGAATTAAACAGATTTTGTCGGTTGATTTTAATCATACTTGTATGTACACACACACACACACACACACACACACACACACATATATATATATATATATATATATATATATATATATATATATATAAGGTGGATTTAGGCAGAAAAGAATTCTTTTTAAACATGTTTTATTTTATTTTGATACCTCGACTTTACAAATTTAAGCGCAGTACTAGATTGGCAGCTAGGTCCCATCATTTCACAGTTGAAATGACTAAGTGTAACCGTAAGTTCTATGCTAACAGTTTCTTCACTCGCGCTTCTCGCTTTGGAACTGTTTACTGACCTCTTTCTTTTTAGTCAGTTTTGATCTTGAAAACTTTAAATCCAATGTCAATCGTTATCTACTGCCATTTTGATTACTCAACTATTGTTCTCATTCCTTAATAATGTTTCTCTTTTTTCTGATTCTTTTACACTCAGTAACCTCTTGCATCTCAGTGGCTTTATTGCCGTGCATGAGGTGAAATGATTATATATATATATATTATAAATAGGATAGTACTAAATTGTGCGTGTACACACGAGAGCGCAAAAAGATTTGTGTGCGTGTGTTTAATCAAATCTTAAGGTATTCTAAAACGAAGAAGGCGGCAAAATACTGCCGTCGTCTTTCATCACTCAGTAGCAAAATAACAGCGAACTGTCGGTGTTTTCAAAACGTGTTTATGCTGTAATGTACAATTCCCAATTCTTGACTGTGTCACGTCGAATGGGGTAAGGCGGTATGCAATTTCCTCTTCAAAATGACTGACGTTGTTTGTTACGTCGACACCGCAGTTGATTTCTTTAGCGTTGTCAGTCACAGACGTTGCATCGGAACGTACAATTATGACACCCTTACATTATGATCGATTCTTGTTCCAGCCAACTGGAGAGGCAATAAAGCCACTAAGACTCAAGTGATTAATGAGTGTGAGGGAATATGATAAAAAGAAAAAAAAAACATTATTAAAGAGAGAGAACAATAAAAGAACAAGACAGAGGATAGCGATAGACTTGAAAAGTTCATTGAAAAGCATAAACCCGAAAGATATTTCCAAAAATGAATAAAAAATATTGATTTTTTTTTTATTAATCCCATTATTTATCACAATGTTTCGGCCTTTATGCTCTCCGGCCTTCCTCAGGCGCATATCGATCTGAGTAATTGCTGTAACCTAAGGAAGGTTACAGAATAGAATAATCGCACGAATGTTGGTAATGTACG
The DNA here is from genome assembly GCA_903632075.3 of Acanthosepion pharaonis. Classification (NCBI taxonomy): domain Eukaryota; kingdom Metazoa; phylum Mollusca; class Cephalopoda; order Sepiida; family Sepiidae; genus Acanthosepion; species Acanthosepion pharaonis. The sequence continues at coordinate 1,017,326 of CAHIKZ030000746.1, read as the reverse complement.
ATAATACTTAGGACAAGAACAACACATATAAGATTCGCCAGCGGCGCGTATGAGTAATCAATTGCTATAAGTGAGTCAAGTGAATTTCACAATGAATCTCCAACTGCCGGATGTCTACCATTCGCCCCACACGGTCAGATGTGGCATAAGGCCGAATTTAATGTGGGGTATCCGATCCAGTAGGCTCGGCCAAAAATTCCCCGTAGACACCGTAGAAAACGGAGTCGGTTAGCTGTTTCCCAAGACGAGACTCTGCCCTTCGACATAGCCTCGTCTAAAGATCCTCTCTGCCCGAAGGCAGAGAGTTTGATCAGCACAGCTGGAGACGAATCCCCAAATGCAGACCAACATACAGTATTTACTATTGTATTTATAGGAATGGGAGCATACCCATTATCGTCCGTAGGTATGCTACAACAGTAACATATAGATAATTCCGAACGCAACCCTTTATTTCGTCAACGAGGTTCTAGTTATATCAGCAAAGGGAACATCAGCTGGGAACAAAAGGAACAAAAAGAATGACCAGAAAATTACTACGGCTTGTCTACCTTTCGTCAACGGTTTATCGCAAAAGATTCAGATCTGCGGTCCATGCAACATGAGAACGATATTCAGAAGCAATTCCTCTCTGCAGAGAAATCTCTGCCGCGTGAATCCTAATCGAGAATTGCGTGTACTCGACCCTTGCAGTTGTATCAAGGAATATAAAGCCAAAGAAAGCTGCACCCTAGAAGTAAGGCTGGAGGAACATAGAAAAGCCGTAGTGAGAGTTGAGACAATGAAATCGGGCATGATCATGTATGTAGGGAAATGGGTAGGAAGCCCCTGTGGAAGGAAGTGAAAATACTAAACAAGGAAGATCACTGGAGAGTTAGACGTCTGAAAGAATGATCGCATATGCTAGGTTATTAGGATCTCCTCAGTAGGCCTAGCATAGAAATAAATATAATATGGGAGTCGAAAATATATAGAAAGACAAATGACAGCAAGTTTCAACTGCAGAAGTAGCAGGAATCGAAAAATCTGGGTAGCAGCAGTCAGAACATGAAATCCAGCAATAACAGCAGCAGTGACAATGGCAGCCTAATCCGCAGTTATGGTTTAAAGCTCTGTTTACTCTAGAAAATTTCCTACGGGACAATTACGTCGTAGGTAAAAGCGTTGGTTTGTGAATTTGGTGACATAGTGGTTGTGAGTTCAATCGCTGGGTCGGGCAGTGCTTATTTGCACCTAGTGGAAACGGGCGAGATATAGATATAGATAAAATAAGAACTAGTGGATATCCTAGTCATGGGCAGTGGAACAAGATTAGTTTAGTTTAAATAAGGATAAATAATTATTATGCACCTGGGGAAGGCCGAAACGTTGTGGTTAAAACAACACAGATGAGGACAATATTTCAAAGATAAACAACGTAAATAATAACAAGCATTATTAATCGTTATTATTTCTTAACAATAGTTCGTTAATTTTAATTTCATTTGATTTTCGCCGTATCTACTCAGGTCGTAATTCTACTGTCGTTAGTAAAGAACGGAGAGCAGAATTAAAGGAAATATATTTTTGACCGAACTAGAACTCATATCCTTTTTTTTATATATCAAAACAAAAAATGCCTGTCTGCATACGAGATTTTATTTTTACAGGTTATCGACCGTTTCTGACTAATTTAAATATTAAATAATGAATATTAAGTAATAATATAATTAAATATTTGTTATATTCCGTGCAAATAGGAATATATCTTTGAAAAATAAGGTGGATAAAATAAGTAAAGGTTTATTGTACAAAACCAGTACAATAAGAATAAAGGTAACAGTTATGCACAAGGTCTTTGCAAGTCAATCCAGTAGTGAGTGCTACTATTGGAAGGTCGGTAGTTCTTGCGTAAGTCTGAATCGTACTCAACAGATCCCAGCTAGTCGGTAGTTACCTGCCTCCCCACAAGGAAGGATTTGGCACAAAGCCGAGTTTAACGTGGGACATCCGAGCCCGTAGGCTCGGCAAAAAAATGCCCGTAGAACTCGCATAATGTTCAACCTCCCAGAACGCGACTCTGCCCTTCGGCTGAGCCTCGTCCGGGTTCCTCTTTGCTCATAGGAAGACAGTTCGACCTTCTAGCTGGAACAGATCCCAGCTAGTATATTTAGCCCCCCACCACGAGGATAGCATGTGGCATGAGGCCGGGTTTAAGTTGGGTTCTCTGAGCCCGTAGGCTCGGCCAAAAAAATGCCCGTAGAACCCGCTTAACATGATAGGGTTGGTCAATCTCCCCGAACGAGACTCTGCCCTTCGGCTGAGCCTCGTCCGGGTTACTCTCTGCTCATAGGCAGACAGTTCGACCGTCTAGCTGGAACAGATCCCAGCTAGAATATTTAGCCACTCACTACGAGGGTTATATGTGGCACAATGCCGAGTTTAACGTGCTTTCTCCGAGCCCGTAGGCTCAGCCAAAAATATTCCCTTTCGAACCCGTATAAACGGGCTCAGGGTCAGTCTACCGCCTCAAACGAGACTCTGCCCTTCAGCGGAGCCTCATCCGGGTTCCTCTCTACCCGAAAGCAGAGAGTTCGACCGTCTAGCTGGAACAGATCCCAGCAAGTCTCTGTAGTCCGTTGACTTACAGCTGCTTATAGGTAGTTACTACCTATAGTGTACTCATGGGGGTGACAGGTTATTCCATTACATCAATATTAAATAATGAATATTACATTAATAAATTTTTTGCGAATAACAATTTTCCAGATAAAATCCTCTAAAATTTAACCCATAACAGGTGGAGAAAATAAACTCATATCTTTCCAAGATCATTTGCGCCTAAATGAACGAACGAAACTTGGATTCGAACTCTGATCTCCGATATCTCATTTCGAGCATTATACCAACCGCACATCCTTGTTTATTTCAAGAAAGCGACAAAAGCGAACGATAACTATTCAAATCATATATGTGCGGTTTTAAAAAATATATAGGTAATTTTAAATTATGTGCCGTGAAATCAAAGATCAGACTGTTGCATGCGTTTTCTTTCCATATAGCTGCGAATCTTGGATGTTAACAGCAGAATTACAGCGAAGAATCCAAGTAATAGAAATTAGACGATATAGAACCATACTCGGCGTCTGCTCTGTAGACCGCATCTCGAATGACGCAGAGTGAGACACCATCAGATAAGAAACAGACCCATTGGAAGATCTTATATCCACCATTAAAATTAAAATCTTTTCATAGACATCAATGCTATTGATTCCCAGTGGTTACTTAACGGAAAACTATAGTAAATCAATTGGCTTATTGGAAATCAATGGCTTTGATGTCGATGTAAAGATAAAGCGGTTATGCTAATGAATATTGTAAATAAATAAATTAATTAATAAATAAATAATAAATGTCATCGATATTATTAGATCAGAATCAATGGCGGAGAAAATTTATAAATAATAAACCATCGATTCAAGAGATATATAAAGAAAATTACTATTAATTTTTTGCCATTGACGTCGATACTGCTAGTCAAGAAAGAACTCAAAAAGTATCGCTTTTTAAAACGAACATTTACCAGATATAAAACTGAATGAAATTGAATAGATAGAATTTTTTAGTACCAGGGACAGAGTTTGATATAAAAAGAAATGATTTGGGACAGCGAAAAACGCTTTAGACCACACGGCGAAAGAAATTCACTGTACAGAGGAATGAAGAATGTGCAAATTGCATAAACTCGTCATAAGAATCAATAAACTTTCCGCTGTCATTCTAGACTAAATTCCTAGGGAATTACAGATAGCTTTTTATTTTCCGAAGATTTTTCAGCGATGATCACATTGATCATGTAATTTCTTTTGTTTCAGGTAACCCTCAATATAATGGATAGTATTTATTAAACAAATACACGAAGACTTTCATTTGCCCTCAAAATAGAATCTATTACGACAAAACAAATTCAGATGGCCGAAAAAAAAATAATACAATATTTTATAGGGGCACCTCGACGTGGTGCAATGGTTAGCAAGCTTATCTCGCTAGAAAAATTACGATTGGGTCAGATCCTCACTTGGTACCCCATACTTCCAGTCTTCTGCCGCGTCTAAGCTAATGAATGAATGGTGAATATGTTTAAAAAGTGTCAACAATAGAGAGGAAATCACCATAAAATAGTTTATCACGAAGTGTATTTGAATCTGTTATACATGTAAGCAGTGTATCGGCATTTCTGTTCTTTTTTTTTGTTTGTTTGTGTTTTTGCTTTTAACTAATGTTCATTGCGCAACGGCCCAAGAGCCACTTATGACAGATTATTATTACTGAAGGTGGTTGTTTTGTGAGTATAAAAAACAAAATGGCGGTGGGTGCCGGCAACGTCACTGAAAGTACTGGAAGATTAAACACAGACTAAGATATTGACAAGCCACCGAAACATGTGAAGGGAACTGGTCATAATGATGACGAACGAGGAAAAAACAAAAACATTTCAACTTTAACAATATTTTTAAACGTAACCCTATATGAAAACTGCCAGACTACAAAAAAAATTACTGAATTAATTTGATAAAACTATTTATTTAAGTGGTGGAATGGCTTCTGTCAAAACACACACACACACACACACACACACACATATATATATATATATATATATATATATAGCTTCAAGGATTTTTAAAAATCCTTGAAGCTATGTACATCAAAAAGTTGAAACCTAACCTAAACAAAATCAACTATGGAATCTCTACAAATATCTTTAAATGTCTATAATTGGTAATAGTAGCCATCGGTTTATACCAACGGCTTCCCATACTTTTCGAATTCACTCTCGCGTGGTCATGTGTGACGTCAGGAGCTGCGGTGCGATTTTCGCTTCTAGCGTCTTATTTGCACGTGTTTATTGTTGCTTGGAAATCATCCATGTAAACAATAACAGACTATCATCAATGTTTTGTCCGTATATTGCTTAATATGTATTCAGTAATCAACATCTTTGATAATGGCTTATGTAAGCCGAAAGCTTAGATTGAATTAAAAAATATGGATCAATATTGTGATTTTCTTTCTTCGTTAATGATAATGTTATTAAGCTTATCAGACGTTATGAAAAGAATTTACATAAAATAAATAGACAACACTTGTCTATATATTTAATGAAACGTGTATGAATATATATATATATATATACTAAAGGTACTAAATCCGTCGGTATATAATTAAAGCGGATTCTAGTAATATAAAATATTAAAACCCATTCACAAAACTCGCTCAATGCATTTATTAGTACAGAGTACAGAGTAAATAATTAATACACAGTAAAATTTTATTGTGTATTATATATATATATATATATATATATATATATATATATATATATATATATATATATGTGTGTGTATGTATGTATGTATATTAGTCATCCACAGACTGTTTCCTTTTTCACGGCTCATGAGTCTAAACATCCAACTGCCTCAAGCCGGAATTTTGGTATCAGTCGGAGATTTTACCCCTAAGACATTGGCGCACTGTAGGTATGAAAGTGAATTTAGACGTATTTATTTTTTAAACAAACACGCCAGTAACCGGAGAACTCAATTCGTTTTAATGAAGTGTCTTACATCAGCTGCAGCAATAGTCACTCTCATCAAATTCACTTCTCTCTCTGAAGAGCTCAACCGAAATAATTTTTTCAGGAGCATGTACAGACAGATTTTCTTTCGCTGTTTATAAATTATATATATATATATATATATATATATATATATATATATATATATATATATATATATTACTTGTAACACCTAAAGTTATTTTGCTAGAAAGAGAACAGGTTAAAATCATTTTGTGTCAAACCTATAATGTCTTCCCAAGTGAGTAATGGCGAGAGAAAAAAGATCATTTAGGCCTTCAGTAATGGTACCAATATTCAAAGTCTGACTTCCATCTTCAAGAACCATTCAATAATGGTGAATATGTTTAACAAGTGTCAACAATAGAGAGGAAAATTGAATAATAAGGTCACAACAGCAAGAGGGATCATCTTTTCAACTTAGAGCTAAATACATACTTATTGTACCATGTAGAGTCCAATAGTGTTATATAAACCTTGGATAATTCCAGTAAAACATCTTTAATCATTTCTAAGATACAACGGTTCAAAGTTTAATCTAACATTTGGACAATTTTTATTTCTCTCCTCGCCTGAACTGATATAATTGAACGAACATGTATTTTTTGTGAACATGTAAATTTTAGAAGGTAAGAGTTGCATGCTTAAAAATTCTGCTTTCGGCAAATTAAAATAGAGAGTTTGTGAAAAAATGCCTGACAATGAATTATCTTCACGAATAGACGCAATAAACAAAATACAGGCAAATATCTGTGCTTTTTATTTTCGAAGCGTAAAAGACAAAAAAAAAAAAATGAGAGAGTGAGAAGAGAGATAGAGAGAGAGGGAACTGTTGATTACATGGCAAAACAAAAAGTCCAGGCGAGAGAAATAAAAACTGTTGACAATATTCTAATTGTAACGAACGTCTGTAGCACCCTGTCGCCTGTTAGATAAATACTGTTTACAGAATCCCATCAAATCATTGGTCTGTCATCTGAAATGACCCTCAAGCGACACTGAGACTATTGAAGTGATAATGAGAAACGGCAACATTGACGCAGTATTCTAACTTTAGATTAAATAAAAGTGATGTAAAAAGCTATGAGGTTTTCAAAACGGGCCTCTTTCGTGTTTGTACATGTTGATGGCTGACAACGGTTTTTTTTTTCGTTTTTTCTTTTTTTTTAAATTTAACTAAAATAATAATTGAACTTGTTTATTCTTTCCTGTAAATGAGTGGAATTACTGATTGTTTTTATTTTCCGAAAATTTTTCCCTGAAGACTACATCGATCGTGTAACATTTTTTTAGGTGACCCTCGACATAATAGGTAGCAGTTATTAAACAAATACATAAAAACTTTCGCCGCTCTCATATCAGAGTTTATAATGTCAAACAAAATCTGATGGCGAAAGGTAAATCCTAAAATATTTTATAGTTTATCGGTATCTTTGTTTAATTTATTGTGGTTTTAGTAATGTTTTTGTTTGTTTTGTTTTACAGCATAACACCCTCAGTGGGTTATTTAATGCCGACAAAATTTTTATTGCTGGTAATATTTTTTTCTGAAAATGTATTGCTGGCAATATTTTTTTCCTTCAAAAATCTATTTCTGGCAATATTTTTTTCCTTCAAAAATCTATTTCTGGCAATATTTTTTTCCTTCAAAAATCTATTTCTGGCAATATTTTTTTCTTTTTCAAAAAATGTATAACTGGTATTTTTTT
>CAHIKZ030000746.1:987500-1005000 GCA_903632075.3 Acanthosepion pharaonis | reverse complement strand
TAGCACATAACTATCAATAAAAGATTCTGGAATGGTAGTTCTATACTGTAAAACAGAAATTGCCGACTGTGGCCGTAAACTTAAATTGAAATTATGCCAACTGAAGAGGGCCAATGCAGCGCCCAAATTGCGATACAACAGAGTCTTGAACGAGCCGAATCTGAAGAAGAAATATGTGGATATTTTAAAAAGCAGAGACGATCGATAAAATGAAAATCGAAAACTCTAAGTGAGACGCATTACGCAAAGCTCTTTCGTAACATCAGATCTTCCCAAAGACAAAATGACTGATGAAATTCTTGAAAGAATGAAAAGGCGGCAAAAAACAACGCCAAGACACGGAACAGTTTATAGGACACTACACAAAGAAATTAGGAACAAATGCCGGGTGGACAAGGGCAGTGGAACAAGAACTCTCTATACACGTTGATTAATTAAAGGGTTGAGTTGGAAATACTTAGTAGGTCACCCGGATTGACATAACCCTGATGAAGTTCGGAGGTTAAAACGGCCGAAATGTTGTGATAACAGCAACAACAACAACGATGAGGAGAATAGTTCACTTGTAAATTGTATAAATAATGATAATTGCTTGTTCCATGCCGTTGTGGTTGATCGTCGTCGGCCATAATCAATGTATCGATCTGATGACGCTTACCTGTCTATACAACTGGAAAGCTTTTGATTTCTCTATATAATTTTTTTTTTTTTTTTCCCTTAGGCGACTAAAGATTTGTTTTGCTCCACATTGATCTAACAAAGTTAACTTTCCTTACATTAGCAGCATATGTCGCGTTCGGCGGGAGAAGGACTTATTCAACAAATAAATCGAAAATTTCTTTTTTTACTGAAGATTATTCATTATATCATATTTTAAAATTTAGAGCAGATTACATAATATTTCAAAGTCAGTTTAGGTTTATGGTTCATAACCATGTATTGAGATGAGGCAACATAAACAGTAGATACAAGTGTGAATTGCCACAAATTTATCAAAATTATCATATAGACTTCGTCAAAAGTATACGCAAGGCACTCCATCACGTCAAGATACTTATTCATAATATACGTACACTACAGGTTTTGTGATAATATTCTGGATTGCGAAAGATTGCCTAAAAATTGAAGGTTGCGTGCCTATTTCCAAACTAATTTACTAGCTCATGTCGGGCCAAAGAAATGTTTCTCTTCCTGAAGCTCTTTATCATATATTTAATAATAATCTTATCCCTTTTACTTAATCTAACTCACTAGATAATAGCGATCTAATTACTCCTCGGATTTAAAATAGATTTAGGAGCACCTCCTGTAAAATGCTGAGCTTTATGCACTAATGGCATCGGCAGCTTCTTCTTCTTCTCGTCATCGTCGTCGTCGTCTCGACATATCTTCCTGACCTTTGTAGCTAAATTTTCGTTATCTTTCCTAAACATTGTTTTGTCATTCATTTACTCGTAATCGCTAGATAGGTTATGCGTTGTTTTCTTCTGTCCTGTGTGTATCAAACTTTTCAAGCCCTCTTTCCTCATTATTTAAGCTTTCTCTTTCATTATAAGCGTCCTATTTTTGTTTCTGTTTTCTTAATAATTTTGACGTTGTTCGATTCATGGTATCCTCAGCTTCCTTCAGGTAGAACCAAATGTCTGTTGCCACAAGTTTCTTCTTCATTTTTGAGGAGATTTTTCTTTATCCTCTGCCATATAGGGGGACTGATAATACATAACAGTTCAGTAGACTTTTCTTTGATTCTAACGAGATTGTCTGGTTTCTCAATACAGAGAGCGCATCTTGTAAACCCATGTAAACGCTCTTGTACATCATAGGAGATGGTCTCTTAATTTTCACGTGAAAAGCAAACTATTACAAAAGTGTTTTCTTTTTTTTTTTAAAAAAAAATCAAGTTAATTTAAGAAAAATTTGTAAAGAAAAATTAGAAAACATTGCAGGAAGAGAAAGGAGAAGCCTTTAAATGAAGAAAGAAATAAAATCTAAAAATGTATCAAAAACAGAGTGAACAAGATGCAAGATTGAACAAACTTTTAAAAAAAACAGGAAAAGTTGAAAAATAAAGAAAACCGATTCAAAAGAAACGGTCACGTTTCTGAGACAAAGGACAAAAATTAATCCGCAATCAACGAAAAAAAAAGAACGCGAGAAAAAAATATAAACAGAGAAACAATGAAAGAATATCATTCCGACTTTTATAATTACCTTTAATTCTTTGAGCTGATCCCAATTATGTGAGCTAAATCTCGTACAGACGAGATCTGTCAGGTTTTTTAGTGCACACCCACACAAAAGCAAAATAACAGAAGAAAGCAAAATATAACTGAATAACAACAAATGTAGCCATATTCTTTTGTGGAGTAAAAGCCTTTTCTTTTTTCTTTTTTTTTTTTTGTGTGTAAACGGGGGGCGTCTGGTCCGGCGAATAGAATGTGATTAGACATATCAATTGATATCTGTGGATAACGCAGGACGTACGCCCTAATTTCACCTACTTCTTCTAAAGACATCAAAGATTAATACCTTTTATTTCTTCCAGAAACAAAGACGGTATATATATATATATATATATATATATATATATATATATATATATATATATATATATATATATATTTATTTCTGTTTTCTTTGTTGGTTTACACATTCGTTCGCTTCTTTCCTTTTCCAGTTTTAAAACATTTTTGCTATTAGCGTTCTTTGCTTTTACTTCTTTGCTATTATTTAAAAAATAAAAATAAACCTCTTGTAAATTTTTTTTTTTGACAAGATTTCTGCTGATGTTATTTACCAAGTGAATTTTGCTCCTCCCCTTCGTCTCTTTCATCTATCTCCATTTTCTCTTATAACTCACCTACCATTTCTAGACTCTCAACGTCCTTACAATAATCATTATCTTAGTCCTAACTATCACCATCTTGATGATCTCTATTAACGAGCAATATCTATCCGGTTTATTTATTTATTTTTTTTTTTTTAGTATTTTCCAAGGAGTAAATTTGCTTTGATTTTTAGAAGAATCCAAGACTAAGAAGAACAGGAAACAAAATAAAAATAAAAAGATAATACATTAAAAAAACAAACAGAATGGCAAATAGTTGTTTACTCGATTGACGCTGTAATGTTTATACATTCACTTACTGATTGCCTTTTCCCTCCGTTTTTCTAACGTGTAGCTACGTTTCTCGTTTGTAATGAAACGATACTATGTTGTTATCTCCCCTTTTGTTTGCTGCCGCTCAGTTAGAGATAACAGTGAGCACGGCCAGACAGTATAAAAGATTTATCGATCCACGTACTCAGACTAGTAACGACTTGAAAATAAATAATCCTGACAAGGAAAAAAAAAAAAAAAAACGTCTTCATTCATTCACTTAACGAAGAATAAGTATTGAACTGCAAAGAACAAGTTCACACAAAAGACAGCAAAACAAAAAGACGTGGGCTCAGTGACTCCATATTAAAATGCTATCAAGTCGGTAGCCTCTGATATACACGCGTGTAAAAGCGCCATCTACTTAATGTTTATCGGCTGTATTTAGACAGATTTTGCTCACAGTTGCATAAAAAACTAAATTTAGTTTATTCTTTAAAGTATTTCTGTAAAGTAAAATGTCTTGTTTCAGTAGTGCATAAAAATCTTAAAATCCCTGATACAAGCTGTAATAACAATTCGAAGGCGTGATAAGACGTAAGAAAAAAAATATTGAGCTTGAATGGGGAGACACTGTTAGACCGCTTATTCATAGTATCTAAGTGAGGGAGAGTTCTTTCAAGGGAGACAATCGTCATCAAGCGAGGTAACTCCTGTTAGTCATGTTTAATGTAAAAGGCACATAGATAAACTTTAGGTGTTTGAGAGCCACGGGACATGAACAAAATGTACACATATGTTTTTGTTGTATACACATTTTGTTACAACATGTTTATATAAATAATAAGAAATGCACGTATGCAATAATATTTATTCATGTATGAAGTTATTTAAACTGTTAATTTGTATTGGTTTCACAAAGTACACATATATATGCCAAATGTTTTCAAAATATTGACTGATTTAACCGTATTGAGCGTATTTAATACCGTAATAAACTAGGAAAATTTAGCTTTTACATTAACTGTGAAGAAGAAAGCTCAGCCAACATATTTCCACGAGCCGCATATTGAAAATCAAAGAACCGTATGTGGCTCGCGAGCCGCGGTTTGGTGACCCCTGGTCTACACTACACAAGCATTCATGGCGCTAAAAGAAAAGCTGGAGGGCGTCAGCTCACTCGCTATTTGCTAGAAAAACAACTTAGTACGCACCTAATAATGGAGGAAAATCTCAAGGAGCATAATTTTTGTATTAGGTTGGTGCAAAAATAATGACGTAATAATGTCGTTTTTTGACGTTAAAAAATACGTCAAAGAACGACATTATTACGTCATTATTTAATTATTAATATTAGGTTGGTGCAAAAATAATTTCGTTTTCTAACATATTTGAGAAAACGAAATTATTTTTGCACCAACCTAATATATATTACACGCCCCTCACGCTTTCCCTTATCACACCGAAACGCCGATTATTGTACGATTAACGGAGTTAAGCGATGTCGAGATTGGTCAGTACCTAGGTGGGTGACCGTTTGGAAATATGATGTTCTGTAAGCTTGTATATGCTGATAGTGTAATGGATAATGGCACAAAATTAAAAATCGAAGAGTCAAGTTTCAGTTCCATTCGACTCCATTATATTTACTTACTCGCAAATACCCTTGGGAAAGATACAAATCCACCTCTTCTCCTCTCAGTTATAGGCTAATTAGTAGGAGTTGTATCAGTAAATTACTATAGTAGTGCACAATATTTTTTACAGTAATTTTCACCCTGTACAAGGCCCGGGGCCACTCGATGTAGAGGATTACGTTAAAGGGTAGTTTATATGGATAGGAGGAGAAGATAATGGCAAACTCTAGACTTGAACAGGTTTAGATTGTAGTGATCCGGGAAAATATCTTCTTGAGTGTCTGTTACACAGGCTAGTGATTAGCTGGAAGAAACTGTTTGAGTGAAATTTATTTCTCACCCATGGAATACGGGAGAAATATGGGTGATTTGCTACTATGTAAGTGGCATGGTGGGTCTTAGCAGTGAAGGTTAGGCCTGGCGGAACCAAGGAATGTATTGGGTCCGAGCACTTTTCCATGGAAGTAGCGATAGTGCAGTGAGCAGCCACATCCTGCCTGTGATAGAGAGGTTGGAGGATGAAAAAAAAAATCTTCTCCAACAAGGATTTGGATAATGTGTTATCATTAGGTATGTGAGTGAAAAAATAAAATAAAATAAAATAAGTACAATTTAAGGAATCAATTCTTTTTAAAAGTGTCGTTATTTGTTCATTATTGAAAGTTAAATCAAGAACGACGGAACACAGCAAGTCATGTGACACGAACATATAACTGTAACGTGTAATAAAGTGTAATGTCTGTATTTATATGCAACCAAAAATATGGCGGCACAATATATCGTTGTTATTATTGGTTGCTTCAGTTGAATGTAGATGGCTTTAGCCTTTTCTTTTTATTTTGATGGTTCAACGTATCAAGTATTCTGGAATTATCAGAAAGAATTCCTCTAATATAATTATAATTTTGTTGCACTTTGGTCAGATAAATGGTACGTGAATCTACGCGAAAGAGGCTTCTTCGAGCATTATTTGCAGCAAATAGCCCAGAAAATGAATGGGTCTCATGAATCCTAGATTTACCAATTAGTCATTTAAACTTGAACCATAAATGAAAGATGGCCGTATCCCTAGGAAAATGTTTAAATCATCAACTGATGATATCAGTGATTTCTAATGGATTTTGATAATTTATGACGTGTAAAGATTAATACCAAAAGAATAGCAGAGTTCTACGAAATTATGTAAAATCTCAATACTTCCTTCTAAGCGGAAAAATTCCTAATAACGTCTAAGTTCAACTTGGTACCAGAAATAACACCTTGGTGGCCACCATTCCTTTAGTCTACGGCTTAGCTATACCAAATATAGAATCGACTCCTTTATGCGCAAACGTCTGTTTGTGTCGATATTAAATAATGCAAAAAGCAAAATGAACTCATTCTTTTCGGGCCTGAAGGGTTCCTTTGTTTTCTTTGCAAAGAATATTTTCTTTCCAGATATTTTCGGCTGATAATATAAATAATGTGTATGGAAAATAAAATCCACCCACTTCTACCGCCATCAAAAATTTAAAAAAAAAAGAAATCAGTAAATACTTTTCCAATTAGCATGGAAGAAACGTTCTTTGAGGAGTGTTTTGTGACATATTTGATGAATTTTTGTCGTTGTGGGATTTGGCATTGTCGAATCGAAAGATGAACGCAAACAAAATTTAATGAAGGTGAATTAGCTATGTTTAGCGTTGGATCAGGTGCAAAGTTCGAAAATTCATAAAGACTCCGGCGCTAGCTATCAGATTTGGGTTGCCGAAATTACAAAAAAAAAAAAAATGCATTTAACCATCCTTGCATCATTCAAATTTACTTCCAAATCATGTGCTCTTTATAAGTGATCAATACGCGCACCATATTCCAACCTTGTGCCAGACGAAGCTAAATTTAATAATTACCAATATTATTAAATTTTAATGATCCACATATATATATATATATATATATATATATATATATATATATATATATATAATGTATGTATATATATATTGTTAAACATTTTGAGGAACCATATATATATATATATTTGAAGAAATAAATTGATTAACATATATATTTCTTCTTTTCTCCTCAGTATTTTTATAGTTGTAAACTTAATAGCGATTAAATTTTGATTTTGAAATTAGCAGTTTTTAATTTTAATATTAAATTTTATCATATAATTTAGTAATTATTGGTTAGAATAATTTCTTTTTTAATACTACCCATATTTTAAACATCTGAATAGCTATTATAACATGACTTCGTCAAGCTTTTTGAATATTCCTATACTTGTATTTTGATTGGTCCATCTAACTTTTGTAACAACGGTTTCCTCTTGTGAAGGATTGTTAATTAATTCGAAACTTTTAAAACCATTTATTTTACATTCAACATCATCACTTGATAAGACACCGAGAGTTTTGAAACAAAATGGCTATTTTTGTAGTGATTTTATAACATATTTATGTTATAAATTTTTTTTTAAATAAATAATTATATATATATATATATATATATATATGCATAAAATAAGACAATTGGACAAAGGATATACATTTAAATGTTATGAAATAAAACCATAGATTTTTTTTAAAATGCCCACACAAATATGAACATTTTATTCAATTCATTATTTCTATTCAACTATTTAGTGTGGATCTTATTTAATGTAAAACCTGTGCCTGATGTTTTTTCGCAATTTCTTGGTCGAATGTGCGATAAGCAGACCTTCTTTTTTTTCTACCGTTGAGCGTATTCTTTCTCACTTATTTTTTATATTATTTAGAGTTGAGAAGCCTAATTCACATAAATAAGAAGCAAAAAATTGCAATAAAACTGATAAAACTGTTTTTAGATAAGGTGGGCTGTTCTATTCGTATTGAAATCCAAAATGTATGAATGCGGTAGCGTCGAAAGTTTTATTTTCAGCCCTCCATCATTAAAAATGGCGGCCAATTTAAAATACTAACGTCCTACCATTACTACTTGCACGCACACGTATATATATATATGTATGCCCTGGCAATATTTCGCGGCAAACTTAAGCGGATCGGGCGGTACACTAGGGTTTCGCGGTGCGCGGTTGAGAATCACTGTACTAGGATATTCGTTCTCGTTCGAGTTTCCATGTTTAGAGTAATTTCATCATGTTCTTATTTAGGATTAGTTTGTTATAGTCACCTTGATTTCATTAAATTTATACCTGTACTACTCTGCCCAGTGATTGAACTCACAATTACTTTAATTACACTATTTATATTTACACTATTGACCCCATTTTTGTTGTTATTATCACAACGTTACGGCTGTTATGACCTCCGGCCTTCTTCAAGTGTATAGTGATCCGATTAACCTACAGGGAATTCTGAACTGAACTCTTTCTCTACAGTACAATGCCTTCGTAGATCAAAGTGTGGGTTCGTTAATTTGGTGACATCGTGGTCGTTAGTTTAATCCCTGGTCCAAGCAATAACTGAGCAGTACTGAAAATAAGAGCTATACAATATAAAGTGGGCTATGACAAGTTTTTAACCATCCTTGATTAAAGCAATTTTGGCATTTTTCATAACGTCTCTTGATCTTCTTTTTTTCAGACAATACCGTGTTAGTATCAAGCTACTCTCATCTATGAACAAGATTTGACATATATCTTGCAATGAAAGTTCGTGAAATTAAGTTAGTGACTTTCAACGACGGCAAATAATAGGACGGCATCAGTGTGGCAAAGTCAAATAGAGAAATTGCTAGGTTTTTCCAGGTTGATCATCAAACAGTTAATAATATTGTCAAGAAATTCAATGAAGAAGATCATTGTCATTTGGAACAACGTTCAGGAAGACCGAGCATCGTGTCTGAGCGAACGAAAAGGGCACTGAATAAGAATGTCATCAAACGAAAAAGGCACTGAATAATGATGTCATCAGAACCGTCGTCAGAGCGTCAAAGATGTCGCCAACAGCATGGAAATGTCACCATATGCGGTGAGAAAGACTCTGAAAAAGTTAGTCTATCAAAGAAGAGTTGCAAGAAAGAAGACCTTCAGAGGTTAACAGGAACAGGCGCATGGAATGCGCGAGAGAATTATAGAGCAAAGATTATGAATTTTGGCAGTCTGTAATTTGGTCAGATGAAAGTAAATTCTGCCAGTATTCGAATTCGAGACAGGTTTATGTTTGGAGAAATCAGAATGAGACTTGGAACACTGAATGTCTGCAGGCGACCGTGAAACATGGCGGGATTGGAGTAATGATGTGGGGTGCTGTCTGGTTTGGAGGGAAATCTGAGCTGATTCTTGTTGATGAGCGGTTTAATGGTCCAAAATACTGTCAAATATTAGAGAAAGAACTACTCCCATTATTTGAAACCGTTCAGATTGACAAAAAATGTCTACATTTTTCAAGAAGTTTGGAGCGTAATATCATACGAGCAAAGTAGCAAAGGACTGGAATGAATCGCAAAGAATCAAGTCACTGCCATGGGTAGCCCAAAATCCTGACATGAATCCAATAGAAAACGTTTGGGAGCACCTTGACCGAAGACTACGAGAGCGTGCACCCAAAATCATGTCAGTGGCAACCCTTAAAGAAACATTGCTAAAGGAGTGGCAAAATATGACTCAGACGGTTGTTGACAATTTGATCAAATCCATGAAAAATCGAATACAAGCACTGAAACTAGCAAATGGGTGATCTACTCCATACTAGTTTCAAATACTGTTTGTTTATGTTGAATAGGGATTAGGTAATTAAATTTTGAAATTGGATGTAGTCTATTCCTTCTGGCTAAAAACTTTTCTTAATCAACTGTATCCCCCGACAAAGGCAGTGGAACGAAAGCAGTCTAGCCTCTGTAGATTCAATAAAAACTTCAATTCAGAATTCCCTGTAGGCGATCCGAATCGATACACACATGATTAAGACAGGAGAGAACAAGGTCCGACACGTTTTTATAACAACAAGAAACCTGAGGAGAATTTTGCTCAAATAAGTAAATGATGATGTCTCTTGATCCCAGAAATTCAGACAGAAATTACAGAACACTAACTAGTTTTTATAACAAACAACGGAAAATGTGACAAAGAAGTCCGAAGAAGTATTGGAATGGCAAAAGGTGTATTACAAAACCAAAAAGAAAAAAAATAACGGAGAAACAGGAAAATCACTTTAGAAACTGCTCAACTGTTATGTAATCTGAATCTTCTTATATAACAATAAATGTTGTACATTATTCTCTAAATGAAGAGGAGATTCAAAGAAAAGAGATATGTCTCTGTAGAAGGACGATGAGAATGCTATGGACGGGGGCGTTAAAACAACGAGTACGTTTTAAGGAAAATAGAAACAAAATTGACCAGAAAAAGACAATTTACATTTCAGGGAAGCATAATGAGGACATTGGGCTTGGAGGATTTAACACTAACGTGGCATATTGACAGTAAGAGGAGCAGAGGCACACTGCGAATAATCTACCTAATGAACATGTGTAAATGGGTGAAAGGTAACTGATAGGAGAGACAAACATTGCTTAGAGCTAGAAAAGATAGGAAGTGGTGGAGAGCCATTTTCACCCACGTTCTGATGAGACACGGTAAGAGTAAAAGGTCCTTTCACAAACACGTACCCCTATATAAGACTTCATCCTCACTGAGTACCCTACACATGTGTATCAAATTAACTTCAGTGCATCATTGTATCGTTAAATTCTGGGCGCCTCTTCATCAAACACGTTTCGCAGTTAAATGAAATCTTACTTCGTGTACTGCACCAATTCAATGTCTCTTTTTGATAAAAGATAAGTTTATTTATGAGACAATATTGCGACGGGGATGAAATGTCACCCACATTATTGCAAACTGGACATACAGCAAACGCCCTGGGATCGATTTAAGAAACATTTCCTCATCAGGTTGCGGGTAAACAACTTTGCCACGATTGGGCTATGGTTCTTTACATCAACCACAGGATCTTATCCATATCAGTAGTTTTCCTAGAGTCAAGTATTTTCTTTATAACTCTGAAAATTTTCTGAGCTCAGATAAAGATATGGAACGTTTGTATTCTTTGTGGAACAGTTTGTGTTACGTTGTGCGACAGAATCCCGAAAGGATTCTTCTTCGATGACAAAAATGATATCCCTTCAATTCTACAATCAACCATTATATATTCTACATATCCTGAAAATATGCACCTCTTGCTTCCTCCTTTTAGGCTTGCAGCCATATCACGTTGAAATAACGGTTACTGTAGGATCATCGTCGAGCTTATTCAGTACCTAGATAGTTGACGGCTTGGGAATACCGGGTGCTGTAAGCTTGCGAGTTGTGTAATGGATAATAACTCTGAATTGTTAATCGAAGAGCCGAGTTCCAATTCCAGTTGGGTTCTTTCACTTATGTGCAAATACTTTTGGGAAAAGGTATGAATCCACTTTTTCTCGCTCGGTTATGGGTTAATTAGTAAGACCTGTATCAGTAAATTATTATTATCTCTAAAAACAATTCAATATAAAAATATTTTCTGGCTTTGAATAAACGGCAAAGGGTTGATAAGCCGTAGCAATGCAATCAATCAATCAATTAAAATCTACAACAATCTTATTTAGTAACCCTCTGGCCTGAGTGCCTTGTATTGTGTGAACAAGAGAGCCTTCTCTATGATAACGCGGCAGCTGGCAAGCTCGCTGCGTCGTCATGTTCACTAGCGTTGAGATTTCCATCGCTCTGAACCGAAAACTATACTCTACTGTCTGCAGCAAGTTTCCACCAAGTCAGCAGAAACAGCATATAGTTGAAGAAAGACAGCGAACCCATTCATTATTTTACCGCAATAAAAATGTATAATTCAAGGATTTTTTCATACTTAATTGCATCTAATGCAAAGCTCGAAAGACACTTAAAATATAGAGTTACAGTCAAGATGGCATTGGTGAATAAGAGGTTTGATTGGAATCCAAGAGAAGCTGGCGGAAAATGAAGATTACGAGTATCTGGTGGAAAGATAATGATTGACCATTGGTATAAAGACGTCAAGATTAAAGTGTTCAAAGAACCAGCCATGCAATAATCCGAGCGAAACTGTCTTCTGGAGACACAAAAACACGGAGGAAACGAGAATGATTCATCTCCGTGGTAGTGGCATGATGCATCGAAGCGACTGATAAGTTAAACGACTGCAGTCGAGAACATAAACTCATTGTAAACTCCACGATCCTTTCGTTAACTGAATAGGATGCACTTCGCCAGGACAACATACATTTCTGAATTTAGTCCTTCTATTAGACTGGATGCCAATCAAGACCCGGTCTACCGTACTATCTAACCAATAACTCAACGTAGAAGCGATGTTTTTATACGTTTCCCAAGTGATTTTGTACGAAAGTGAATGCAACGACGCTCGACTGGAATTCGAACTCGGATCTCCGATTTCTCGTATACCGCCTGCACATCTATAAGGGGTTAAATAAGTGCAATCTAATAGTCACAAATCGCAGTTTTTATCATTCCATTTCTAAATCCCTCCGTATAGTTAACAATGGGTCTATTTTTTTTAAGATGGACACTTGACGAAGAATGGCTGTTATACCAAAGCAGAACTGCAGACATATGGAAAGGTTGTATTTTTTTTTTTTTTTTTTTTGCGAAAATTAAAGCAAATGCTCAAATCTAAAGGCGGATCCCAGGTGCCAGAGCGAATTATTTTTTTCCACTTTTAACCGGAAGACTAGTGCCATCAGGACATCGGATTTGTATAATATGCACACAACAGGAACTGCTTTATTTGTAATAACTAATAATAGTTCAATTTTGGCACAAACGCTAGCATAAGCCCCGGTCCGATTGAAAGATTTAAGTCAACGGTTGGTTCTTTAGACCAGGGTGATTTCTGGAATTGGTCTTTGAGAGATTTTCCTCAATATGCATTTGAGTACAACAGTTATGGCGTTCGTTTTAATCTAGACAAGAATAGATCATCAATATATTCGTACCGGCTGATTAAAAATACATACGAAAAACACAAATCTACCCATACGTAGGTGTCTCACTTAATCCAGAGTTTTAATGACAAAAAATAAAACGGATTTACTTTGCGCGACAAATATTTATCTTTCAGCGTACATACCTTGATGCCCATTGCACTCAAGCCAGTGCTTCTCCATTATTCATATCTACTGAACATTATACACTGAAGCTTTCAGATCAGGCTTCAGCTGCGGAAGACTTATGTGTGAAAATGAGTAAGAATATGCTTGTGCATGCGTACATGCCTGTGTGTGTGTGTTTGTGTGTCTGTGTGTTTCTGCGAATGTGGAGTCATCCAGAAAGAAATGTTTAAAGTTGATTTCCAACATTAAATCCGCACCAAAACATATTTGAACTGCTAGAAAAACTTGATTTATATGGGAAAGATATAAGAATAAGCAGTAACATTTAAACATTTACTAGGATTCCTGTCTGTCTGTCTGTCTGTCTCTCTCTTTATATATATATATATATATACATATATATATATATATATATATATATATATATATATATAATTATTCATTTAAAAATATGATTCCAACTCGCTACATAAGAGTTCTCATGTTTCAAAACAAGAGCCGAAAACTGCAATATAATTATTAAAGTAAGCTCTGTCCCATCTTCAAGCGAACTTTGGATTATTTACCTAACCAGTTCTTTCCTATTTTTATAAATTTTCATATATATATATATATATATAGAGAGAGAGATATACGGAAAAAAAACAAAGATCCTTATATGCAATTATGGTGTTTTAATGTTAATATAATGTCAACGTCGGAAGGATTTTTGTTTGTTTTTTTCCGTATATTTCTCTTCATACTGTCGGATCTATATCCATATATTTGCTTATATATATATATATATATATATATATATATATATATATATATATATATTGCTGTAGAATACCTACGAATAGTAATGGGTTTATCCCCATTCACATAAATACTGTAGCAAATACTGTATGTTGGTCTGCAGCTGGAGATTCGTCTCCAGCTCTGCTGGTCAAATTATCTGCCTCCGGGCAGAGAAGATCCCCAGACGAGGCTATGCCGAAGGGCAGAGTCTCGCCTCGGGAAGCAGCTACCTGCTCCCGTTTTATATGGGGTCTACGGTTAATTTTTGGCCGAGCCTACGGACTCGGATACCCCATATTAAATTCGGCATTGTGCCACATCTGACCGCATGGGACGGTTGGCCGCTGGCGAATCTTATATGTGTTGTTCTTGTCCTAAGTATTATCGTTCATTACCAACCTTCGTATGATTATTCTATTCAGTAACCTTCCCTAGGTTACAACATAATACACACACACACACACACACACACACACACACCGTTGATAGAACTAACGAAGAACTTGCCAAAACCCAAAAATCTTATCCAGATACAATCGCAAATAAAAAACCTACCTATTCAGTAAAGTGCACGAAGTCCAGCTTGTCCATAGCGAGCCAAATCCTATTAAAAGATGGCACTACTTATAACCCGAGTTTCACGCATTTTTACAGACATTTTGTAGCGATTAATTTTATTGATTGACCTTTCCAAATTAAGAATAATTTTTCTCAGATAAAGAGGCAGTTCCGTCAGAAAGTGTTCATTTCGGAAGAAACAGGATCGAAGCTTTCGACTGAGATAAATGGTGCGTCTCATAGAAATGGTGAGTGTAGTGAATTGGACAAAGAATGTTAAGTAGGCCAGGTGTGACATGTATGTGTGTGTGTGTTTTAATATACAATTAATACATTAACACACACACACACACACACAATTTTGCTGATTATATCCTGGCGTTTTTAAATCACTGAAATTGGAATAATTTCAATGGTAATGTCAAATGTCACGGTTAAACGAAAAAGCTTGTATCGAATATTTATACGTGTTGTTAATTTTGTATGCTTATTAAATATATATTTGATTATTAAATCTTTTATGCATACCCCAATACCATATTTTATACATGAAGAAAGATATTTTATTTAATCTGTTTTTGTTTTTTGTTTTTTTGTATAATAATGGCTTCTAGAATGTTGAGTGTTTCTATGTTGTGAGATCCGTTTGATATTTTGTTATTTTTTACTGAAATTTGCCTTGTGTTGCGAAGTGTATTTTGTTTGCATGTGATGTGATGAATGATATGTACACATATTACACTAAAATTAGACCAGTGACAAGTTAACTTACAAGATAGTGTGGTGCATGAAAGAATTTAATTATCTTTTTAATTATTGGTATTAGTGATTCACTCTCCCAAAGTATATTGGGAATTCATAAAAAAAAAACATTATTTTCCTATAGAGTATATTTGTGAGGTTTTGAGATATTGGTAATAATCAGATTAAATTTTTATCTTTTTACATTAGACGATAAATCTGAGGTGTTTGTTAGAATCGTTAACTTTTATATATTATGATGTTAAGGTTATTTTTTAAACTTAATTATAATTGGGGTGCATCTTATTAGAACAAATTAACTTAAAGCTGTCTTTATTTTCGTTTAAATGAAAATTATTTATTTGGTTCATTTTTGAAAAGTCCGGTTTTATTTCTTTCTAAACAACATGCTTGCAGAAATTATTGTTGCTCTGTGATTGTTCTATATTCCTTAATTCTCTTTAAAGAAATGTGTCCAAAGAAGAAATAATTTCGACACGGTAAAAATATGTTGAACTTAACAAAACTTGCTTATATATATATATATATATATATATATATATATATATATATATATATATATATATTATATATATATCTGTCTATCTGGGCATTTTATTTCAATAATTCATCATCTATTGACTGGTTTGAAAATCCTTGTAAATTATAATTTCAATTTACAAGGTGATAATGATGATCACTTAATGCAACTTTAATTCCTATTGTATGATATATATATATATATCAGGAAAATAAGTTGAACATGCAAGAATAATTATAAGAATATTTTATTTAGAGTAACTTTGCCAGATTTGCAGTTCTACAATTTTTAAATGTTAAAAATACTGTAAATAAATATTCCTAAAGACTCTAACTGCTTTTTAAACTTGTTTTCCTCATATTATTAGCCTAATAGCATATGTAAGAAAAACATTATTTACACACATACATATATACATATATATATATATATATTTTGTATGAATGATTCATGAATTTGTAAATTATAATTGCACCTTTTAATTGAAATATATATATATTGAAATATGTTTGAGCGGCAACCCTTCTTTTAAACACCTTTCATTAAAAATGGCAGACACAGAAGATTTAGATAATTTTTTATTTATTTTTCCGGCATCCCCATGTTTTTCTGTTTAGAACAAAGAAAACACTGAAAAATTTCTGTACTAACTTACCCCCTACAAAATGGAAAAAAACTAAATAAAAATTAATTAAATCTTCTTTGTCTGCCATATTTAATGATATATATATATATATATATATATATATATATATATATATATGTATTATGTATGTATGTGTGTGTGTGCGTCTCTGTGTATGAGTGCGTGTTATGTTAGTAAAATTTCAGATATGACTAAAATATCTCTGTAAAAGGACAATAAAGAAAAAAAGGAAAATCTAGCCAACGTGTTTCATCCTCATGTGAACGTTATCAAAGCAAATATAAGGATTTCTTTTTGCAACAAATATTTAAACCTGTTGGTTAAGATAATTTTTACTTTTGTCTTTATTCATATATACGCACACACACGCACACATATACATACATTCATGCATACATACATATATATATGTGTGTGTGTGTATAGTGCAGATAATTGATCCGTTGCTATATAATCCGGGTGGATCCTAGTAATATTAGGTATTAAAACTGATCCACAGAGAGCTTGATGTATTTATTATAACAGAGCATATGTATCTTTTACAGCAAATAAACAAAAATGACCTCAACATAGAGGGTAGTCCATTTCAAGCCGTTCTGTAATCGGCTATCATCAGACCCTACGACGTTTTCTGATTTTTTTTTATTTATGGGATAAAGTGCTCAATATCAGAGATAGAGCGTGTGTAAATATGAAAGTGAACTTTGAAGTCAACACTTAGAGGCGACAGTTCGTTTCCTGCTAGATGGCACTGGGAATTTTAAATTAAGGAAAAAAAAATAATATATATTATATATTTGTATACAATCTCGCCAAAGTCATTTAGACATTTTTTGTTGTTGTTGATTCTTTCCATCATCGTTGCCCATGACTAACCCAAATTGTGATAATATAAGATCTACCAAGAATGGTGAAACGTTATTCAAAACTAGGCACATATTTACTCCGGATGAACTAGCGATTAAAACACTTTCTAAAGATTTTCATCTTAGCGAATTATTTTAGAATTATGTAGAATTTTTATGACATAATTTTGGTCAGTCTCGTTAGGGTGGGCAACTAATTCATTTACCGCGATCTTTTGGTAAAATGTCTCATTTGTGTTCGTATAAACTTTCATTTAAATCACCTGAGGTTTCTCCAAACTATATATCGTTATCCCATTAAGCAGACCTGTCCTTCCCTCAAAATAATAATAAAGAAGAAATCCTTAAAGATTCATTTCGGTAATAATTAAATTAATAATATATATATATATATATATATATATATATATATATATATATATATATATATATATATATATATATAAAGTTTATGAAAAACTAGGTAATCCGTATGGGTAAACCTAAGGAGGATATAATCCAGAGAGCTCAATGTAAATCCAAAGCAAATAATTTAAATAAAAACAGACCCCTTTA
>CAHIKZ030000746.1:952500-982500 GCA_903632075.3 Acanthosepion pharaonis | reverse complement strand
TTAAAAAGAACCTTACTGAGGAGAAAGGTCAGTAAAAAGAAAAGGATTCAAGGAGACATTATATCTAAGAGATTCCGTCATCTATCAGATCAAATTTTAATTTTTATTATTGCATTATTCCAAAATTTTAATACATCAGCAGATAGCTATTAATGTCAACAACTGAGCACAAATAGTTCTTATTTAAAATAATTAGTAATTAATGTATAATATTTTCCATAACTACATTTACAAGAATGTCGTTTTTGATAAAAGTTAAAAACTAACTATATATACGTAAAAAATGCGTATATTGTCGAAAATTCCTTTTTCTACAATATAGCTATTTGTCATATGTTATAGTGCTTATTACATTAAAATATATTTAATCACATCTCCCTGATATCTGTCGCAATCAGTAAGCATAAGTTTCCTTTTTGTTTACACTATCTCTAAAGCTTCGTCATTGCTCATATGTTCATTCCATTTTGATTCTCATCATCCTTCTGTAGAACCACATTCCTATTGCCTCAAGTCTCTTCTTAATCTGTGATGTTATTCATGAGTATTATATACAAATAAATATTTAACCCATTGATGCGCTTCTTCTTCTTCTTCTTCTTCTTCTTTTCTTCTTCTTCTTCTTCTTTAACGCCTTCAAGACGTTGGTGAACATGACTTTCCATAACTTCCTGTCTTTTGTAGTTCTTAGTAAGTTTTGTCTGCTAGACATTTACTCAAACTCATAAAAAAATGCGTATATTGTCGAAAATTACTTTTTCTACATTATAGCTATTTGTGTTGTTATAATGTTTATTACCTAAACAATAATAATACTGAACAGATTTTTTAAAACATTAAAGTATCTTTAATCACTTTTCCCTAATAGCTGTCGTGATCTGTAAATTCATGACTATCGTATTTGACAGGGAAGCAAAAAATTGGAAGAGAATTTTACGGGTGTAAAGTGTAAGGGAAGAAACTATCTGAATAGAACTTACGGTTGCACTTAGTTCAACAGTAAACTGATGAGATCTAGCTGCCAATCTAGTACTACACATAAATTGATGAAGTATTTTTCCTTTTATGGCTAAGATTGTCATATTACAATACCAGGCGTCCGATTCTAAACTTTCTTTACTTCCATTATTTCAGCATAAACGTTAAATTGCATTGAAGGTCTTTTATTTCTGACTAACATGTTTTTTTTTATCAGCAATTAACAAAACCTTATAACAGGAGTTTTTGTTCCCGTTTAGAAATCGGCATACACTTGATGACACACATAGATATACCTATACTCTAAATGGAATGTTTCCATAGTGTAGGGTTTATAGCCACGGAAAAATGAGATCGGTGGGTGGTTCGAATTGCTGACAGTACAGATAGAGGTGTGTAGTCTTGTTGGCTATACATTCAACGGAAGGCTAACTCGGAATAGGGGGTTGAACCTGATCCTAGCAACTGCACTCCATACAAGCGATTTGAATATAAAAGGCTTCTCTCAACAAATATAGAGCTTGATATCATCTTACCGGGGCTTGTTAAGAGTGGGTGAGTCAAATATAACCAGCAAAAATATCACTGTCTTGATATAAGGCTGGCTCAGTGAAACGTTTTGGTAGCACAAACAGACAAAACATTTTTTTTTTTAATTTATTCATTTAATTATTATTTTATTTCTTTTGATTGCTGGTGTATAATCATTTCTTTCCGGGTTCCGACCAGAGACCTAAGGTCGGAAATGTCGTCAGGACATTTTCCACTGAGCAGTTTTGAAAAAAAAAAAAACTCAAATATTTTACATAGATAAAGCCCTTCGTAAGGTGTGGGCTGTACTTGTGAGAACATTTTTTTTAAAATTTCTTTAATGCGTGTTCTACCAGGAATTCCTTCAATGAGTCTGTTGAAATCTTTCCAATCAATTTGAGGGCTCCAACTACAAAAGGGATTGTTGATGTTCTCATGTACCACATTTTTGAGATTTCGATTTCAAGATTTTTATACTTATTGGAAGATCTTCAAACATATATTGCAGTCTGCTTAGACTGGCATATCAATGAGGCAATTTTGGGGGGTTTGCTGTCTCTAATAACGATGTCTGAGCGGTTAGCTTTGATTGTTCTGTGTGTATTGTGAAGTCCCATAAATTAGCTACAGGTCCTATCTCCGTAACCGGGTCTATTATTCTTCTTCGTATTAATACGAAGAAGAATAACAAACCTGTAACTAATTTATGGGATTATTATTATTATTAATAATAATAATAATAATAATAATGTGGATGCGGGGAGGTGTGATAGATAATGTATCTGAATGAGAAATCGTGGAGCCTGGTTCGAATTTCAGTCGACTTCCTGGCATTTAACTTACGCACAAATACTCTTGAGAAAGGTATGAACCGATCACTTCTCCCCACCTCAAGTAAATAGCAAGACGGACTGGGTCTTATAGCATTGGTTGCCCATCAGTCTAGGAGAAAGATAACTATGAATTCAAACTAGCCTTTTCTTATATTAGGTTGGTGCAAAAATAATGACGTAAGAATGTCGTTTTTTGACGTAGAAAAGTACGTCAAAAACGACATTATTACGTCATTATTTTTGCACCAACCTCTTCTAATCATTCGCCCAATACAAGGCGTAAGAGTCACACGTGGTGTTATGTGTGCGTGGGTAAGGGCAAAATATGGAGTTCATGGGGCTGTGCGGGAAAGATAACAGTTAGCCTTAGGCATGAAGAAGTCAAGTGTGTAATCATTAGGAAAACCTCCTGCCGGAAATCTGTTATACAAAGCGGCACTTGTTGAGAAAAAACAGTTAGAATGGAAGTTACTTCTTACTATTATCATACGAGGATGATTCACACGTGAGCGCGCGGTATGATGGGTCCATTTTGGAAAGTACAGGGTCTGATGGGACGAAGGAATTATCAGAACCCATGCCACGGAAACAGCGATAGAGAAGCGTGAGGCATTCAACGTTTAGTCTGCGGGAATGGATTTGTAGAGTGGAAAATAATTCATCACCCACAAGACCGCATAAGCTCTTTTGAACTCTTGCAAGGAGTGAGTATTGGACAGATCCACCCCAGATATGGCAGCAATAATCCATGTCATTAAACATGATTTTAGGCTGAACTTGTACAAATCAGAGTGTCTCTCGATACCGCAGAGGAGACTTGAAAAGTCGGTATAAATGGTTTTAAATAAAAGGAAAAAAGAAAACGGAAATTTATTCCGATTTTTTATCAACATAAAAGGAAAAAATGTAAATTAAAGGTTCGGAGGAAATAAGAAATTGATTTTTATGGCTCCTCCCCGGTCTTTTGAACATGTGTAGAAGTTTATCCCTTGTTGGGATTTCCGGTTCCTTCAAAAGTCTTTTCACTCTCAGTAGCCACCTAGACCCTTGCGTCTTAGTGGCATTATATCTTTTCTTGGGGTGAATAGATTAAAAAAAGAACCAAAAAAAAGAAACAAACAAAGAATGAAAAGGTAGGAAAAAGAAAAGGTGAGAAAGAAAAGAAAAAGAAAAAAGGAAAAGAAAAGGAGTGAGTATTGGACAGATCCAGCCCAAATATGGCAGCAATACTCCATTTTCTTTTTGTGAAAACGCATCATAGAAAGCGCGGTACAACGAACCAATCAACAATTGTTCCAGAATCTTTAGTAATAGATCGGATATATGTCCCATTTGATGCCTGGACAGACATCGAGTCACAATAGACATTCAAGACAAAGAGCCTGTAGTAGGTTCTGATCCGTTAAGCGATGTTAGCCAAGCCTTGCTACGGTTGCACTACATGCTCTTCTTGTTGTTGTTCAAAATCTAGCTGAATATAACGGTCACCTCAAATAAATAGAATGTTATGTATATACAGTAATATAATGAAAATTTATAAACGATGAGAAATATACGCATAAATCTTGGATTTGATATAGGATCGCTAAAATTTAGTGAAACTTTTCGGCATCAGTTTAAACTGGTCTATATATTCCGGAAAATCCTTGTTGAAAATACAACTATACTTAACAATGAAAACAAAAAACAAAAGCTAAAAATTCTTGAAGCTATTTGCATAAAACAGTTGAAACCTAACCTGAACAAAATAAACTATGAAAACTCTACAAATATTCTTAAATGCTTATAGTTGATAACAGGAGCTATTGGTTTATACCAACGGCTTTCCAAACATAACACTTTCTTCAGTTTCACTCTCACGTGGTCATGTGTGATGTCATGAACCGCAATGCGATATTTGCTTCCTGTGTTTCATATGCACGATTTTATCATTGCATAGCAAACTTCCATGCAAACAAAACAAACTATAATTGTTGCAATGCCCGCATAACCAATCTAAAACAAAAATTACCATCTTTGTTATTTAATTTACTATTTATTTATTGTAATGTACTTGTAATCTCTGATAATGGCTTATGTAAGCCGAAAGCTTAGACAGGATTAACAATAAAAACATGTATCAACATGGTGATTTTCTTTCGCATTTCAGTGATAATACTAAAAAGCTTATTCGACAATATGAAAGAAACTTACTTAAAATAAATAAGCAAAACTTGTCTATATTATTTACCGAAACATGCATTAATATATATATATATATATATATATATATATATGAACTAACAACGGTCACAATTCTTTAAAGTCGTGATTGTTTGCAACTTAGTGTATATATAGAGGATGCGATGTCTAAATTGTGTCCAGCTTTATTTCGCGCATTTGCGTTATTTGCACAACATACTAGACTCAGTTGCAACCCGTTTATGAGAAAAAGATCACCATGGCGCAATTCTCTCAGTCAAGAAATTTGGAACCGGCATGCTGTACTGCTTAGCCTTCGCACCGGAATCTCCAATATAAACATTTCAAAGTATTTGGGTGGGATTCTGAGGAGAGTGCAGAGGATTCGGAAAGAGTTGGATGGGTCTAATGGTGATTACGAAGGTATGCGAAACTCACTCTGATCGTTCTGAATTTGTTGGTGATGGTCTCAGACTCTACACGGATCCCGGTATGAAGTGCCTTGAGGAGGTAGTGCTGACTTGGATCAAGAGGGTTGCTACTGGAAGACCCTGTGTCTGTCAACAAGACTTTGCACGATGGTACAATAGCAAAATAACTCAGTTATCAATCAGACAATTTCTCCAATCACATCACCCCTTACATCTGGTGATATATCTCCCCAGACTGCAAGCTCCTTGATTATAATGTGTGGGGCGCAGTTGAGCGAGAGATCAAAAAACTCCTTGTAATACCAGAGATGAACTGAAAGCAAGGATTATGGCAGCATTCAACAACTTAAACAAGGAGACCGCCCAGAAGAACAAATTGGTACTCTTTTTTCGATGAAGACAAGATTTTTCCCCCTGGAACAGCAAGGACATCAAATAAGTTCAAATGTTTGCAAAGATCATCTAGTGATAAATAAAATGATCCTTAAAAATTGCAGGAAAAAAAGGTAGAAATTCTCTGGGCAGATTGGATACAGTCAGTCGGGTGCCATGATACTTGATTTTCCCGCAGTAGGTTGCCATTTCCTTCTGCGGTTGACCAGATGCCATTCAAGGCTATAGAAACCGGCCTGTCCTGCTATTTACCAATAATAATAATAATAATAATAACAATAAACCTGTGCAAGAATGGCAAAATATAAACAAGAATAATGTTAGGCAAGCTTTAACAAAATCTCAAAAATGGAAATTCCCAGGAAAAGACAAAGTACCCAACTTTTGACCCTGTCATCTGTCATCAATTTATAAAACTCTTGTACAATCTTTATTAATGGCAATTAATAACCCCAAATGAAATTCCAGAATTGATCACTGAAGGTATTACATATCTCCTAACAAAAACGGGTGAAACGGATGATCCAAAAAATTATAGGCCAATAACATGTCTGCCCACTACATATAAATTGATCATGTCTGTCCTGGGACCGTGGTTGAAGCCAATGGCGATTTTATCGAATAAATTTGCTCTTTTGTATTTCAAGATATTTTTGTTTAATTTTGGTAAATATATAAAATGTGAGCATTAATTTAATATTTGCCTTATTTAGACGACAGTTTATCCATCGCACCCTGTATTTGCACAAAACTGAACCAAATAACCAATTTGGAAATGATTTATCCTTCATTCTTATATATATATATATATATATATATATATATATATATATATATACTATCTCCTTTCAGGACATAAGCAATCACATCCTTCACATCCTCTCCACGACCTTCGATCTTTTTTTTTTGCTCAAAGTGACTCTTTCTTCAGCAATCTACGACGTTGTTTCTCCTTGTCTTCCAGATGACTCAATTCGTCAATTCGTCTTTCTCATTGTTTCTATTACCTTCAGTACGCCATGCGAGTGTTCATTTCTCCACACCTTCTTTCTTCGCTACAAATTGCTAATAGCGGTTTTCCTTTTTGCATTTATGGATGGATTTTAATATCGATACCAAAAGAAGATTGCTTGCTCTGCAGACAAAAATCTATTTTCTTGGAAATCTGGAGAGGAGATATTTAATTAACCGCGCGTATAATTGGGTGCTAGCAAACCGAACAACAATTCTTTAAGGGTTTGGTATCGGATGAAATCTTGAGTTTGTTGGATGTGATCAATCGGCACCAAATCCGGTTTCCATGCGTCACAGACAAGCCGGTGCCCTTGTCACAATTATATGCAAGGAGCAATTGCTCGCAGAGAATGAATATGTTTCACCTGATGCCTATTTCTGAAGAACAAAGGAATATATTCTTGCTGAGCAGGTTCGCCAAATATCGTGCGTCTACTGACAATATCTATGGAAACACCATATGTTAAGAATCTTTGTCCAGCTTATTTTGGTCCCCTGGAATCTGCAGAAGAGATTTACAGCAAATATGGCTGATATTTATCAGGGAAAAATAAGAAAGAGTCGTAGATTTTTCAGACTGTGTCCTTTTTTTTTTCCTCGTCTGAAATAATTATTTTCAGTTCTCTTATGACTTCGGTAAAACAAGCGTCAACTTTTCAATTCTGCATCGCTATCCAATTATTATTTTCGTCCTGGGTATGTCGATAAACTACATCCGCGTCCTGGGTAAGACGATAAACTACGTACAGCAGCAACGCATCTGATCAGGAGGTTTTGAGGATCGTGGAATCACCTCTTAATTGTTGGTGTTCCTAGGTCTACCCTGACCCGGGGTGGTAGCACCTGTTAGGGTCCCAGCTATGGGCAAATAGTTAATCACAAAACTGGGGTAAAAACATTATAAAAGTGTAAAAATACGTTTTAATACCAGAAATAATTTGTAAAAAATTATTACCAGCAGTAAATTTTTAAAGAAAAAAACTATCACCAGCAATACATTTTTGAAAAAAAAATATTACCAGCTATATATTTTTGCGGAAAAAATAATAACAGCAATACTTTTTTCAAAAAAAATATTACCAGCAATACATTTTTGAAGGAAAATAGATTTTTGACAAAACAAAATATTACCAGCAATAAAAATTTTGTCGGCATTAAATAACCCATTGATATTGATATGCCGTAAAACAAACCAAACCAAACCAATTATTATTTATTTCTTAGATCTTCTCCTAAGACGTGGACAATCATGGCTTTCCACTACTTCTGCGTCTTTTGCTATTCTAAAAGGAGACCTCTACTTTGAGTGGCTCTCGAACCTCTTTTTTTTAGTGAATTCTAGTATGAAAATTAAAATTTAACTCTTGACCTCTATGTACTGGTTCTAAGATTCATTCGCAAACACTCGTTAAGTAGTTTATTCGTAGTCTCACCCTGCTTATTGACCTTCGGTATATCCCACGAGTTTATGTTTCTTCAGGACCCTTTTTTCTTCATTATATTGGCCAGAATTTTGTATTTTCTCTTTCTGATTGTAAGTATATGTTTCCTTGTAATTCCTCTTTCCATTAAAACTTTTTCATTGTATGTTCCGCTTTCGTTGGTAAAACGAATGAGATTCACTCGGGTCTTAGCAACGATCATTCTACTTTGAACATTGTGGATTGGCGCTACAGGATCATACACAAAGAACTGTAGCAGATAAGCAAAACCACATCCCTTGAGAACTACCAACAGTAGCAACAACTAAAATGAATAGCACATGTAACTCGAAGAGAAAATAACTACTTCAAATAAAAGGTTAGAAAGGAACCCCACTCTCCATCAATACTGAAAAAAGCGATAGCAACAACTGGAACTGAACAACCTATTTGTTCGATATATATATATATATATATATATATATATATATATATATATATATATTTTTTCAAAGAATAATTTTATAAATTTCAACCGGAAACAGTACTGATTGTTCGGTTAATGAATGTCAAATTTTTCCTTATAGGGAAACGGTTAATATAATCATTAATATTATCATTATATATGCAGTTGCTCGGTTAATGAATGTCAAATGTTTCCTTATAGGGAAACGGTTAATATAACCATTACTATTATCATTATATATGCAGTTCTGCGCTCTTTTCTTAATTCTAATCTCTTTGCTTCCTTTCTGGAAGACATCTTCAGCCATCTTTGTGCGCAATTATGTGCTATATTTTCTATAGTCTCTTACGATACTATTCAGATATTTGACCTGTTTTTTCCTACTTGATTTTGACATCTCCGATCAATAGTTTCCACCTTGTCTCTTTTACTGACAAACTAGCATTATGCTCACTTAGTCCTTTCTTCTTGATTTCCATTCAATTTTCTTTCCGCGTCTGTCATTTAAGTAGATTTTAATACATTTGAATATACTATATTCTTGGTTCATTGAAATCACTTATGAAAATGCTAAAAATATAATTAATTAAATTAGAATTCAATAACTTTTACATCGGAGGTATATCTATCTATCGAAATTGTTTTTTCTCTAATATTTTTATATAAAAAACATAGTTACTAAACCTCATCCTTCCAACTCTACGTCATCCAATCGCATACATTTTAACTCCATGGGAAAAAAAATGTTATAAACACTTACATTTGAATAAAATTTGCCCATTGAAAATTACCTCGTTTATTAAACGTTCAACAAATTTAAGAAAATATGATAATTATCACAATAAAACAGGCATGTTTATTAAAAAGAGGAAAAATACATAGGAATACATAGCATTATATAAAATATTATCTCCAAAACTTTAAAAATATGAAACAATCTTTTCTGTGGTTGGTTGAAACAAATTTTTATTCATAACATTATATAATAATCATCCTGCAATATATGTCGAGATTTACTACAAAATCCAAAGTGTCTATAATATTACCGGTTCTGACCTGGCATCTTGACTGCAGTCATTTCCCCACCGTCGTGAAGTGGCTTGCCTCTGTCTTTTCTATTAACATTTTCATGGCGGTTGTTCCGGCCAGCTTTTCTCCTTGGCACCTCAACCACAGGAATTTAGGCGTACTACAAGTTTGGCAACTAGGTCTCATTGCTTTATTGTTGAAATAGCTGGATACAACTGTAAGTTCTATTCTAACTGTTGACCTTTTTCACACTTCTCGCCTGTAGAACTTTCTGGTTTGTTGTTTCCCTGTTCAAAAATTTAAATGCAACTTTAATCGCTATCGTCTGTTTTACTGAATCCTGTTCTTTCATTGACCTTTACACTTAATAAACTGTTTCATTCTCTTTCACTCCGAGCAACACCATGCGTCTTAGTGGTATTGTCGCCTTGCTTCAGGCGAAATGGTTAAAAGAAATGGTAATTCGAAACAAGAATCAAATGGATAAAAAATAGCATTCTTTCTGTGGTTCTCGCTCAAAGAATTAAAACAGTTGTTCGCTACAACTAAAAGTAGATGGAAGCAAATTACCTGTATGAGGAAAAGAACTACACATACATTAATTATGTACTAACTGTTGTAGAGTAGATTTCACAGTGGAGGCTTGTATTTCACTATGTCGTCCTAAATTAGGTTCGACGTACAAAACGTTAGGAACTTGAAATAAGAGTTAATGACGCAGCAATCTACTTGTGGTGATGATACTTTTAATGTCCGACATCGACTGACTCGCTCAACACCACAGAGCCCAACTGGCCACTGATACTACTACTTATTATCTGTTGGACAGTCTATTACAATAGAATAGGTATTATGGTATAACACTAACAAATTAAAATCTTTAGCCTACAATCCTTTTCCCACAGACGAAACGTAACTAGACACTTCTTACTTTCATGTCAGATGTTCGGGTTCCAAGAGTGCAGATATTCAGAAGTAGGGCGCGCTAGGCAAAGTTCACTGAGACAACTGATCCTCAGTTCCCTTCATATAACATTGTTTAGGAGGTAGCTCCACTTAGCTTCTTCCCCAGAACCGTTGCTTCGTGGAACAGACTCCCGAGGGGATGCTTCCCGAATCACTAAAACCTGGATTCAACTTTATCTATCCTACATATCTTCATAATATGCACATCTTTCTCCCTCCTTGAAACAACCATATTCAACAACCGCTACTTTGAGGGGTTCTTAGGTCTTGTATTGGTTGAAAAAACGTGTAAAGAATGGTCCGAGTGAGATCTAAGAACCGTACTTTCTGTTAGCAGAAACAAAGCTGCACTGATTTAAGCAATATGATATCCAAACAATTCAAATGAAAGATTGATTACGTACAGCTCAGCACATAGAATATACCTTCATGATAGCCCAAAGTGGCTTGCCTAGTAATTATAAAATGTTTAGACCCGGATGTATTAGCGCATTTCTTCAAGTTTTTGTGTTCATTTACCTCTCATTTTAATAAATGCTCATTTTTATAGCATTATTTAAAATATTATCAGCAGGAGATCTTTAAAAATATGAAACAAGCTTTTCTGTGGTCGGTTGAAAAGAATTTTATTCATAACCTTATCATGATATTACCTAAATATAATAATTATAAATAGATTATAATGTTGTTCGGAAAATAATGTCCGATTTTAGAATCAAATTTAATATCTGAAATTATCTAATTAAACTGTGTTTAAACCAGTCAAATGAGGAACCCTAATTATTATGTTGGTGCGAAAATAATGACGTAATAATATCGTTTTTTGACGTTAAAAAATACGTAAAAAAACGACATTATTACGTCATTATTTTTGCACCAACCTAATATATATTTCTTGCATTGAGTTATAAGGTTATTTATGCCGTTACATATTTTTATGCTATAAAAACTTTAAATGTTTGGAGTCCAAGACATCTTTGAATGCAGCTTATGCACCTTTTTTTTGCAACCAAATGTCTTTTGGCTTAAAAAAATTGTCATGATGCTTGAAACTCCACAATAATTTAACCAGATCATAACTTTGTTTGCTTAACAGCATATCAACTCCTTATGGATCATTTCATGCCGAAATTTAATTTTCTTGGGAGCTTTAGTAATTTCTTTTTTTAAAAAAAAAATATATGACTGGTATTTTTTTAATTTTTTTCAAAAATCTATTGCTGGTAATTTTTTCGGCTATGAACATGTATTGCCGGTATTTTTACTTAGGTGTTAACTATTTGCCCATAGCTGGGACTTTAACAGGTGGTAACCCCGTGTCAGGGTGGACCTGGGAAGAACATCAATTAAGAGGTCGTTCCACGCTTCTCAAACACACCCAGATCAGAGACCTTGTTGCTGGATGTACTTTATCGCCATACCCAGGATGTATGAAACGTTAGAACGACTTTAACAATGGAATAGAAAATGGAATTTTTTGCACTCAGTGCCTCTTTTAGTGGAGAAAACGCTTTTGTTTTACAAACAGAATCTTGTAAAAACTGACAGACTCGGTGGAAGACCAACATTGACTAGGAGAAGACTAGGTATGAATCATAAGTTTAGGCTAAACTTATATAAATCAGATTGTCTCTCGATACCGCAGAGGAGAGTTGAAAAGTCTTTATAAATGGTTTTAAAGAAAAGGAAAAAAGAAAAGAAAACGGAAATTTATTTCGATTTTTTTATCGACAAAAAAGGAAAAAAATGTAAACTAAAGGGTCGGGAAAATAAGAAATTGATTTTTATGGCTCCTCACCTGTCTTTTGAAGATGTGTAGAAGCTTATCCCTTGTTAGAATTGGGTTTCCAGTTCTTTCAAAAGTCATTTCACTCTCAGTAGCCACCCAGATCCTTGCGTCTTAGTAGCATTATCTCTTTGCTTGGGGGGAATTTATTAAAAATAAAACAAGAAAAGAAACAAAAAATGAACGAAAAGGAAGGAAAAATGAGTGAAAGAAAAAGGAAAAAGAAAAAAGGGAAACAAAACAAAAAAAAGAAATGTAAAGGAAAAAGCACATTCGTCTTCCTAACTTTTGTTTCTATGACTAATAATATAATAAAACCCAACAGACATTGAAGATATGTAAACAATCTATTTTACAAAATGAAAAACAGATTTTTTTTGTTGTTGCTGTTGAGAATTAACAGTCCTATTTCTTTTTGTGTAAATGAATAATATGGCAAGAAGCGTTTTCACCTGATAGGAGGTTTGAACTTCGAGAAGTGGTTCTCATAGGTTATCACTTCAAGTGACGAATTGTTACTGTGGAAAGAAAAGAAATTACTCTAATTAGAGACCTTTCGTTGTCTCCTGTGCATCTATTCTCATGCACTCTGAAAATTGAATATTGTCATCGTTGGTGTCTAATCATTTCCTATTCGCTTCGAGGGCCTCTCGACTTTTCTGGTGATGCCTTTTCTTTTAAACCAGAACTCCAAAATTGCTATAACCTTGACAATATATAGATATTTTAGCTGCATATGATGCTAATTATCTCTGCGTCTCCTGTAGAAAATAAATTAACTGTGCGTAGTTATTGAAGAGAATAAATCCTCTCTGTGCAGAACTTGGTACAGAGAGAGTTCATTGTGAATTCTTAATAAACCATCTATATAACCGAAAGCCCTAATGAATGACATTAATTCCGAACACGCACACACACATATATATTTGAATAGCTGAACAATAAATTTGGTAGGGTTCTTGAGCCTTGCGTGGCTGTGTATTGAGTGGGGTTGAGTAGAATTGTTATATAGCAACTTATCTACAAAATTGAAATAGAGCAAAATGTATTTTTTAATCAGAATTTGAAACAACAATTTATGTTAGAAAAATAGACATGCCCCACAAGCATTCCTACAGACAAGTTCAGGTAATGTTTGATCGACGAATTTCCAAGAACATGTGTTGCAATCACTTTTTCGTTGACCTGAGCCGAAAGCAGCGACGATCCTAGCGAGGAAAAAATTCCGAAAGCAAAATCATGAAAATGTCTGTCACACCAGAAGCAGCTCGCATCGCAAGCATAGTTAGTACCATCATCACTGTTGATTTAATAATCTTATTGTATCCAAGATTTAGATACATTATATATATATATATATATATATATATATATATATATATATATATAGTGTATTGGGGTAGCAGATCATTATTACAACATTTATTGTAAAATATAACAGACAACGTATGTCTATTATGTTTGATCATGAGCCGTTACAAAGCTTCGAACGGCTTATATTTAACGGTATATATATATATATATATATATATATATATATTCAAACCTATCGGGCGGCATTTT
This sequence comes from Acanthosepion pharaonis, assembly GCA_903632075.3. NCBI lineage: Eukaryota > Metazoa > Mollusca > Cephalopoda > Sepiida > Sepiidae > Acanthosepion > Acanthosepion pharaonis. The sequence goes on along the minus strand of CAHIKZ030000746.1, from coordinate 968,908 downwards.
CGATAGTTCCTGCGGAGGGCACTTGATTGAGCCTTCGTCACAATGGGTAGGGGAGAGTAAATGCCATCGCAACAATAAACTAAACTGATCGCTGCATTTAAGTCTTCCATTAATATTTAAGCTTAACTTGTAAAAGTTAAGCGATAAGAGTCATGGCGCAAATATACTATGGATGACCTTCCGATGAAGGCACTTTCTAGAGATGTACGTCACAGTGAATTATTTACTCCTTTGATCAGAGTAGCGTTTTTTTTTCTTTATTTCAAAATTGTGGTTAGTCTCGTTACGGTGTGCACCCAAAGCATTTGATGTATTATTTTGTAAAATGTTCCTTTTGTGTTCATATAATCTTTTATTTAGATTCCTTGAGGATTCTCCTATGTATTTTTGTGACAATCATTGCAGGCGATGGAGTAAAACCCTTCAGGTTTTAGTTTATTGTTTTGTTTAGTATTTACTAAGTTTTTTTTGTTGTTTTGGATGTAGTAGTCTCTCATATAAACTTTTCTTTCTAAATATTTTTATCATATCAAAAGAACCCAAACGAGACATGTATAAATTTCTTTATTATATATTTAAATGAATGTGCGTGGAATGTAACGGTTAACGGCTCGAGATGAGAAATCGAAAAGTGCGATTTCATTTTCCAGCACGTTTTAGCCGTGTTCATTGTTGATATTACTGAGAAAAAGATAAATCCAACACTGAATAATATAATAATTATGAACATGGCCAAAACGTTTTCAGTGTGTTTTTTAAAAAAAAATAGGCCATTTCCATCATTGCAGACACACATATATAACCATCTACATATTCAGTTAAAAAAACAACATGGTAATGGCAAATACAGTAGCCGAAAGCGCTCGGGTATATAGAACATTTTGACAGTTTTCGTGCACTTTATGTCCAGAAACGAAAATTTGAATAAAAATCTTTATTGCAGTGCCTTGTCAGTCGTCTGTAATGAAACTTGCATTAATGAGTGATTGCTGCCAAAATACACGATACACAGAAATAGAAATAGATTTGGCAGTCTCAGGGTTGATGTATGGATATCAAAACATCTATCATCAAAACATCTATCATCAACACATCTGTCATCAACACATCTGTCATCGCCACCACTAACACCAAACCTAATGATTTTATTAACACAGTCGAAAAAATGAGATAAGGAAATATTAAAAAAAACACAAGGGAATTTTATTTCTTTTAAAATGAAAAATTTAATGAAGTAGATCACGAGACTGGAAACCCGTGTATCAAAAATATAAAATAAAATATAATATATACACTAAAACAAATCCACATTATAACCAAAAATATTTGCGGTTTCTCTCGTTTTTTAAAATATATATTTTCTCCCGTTTGAACAATTATAACATTTTCCTTTATATATATATATATATATATATATATATATATATATATATATATATAATGGGTCAGTGTATAAAGTGCTTGTTTTGGGACTGTTTCTATATATAAAAGATCAAACATCATGATGTTCCCAAAATGGTAAGAGCTGAATTTTATGAGGTATATCTCTTTTTTCCATTTCTTTGACATCTATCAAAAGTAAAACAAATCTCGAATAAAGCGTTCAACTACCTTATAAATGTCCAACTTATACCGGCAGAGGGCAATAATCGCACAAAAGAACCAATAATACTGAAATTTTCATTCCTGGGTCATTAGTTGTTAATACTGTCAAAACCTTTTCCATCTACTGTCCTTATTTTTGCCATAATTTTTCTAATGGCGCCATATTCCTTCTTTACGGTCTATCATATATATATATATATATATATATATGTATGTATGTATGTATGTATATATGTATGTATGTATGTATATATGTATGTATGTATGTATATATATATGTATGTATGTATATATATATGTATGTATGTATATATATATATATATATATATGTATATATATATATATATATATATATATATATATATATATATATATATATATAATGCGTGATGAAATTTATGGCTAAATTAACGGCTGCTCCAAAGCAAGTATTATAAACATGGCACTTATTACGACTAATCGAATGGTTGACTATGAACTTCGTATAACAGAGGGACGGTGTGATTTTTACGACAAAAAAGCCAAACGAATGTGCCAGGGTGTTGACCTTACAGAACAATGGTCAAACACCGTGATGGAAAAATGTGGGTCTCACAAGAACATTAACGTCGAATTAAAGGAAACAAAACAAGCCAACAATATTCGAAAACAATAAAGAAAGGATATACCTGATGTGCGGTCACATTTTATAAATATACAAGTGTTATTTGTCGACTACAATTGAGCAGAATTTTCGCATAATTCAGGGCGTTGGGTGACTTTGTGTTTCGCACTAATGAAATCGTGAAATATACTTGTTTGGTATATAAACATTTGGGAACGTTTAAAATGCTATGTTCTAATGTTTCACTCAAATAATTTAGATTGATCCTTGCGTTAACCTTATTGTCTTTAAAGCCAGTGAGGAAATTACGTACAAACGTGATGGCGAGACAGTGTAAATTACTTAGCAGAAAATTCATTATTTGACCTTAACTTTTCCATATTTGGAGATTACAAATAAGCCAGACTTGGGGAATGTCTTATCAATTTATATACAATTTAAAGTTTATTAATGACTAGAAACATTTAAAGTGTTAATGTTTTGTTTTTTTTCAGAAACGTTATTCATGTTCGTCGAACACCCTAAGCAAATCGATAAATGTAAAAGGATGGGACCTTGTTGCCAATCTAGCTTAGTTTCATAAAATGAATGTACAAAGAAGGAAAACTTATCAGAACAATTACCATGAAAGTCTTTAATTTAGAGGTGTTATTGAGTGTAAAAGAATATGATGCAAACATTATTATTGTTAAGGGGTTCTCCCCTTTTTACACAAATGGACTCACCCAGGGTATACATATATTACTGCTACTGAATACCCGGGAGAAGAACGAGAAGGACGAACGAGCACGAACCAGAACGGACGTAACGAGCAAGAGTCACAGTGAGCAAGCACGTAGACTCAATAAGAAGTCATAGAGTGATACGTCGATACAAAAGTCTGTATATCTATTTTGCTACTAACCCGCATTCTTGGAACTACTAACCTGCATTACCAGTTTGTATTATTACATTAGAATGTCTGATAGTCAACTTCTTGAGAGCAACTCCCTGTGTCTGTACGGTCTCATGTTGGCTGCTGACCTGAGATGGAACAAATACATTGAGTCAATTGCTTCTTCCAGCGCGAGGAAAGTTGGCTCTCTGTGCCGCGCCAGGAAATTTTTCTCCCCGGAATCGATACTTCAAATATAGAAATCAACCATTCGCCCTTGCATGGAGTATTGCTGCCATATATGGTCTGGTGCACCTTCTGTTTACCTCGGAATTCTTGACAAGATCCAGAGACGGATATGTAATATAATTGGCCCTGATCTGGCGTCTCGCCTACAGTTACTCTCTCACAGACGCGCCGTCGCCTCTCTCTGTCTTTTCTACAAATACTTTCATTGTAATTGCTCCGATGAGCTGCTTTCACTGATTCCCAGACTCCATGAATTCAAGCGCCCTACGAGGCTGGCATCCCGCTCCCACCCTTACACTGTAGAAACTTTTAAATGTAGCCGTCTCTTCTACTCCAATAGCTTCATACCTCGCACCTCTCGCCTGTGGAACACCCTTCCCAATTACTGTTTCCCTGAGAGCTATAATCTCCAGCTATTCAAATATAATGTCAATCGACATCTCCAGTTACCTTGATCTATTCACTATCCTTCTCCTCATCCTTTCTTCTATCACTCCTATCTGACCTCGCTCCGAATCTTCCGCAGCCCCCTGCATCTTAGTGGCTTCACGCCTCGCTCGGGGCGTAATGCTTAAAAAAAAAATTACATTAATACATTTATTTTCCTGTATTCCTTCTTGGTGGATTTATTGGTACCGGATTTCATCCCGGAATCCACAACAATTATGAAAAGAGAACAGTAAATCAAGGAGGATAGAGAAGACAAGAGACAACGATAGACATTGCATTTAATGTTTTGAAGATCAAAACTGACTAGAAATCAAGAGGCCAGAAAAGTGTTTTAAAAGCGAGAAGCGCAAGAGGAGAAACTGCTAGCATAGAATCTACGGTTATATTTATCCACTTCAACTGAAAAAGGATGATATATAGTTACCAATCTAGTACTGCGCTTAAATTCGTAAGGGCGACGTACGAAAATAAAAGCTTATCAGAACAATAACCATGTAAATATGTATAGAAAGAGAACAAGAGAAATGCCATACGGTAGTGAGAAAGTGACTGACACTGAGGCGTCAGGTGAGAACCAATGAAAGTGCGAATTCTTGTTTGGATTTTATCAAGAATCTCTAAATACATAGGCAGAAACACTAGACCAGATATGACAACAATATTCAATGTATGGGCGAATACTAGATTTATAAATCTGTAAGACAGATTGTGGCGAGAAAAAATTGCCTAGCCCGATATAGTGAACCAATCGTCTTAGCAAAAGACTTTGCATTTGATTCAATATGATACTTCCACTTCACGTCAGCGGGAAACGTTAGCCCAAAATGGCGGGAAACTTTAGCCCAAAATGGCGCAACGAGTCACTCTCTTAGAAGTTAGCATCATACAATCTGATGGACGGTAACCAAATATTCTGGATTTCATAAAAGAAATATCGTTGTACTGAGAATATCATGGACTGAATATGTGAGTAACAAGGAAGTTTTAATGAAAATAGAAACAAAAAAAGACATTTTTATTCGGAATCAGAAAGAGACAATTGCAATTTTTAGGACACGTAATGAGAAAAGACGGCTGGGAGTTTTGACACTCAGAGAACACACTGAAGGAAACAGGGAGAGAAGAGATTTACAAATGGTTATCAAAACGGCTAAAGGGAGGGGGATAGCAAATAACAAAACTTACTAAGTGTTATGGGACCTTACCCATAATAATATAATGGACTATTCCATACGTAAGCAGGGAGTTCAGTTTGAATTCTCGAGTGAAGTCCGTCAGGAGTCAGTCAGAGCGAGCGATTCAGTCAGTTCGAAACAGAGTCGCGTTCAGACCATTACTACTAAACCTGATTGTTCGTACTAACACTTTCTACTTCTCTGTATATATTCCTGTTTGTAATATATCTGTGTTATTCCATATCCGTGTTCGAGTTCTTCTTTATTGGTTCTACCTTGGACTATCACCGCGGTACAAGGAACCGGACCATAACACTAAGAAATACAACGGATAGGAAATCGTGGAGAGTCATGATCGACAAGGTCCTAAAAGGACAGGGTATATAAAAGATATTTGTGGGGTGCGATATTAAGAGTAGGACGAGATGGATTTATAAATTTGAATTTGGACCTTCAAACATAAGTCTGTGTTAACAAGCCACACATGTCCGGCAGTATAGGCAGAATGTTTATCGTAGTAGCCGTTTGAAAAAAGCATTCATGATATTTGCGGCTCCGTCTATTTCTATATTTGGATGAGTGGGCCCAAATGAATTATTGGTCGTACTAAATGGACATAATTTTTTTTAAAGAATATATATGGAACGAGAATGATTGCTGCGTTCATTTGAAATGATGGTCAAAATATACATTGATTTTTTACAACATGATGCGCAAATATGTCTAAAAATTGAATTTGTTTATTCTCTAAAACTATCATCGATGAATGTCTCTAAACTTAAGCTTTCTCTTTAAAAATTGGTATCAAGTCAAAACAACCTAAACTAGACATGTATAAATGTAAATATCATATATTTAAATGGATGTGCGTCGAGTGTAATGCATAATGGTCCGGAATGAGAGCTGAGTTCGAATTCCAGTCAGGTTCGTTACATTCGAAGACGCGAAAATAACCTTGGGAAAGGTATGAACCCATTTCTTCTCAGATAAATAACAGCACAGATGGAGACCTATAGCCTTGGTTGGTAACCAGTCTGCTGCATTAAGTCATGGCATCCTACTCCTAATTCTTCTGCCAATTTAATTATGAATCGAAAAGAGACATCATCGTCCAAGCGTGCAACACATATGCCACTTAAGGGGTGGTGGCCATTTACAAACACATACATATGTGTAGATATGTGTATGTGAAGCTTGTTTATGTGTGTTTTATTGCATTTGTAGACGTTATATAGACGACAAAATATAAATACACACGCACAGGCATAATGTTTATTTCTCAGAATTTTACTTACTCATACGCAAGCATACACACACACACATATATATATATATATATGTATGTATATATATATATATATATATATGTATATATTACAGTGTGCAGTCTATATTTTATATCATAAAGAAGCGATTTTTACAATGAATTAATTAGCAATGCTAATGTAATTAATGGCGAAATCACTTCGCTAACATGATTTAATGGTACAAACTATCAATTCCTTGAATAATTATATTCGAGTTGTTGTCACTTTTCAAAATTCAAACAAAATTCTCACTTGATTGATTTGAACAAGAACTCTAACGTCACAGCATTGCACGATCTAAAACATGAATTTAACTGTCAATAAACGGGATACTTTTAAAAAAATCTTTCGGTCTACACGCCTGTGTATGGGAAAATTACACCCTGAAAATGACAATCTGAAATTGTCGAAAGTAATTGGCATGTATCTTCCATCTAACAACATTTCGAATATAAGGATGTTATTATTCAACGAATTGAAAGTAAGTTAATGTCTCATTAATTCCTCTTAGCGAAGTGATTTCGTCATTAATTACATTAACATTACTAATTAATTCTTTGTATAAATTGTTTTTTTTTGTATAACACACTCACACGCACACACACACAGACATATATATATTTATATATATGAATTGTTTTTATAAGTTACTTTAATAATGATGGAAGAGTACTTAATATCTAGTAATTGAAGTGGTAATATTATATTGCATCACTTGCTAGATCTGCTCTAAGAAGGATGGTTCAATGTGCCGTGCGAGGCAACTTTTAACGCCTGAATCTACCTTACACATTTATAAGTCTACTATTCGTTCATGCATTGAATATTTTTGTTACATCTAGACTGGTGCTTCTGCTATGTACTTTCTTGTTACTCACATATTCAGTTCATGATATTCTCAGTGCAACCATATTTCTTATATGAGCTCCAGGACGACGTAAAGAGCTGTTTGAAGTGCTAAGTCAGCTTGATTTATTTGGGAAAGATATTAGAATGACCCAGAACTTATATTGGTAGGATACCGCCTGTATACAGATAATAGATGAATAGACACACTCTCTCTTTTTCCCCCCACCACACACACACATATATATATATATATATATATATGAATATAGACAAAAGGAAAACTTATCATAGCAGACACTTTTAGTTCTCTGAGCGAATTTATCAAGCCCCTCAGAGGACGCAACGAGTTTGCTAAGATAAGTTTTAGTCGTATTGTGCTTTTACAGATATAATCTTACTGAATTTTTTACATATATATATATATATATATATATATATATATTCTCTGTATCCTTGTAAACAAAAAATTATGAATTGTATGTGCGTTTAAAACTCAGTAAATTTTTTTAAAAATTTGTTCCAAAATTTGCTTGAAGATGAAACAGAACTAATGCTTTTAATTTATATAATTACATTTGAAGTTTTTTGCTTCGGTTTTTGAAAAATGGTAATTCCTGTGTAACGAAGAAACCATATTTTAAATCAGTTAATTTATAACACACACACACACACACACACACACACACACACACACACACACACATATATATATATATATATATATATATATATATATATATAAAACATAGTGTACGATTTAATGCAATTACATTCTCTTTGCTTCGGTAAAATGTAGGTTACTATTTGGTCAGCATAACTTCTATTTACGAGCTAAAATTGCCCACTCAGGGCAAAGAAATAAACGAGTTCTTCTTTTTAGTGCACCTCGCTATAGACATCTTCGGCGTTGTATTAAACGCCATCCAGAAACATACAGTCAATATTTTATCCCGTACGAAGACGTTGATGCAGTAGTTTCCAGCGTGACTTTTAGCAATTAGAGAAATCTGTGAAACGCATTTGCAACCTACACTTTCTTTTCTTTTTTTATGTGCCATGTCCTTTCAGGACGTAGGCGATCATGGCTCTCCACCTCCTTCTATCCTTTACAGCTCTCAACAAGTACCTTCCCTCTGCTTTCTCACCCAGACCACGCTCTGTCTTTCTCTTACTTACGCCCGCCATGTATGTCACGCGTTGTTTTCCATTTTCTCTCTTTCCCTCTATTCGACCTGTGAGTATCAGACTCTCCAGGCCCTCCTTCCTCATTATGTGTTCCAGAAACGTCTGCTGTCTCTTTCCTGGTGTTACGGCTTACGGTTTATTAATTATGTTCTTTGATCTTGTATATTCTTTTTTCCCCTATCAAGTACCTTCTCTAATAGACATGCCGGCGAACTTATCAAATAAAACTACCATCGGGAAATCCGTGTATTATAAGTTCGATAAATATGTAACAAAATAGAGGTGCCTTCGAGAAAATTATTTAAAAAAAATAATAAGTGCACCGTGCGGACTGAGCGCCATGCCGGGAGCCAGGATGAAGGAACTGATGAAACTTGATGCATTGCCATTATTTTTTGATATATCTGATTAGTATATCTGTCATCTTATTTCTGTTTTGCATGTTTCCCCATGCTAGTCTATTTATTACCGCTTGTTTATCCAATACAGGAGCCAGTCAAGGTAGAAGTTAAGTGAGTAATCTTGTAAAGGAGATAAGGAGGAAGTAAGTGAGTATTATGTAGACGATTACGATAGATATTCCTTGACCCTAGGTCTTAAACAGATCAAGATTGTAGCTGTTAGTATTTCATCTGAACAATTATCATAAACGTTTTTATAGAAAATCCACAGGGAAGCAACCTTATGGTGGTGAGAAATTGAATGAAGCTGAGACGCCAGATCAGGGCCAATAATATTGCTGATTCTTCTTTGGATTTTCTCAAGAATTGTTTCATTGAAATACCAAGTCGAAGAATAATGTTTCAGCACAAACTAATAGGCATTATCTTGCAGACCCAAAATACTCACCAATCTTAATGAATAGTGTCACTTTCAAAGAAGCTTTTTTTGTTTTTAGGTACTTTTAGGACTTAAGCTCAGTCCATACCCCGTGAAACTTATAAATACGATCCCTCGCTAAAGACGCTGGAAATTAAAAAAAAAATGGCCGACTCTTATACAACTCCAGAAATTACCTGATTCCTCATGCAAATGTTCTGTCTTTTCAAGAGTCAGATCAGATCAAAATATGAATTATTACTGCCATTTCCAAAACAAAACTGTTGTCAATAACCTGAGAGACTCTTTTCTGCCTTCCATCGGTATGGCTGATGCTGACCTCCAGGTGAGTGACATTGCGCCGTCTTGGACTAACATTCTGAGCTGACATGAAATGAGAAGACTACATTGAATCCATAGGTCAGCTGCTCAGAAAGTTCCTTCATTGTGTCGTATTAGACATTTTTCTCTCTTTCCAGGGTCTATCCTATATTTCTATAAATATATCATTCATCCATGCTTAGAAAGCTGCTGCCACATATGGACCGATGCTCCTGCTATATATTTGAAGATTCTTGATAAAATCCAAAGAAGAATCAGCAATATTATTGGTCTTGATCTGGCGTCTCGGCTTCATTCACTTTCTCGCCACCGTAAGGTTGCTTCCCTGTGGCTTTTCTATAAAAAAAAAAACTTTTATGATAATTGTTCAGATGAGATCTTAGCTATGGTACCTAGACTTTTTGAATTTAAGATCAGTACTAAACTAGCGTAGAGATCTCATGAATTTAGAGTTAAGTTGACTAGATGCAACAGCAATTTCTATTGTATATCACTTAAGCTCCTTGATAAAATCCAAGGAAGAATCAGCTATATTAACAGTCTTGATCTGGCGGCTCGGCTTCAGTAACTTTTCCATTATCGTAAGATAGCCTCCCTCTGCCTTTTCTATAAATACTTTCATGGCAATTGTTCGGATGAGCTCTTCGCTATGGTATGGAGACTTTATGAATTTAAACACAGTACTACACTGACAGGGTGGAGTAATGGATAGCGGCTCGGATTGAGAAATCGGAGTTCGAATTCCAGTCGGAGCCATTACATTCACCTACGTGCTACTACCCTTGGGAAAGGTATAAATCCTCTTCTTCCATCCCCGCTCAGCTATGGGCAAATAGCAGAACAGATTAGGTTCTATAATCTTGGGTGGCAAACAGTCTAGAAGGAAAGAAAAACTCTGAATTCAAAACCAGCCTGGAGATGGTGGGACTCCGTCAGGTTATCTTGTCCAAGAAACACTACTTCTACTGTAGCTGCAGTACATATGGTGCCCATACGACCCTATGGGTCACGAGATAAAAAAAAAAATAGATAGGCAACAACGTCTCATCAATTTACAGTTGAATTGGCTAAATTCAACCGTAAGTTCTATGCTAAGAGTTTCTTTTCTCGCTTGTGGATCTCTATTCTGGCTCCATGCTTTCCAGTTAGCTTTAGTCTTGAAAAACTTAAATGCAATTCCAATCGTTACCTACAGACTACTCTTCCTGATTAATATTCTATTTCTCTCTCTCTCTCTCCTTAGTAATGTTTCTGCTTTCTAATTCTTTCACACCCTTCTGTCTTAGGGGTTTTAGTGCCTTGCTAGGGGCAAATCCAATTAAATAAATACCTGAACTGGAGAGGTCCAATCCTCTATTTCCCGCCTTAGTTCAAAAGTGTTTACGCGGCTTTGCAAGTGATGAAAAATTGCCACATCTTTTCGACAGACGGAAGATCGCAACACTATCGCTATTTCCATGGAAAATGTTCTGACGAGCTAAATTCTACACTCCCACTAGTTTGGACTTTCGCAGCTAAGACCCGCCATGTTGGAGGACCAAAACATCCTTCCCCGCTTCTTATTCTGTTCGTAACCTCTTCAAGTAACGTCAACTGTTATCTATTTCTACATATAGATAATGTTTGACGTTATCTATACGTAGGATAGATTATACTCGTAATCTATTCGTAAGTCCCTGAAAATTTCAGTATCCATCTACTTTGAGTGGCTCTTGGGACTTTGGGGAAAAACAGAACAAAAATAATATACACGCAAAATATGATGAAAATAAAGAAATATTGACGACAGAATAGTGTATGATAATTCCAGTTGAAATTTATTTTCACGATAACGAACAAACGCGTACATACAGGGTGGTCCAAAAGTCGTCTCACCCCCCCATATAATAATTTATGGTGGTCCGAAAGTATAGTCACCCCTTACATAAAATAGTCTCGTGGTCCGAAAGTCTTGTCACCCCTAAATAATATAATTTTCCATTTTAACGTTCTGTGTGATGTTATGAGAATTTTACATGAACAATACCAGAATACCCATCAGCTGAAGGACGTCGGCCGGAGAGCCTTTGTAACAATTAAAAAAGCCGAGCTTCGTAAAATATAACACAGGACATGGCGTCGCATCATTTTATACCACGAAAATGATGGTGTCCAGACAGACCTTCTCTATACGTGATAGCGTCAATTAAATTGAATAAACTGAATCCAGAACAAGCGCTTTGTATTACTGTAATACTTGTTCTATTGTTCTCATTACTTTTTGGTAGCAGGTGACAGTAAATTCGGACCACCCTGCATATTTCCAAATTTAAAATTATTTTAAAGTAGTCATATAAAAATCAATAAAATGCCCAGGTTTTAATTGATTTTGATAATGTTTAAAAGAATTATAGTCGAAAATCACTTCCCAAAATCTAGCCTAATAGCCGACTGTTCTAGTTCCACGTGCCATGTTTGATGGATGTCAGTTATCAGTTATCTCCTGTTAATTTCATTCTGAAAGTTCTCCACTGCCTTAACCGGGTATTGAACTCACACTCTTTGGATCTAACCAACGTCTTTATCCACTGTGCCATGTGTCCTTGAGTCTACTCCAGTGAGCGAAATAAAGGGTTCAGTTCGAAATTCCAACCACCTGAAGAAGGCCGGAGCGTACAACGGCCGAAACGTTGTGATAAATATGGCGACAAAGATGAGGACAATAGTCCGAATAATGTACATAATACCTCATCTCAGAAATATAGACAGAAGATGTACTCTATTATTCAAAATTTAATTTGACAGGCAAAAATGACAAAAATGTTTGTGCCCAAAGAAACCACTGATCTAACCAAATGATCAAACATCGTGCTTTTTTTATCCTTTCTTGGTTGGGTCGATATTTTCCACCCAACAAACTCTTTCCCCACAGACCAAAAGACGTGAGCCTCTCGCTATTTTCGTAGTATGTGTCACTACAATATTGACCTCTTCGAGTCTATGGTTAACCGTTATCTTTCTAGCATAGACCCATCAACATTTCTGACACTCATACAACAACACAAAGTAATCCTCTACCTTGAGAGGCTCATGGGTCTTAAACTTAGTTAACATTAGTATAAAAATATATTCTCTATATATGAGCAAATGATCAAATTTTAAGGGATTTTTGTTAATGTAGAATATATTTGTGTCTAATCCTGTATATTTACTAGATCCAGAAAGACGCTCTTCTCTACGTAAGTGTAATAACAACTCGAGGCGGGGGAAAACTTCAGAAAGCTTTATTGATCTTGAATAGGGCGGCAGAGTTAGACGGCTTATTTATCGTATCTAAGTGAGGGAGAGTTCTTCATTCAAGGGGGATAATTCTCATTAAGAGAAATAACAATCGTAAGAAAAGCTCAGGAAAAATTATTATAAAAAAATATATCCTCTGTGTGATTTTTAATCAAAACTTTGATAAAATTTGTGCTAGCCTTCGACTTATTCTTCGAAAAATGTAGCATTCAATTTGATGCTGATTCGTCGATCGTTTCGAAAAGGGCTTTCGCTGATTGAATCATTCTCGCAACATTTTCCGTGTATGGCCGTTCACACCGTGCTGGATCTTCCATATACTCTTTACGGTCATAAAAAAAATATTTGTCACGTGATCACCTGCGCACCTGACATGCATTCTTCCCATTAAGTTAGCCGAGTGTGCAAAACGATTCGTTAGCCATTTTCTACAATTAAAAAAATTAATGTGACGCAATGCTCGATTTTTGAACTGACCATTTTTACGGTACGTCAGGAAACGTATCAGCTTCTACCCTCATGTAACAGCGAACTGAAGGGGTATGTTTGCGCACGATATTTGATCAATTTATAACAGGTGCTTCGCTAATGCCCACTCCTGTTCGATTTACATAATCCCAGTCTCATTATATAATAAGCACAATACGTATATATATATATATATATATATATATATATATATATATATATATATTAGGTTGGTGCAAAAATAATGACATAATAATGTTGTTTTTGACGTATTTTTAACGTCAAAAAACGACATTAATACGTCATTATTTTTGCACTAACCTATATATATATATATATATATATATATATATATATATATACTCGTATGTGTCTGTTATTTTAGATAATAAATCCCACTCAATAAGAGGCACGAGAATGTATAGGGATATTGTTAAAATAGATATCTGTGATATGAATGAAAGAGGAAATGAAGGATTGATGACGATAAATGCTTGATTGAAGAGGTTAGGATTGTAGTGTTCAGGAAAGCCTTCACAAATTAGCAGTTCTTGTAAAAAGAGGTGCAGGAATAGAACTTTGGTGTACGGGAGAAATGAGGGTGATTCGACTCTTTAGAAGCAGTATGACGTGTTCCAACTGTAAAAATCTGAACTGGTGAGACGAAAGAAATAAATTTTATTTCCGTAAAAATGTGTTTAGAGGAACAGCTATTTTTAAAACGTCTTAAGGAATGGCCGGTTTAATGTAACCCGGAAAACATTTCCCCTTCAAATTCTAGAGACTAAATTTACTGCCATATCACCCTGAAACACTGGTTCTCGTACGATCATCGAAGATAAGCAACGTCGAACCTGGTCACTACTTAAATGGGTGACCGCTTGGGAATGCTAGCTTGGATATGTGGGCGGTGTAATGAATAGCGGCTCGGAATTGTAAATCGGAGAGCCGAGTTCCAATTCCAGTTGGGTTCGTTATATTCACTTACGCGCAAATACTGCTGAGAAAGGTATGAATCCTCCTCTCTCTCCTATCCCTAGGAATGGCTGAATTAGTAGGGGTTGTATAAGTAATACTTACCGACCTCCCCACGTGGTAGGATGTGGCACAAGGTGGAATTTAATGTGGGGCAATCCGAGCCCATAGACTCGGTCAAAAATTCCCCGTAGACTACACATAAACGGAGTCGGGTTTGTCTATCTCCCCGGACGAGAATCTGCCCTTGAGCATAGCCTCGTCCAGGTTCGTCTCTGCCCGAAGGCAGAGATTTGACAATGCATGATGCCAGCTCCAGTTGCCTAACTACCTACTTAAAAGGCAGGTAGCCCGTAGGTTGTTGTATATGTTGTATAAGTAAATCATTATTATCTACTAAATAATTCTTAAAATAGTTTCTGGCTTTAAATTACCGTAAACAAACAAATCAATGAATTTAGATACTACGTTTTTATAGCTATTAGGTTGGTGCAAAAATAATGACGTAATAATGTCGTTTTTGACGTATTTTTAACGTCAAAAACGACATTATTACGTCATTATTTTTGCACCAACCTAATAACAAAATAAACTCGAAACAAAGAAAAAGAAAAGAAAAGAAAAAAAAAGAGCAGGAATTTTTATTAATATTTTCTAAAATAAAGTACAACGGGTATTATTTCTTGACTGACCCTCGGTACATAGCAGAGTGGAGCGTGTGGTATGAGCGGGTGGTTAACAACTTCACCTCTTTCGTTCGCGAAGCAATTTCTTGCCTCGCTGGTTCTCTAAGACTTACGGATGTATACCAGTCTTAGAAAAAAAACGACTTTGCTAAAAATTGATCAGTAGTAGGGGTCCATATCAAAGATACCGACGAAGTAAACCATACCGGAAAAATGTTTTAGTAGTGGACCAATTACTCTCTCGAGTAGTTTGTAACACGTTATTTATCGTCTCTGAGTTGCGTTTCTGTCTTTGAGCAGAGTGCACTCAGGGGCAACTGGGGAAAGTTATACTGAGAGGTGTCCAGCCCTGGGGAACAGCTGCGTGAGGCCGCGCCATCTCATTGCACTAGAGAGAGGGATTGGTGCTAGCACCGAGACCAGCGCAACCGACAGTTGCGGGGGCTGTAATTTTTGTTCCTAGCCCGGGTGTACGTGCTCAGGCTCCCCACACTAAACCGACCTTGTGTCACAACCTGAACTTGTGGGGAATAATTAAATACAAAAAAATAGTGAGTTATTCTGCAACATACGCTTCCAAACATCTAGCTAGCTAGTTTGCTGACGATTGATATTTGCCTTCTTTCTATACTTGTCTATTCTCATCTCTATATAAAGCAACACCTGTTTATATAACATAATCTATCTATCTATCTATCTATCTATCTATCTATCTATCTATCTGTCTATTTATCTATCCGATCATGAAACTCGAGTTCGAATCTCACCATGGTCGATTTATCAGAAAGGTGGCATTTTCATGTTATCTGCCATGGCAGGCCACCCCAGTGTACGATACCGTTGGAAATGGTTTGAAGACCATACCACGAGCCTTGAAAGTGACATCGGGAAGATGGAATTATTCGTGACCTGTGTCAAGAAATCACAGGTCATCGTGACCGAGAATATGGACGTACTGTCCTTGATCAGACTATTGATCTCTCAAGATGTTGTGGTCTCTACCGATATTGTAACTAATAGCTGTGGTACAAATCCTAGCTGGGATTTTTGAATGGTGGAAAAACATGAATGTGCCTGAGCAGGTGACTGCAACAGGAAGAGAGGCATACTTGAGAACCAGCGACCTGCAATTCTAATCTATCTATCTATCTATCTATCTATCTATCTATCTATCTATCTCCCAGTCTGTTCATATCTATCTATCTTTTTCTATATCTCAGCATCTTTTGATCAATTTTATTTCTACCCATCACTTAGTCAGCCTTTCTGCCCGTCTATCAATTTATATATATATATATATATATATATATAATAAATTAATTGATTGAAAATATGTTTTTTCGCTACACAGTTCTAACCATGTTTCAAAAATGGAAGCTAAAAGCCACGAATTTAATTTAATTAAAGACATTAATTCCATTTCATCCTCTAGCAATTTTGGAGTAACTTTTAAAATTACTGGGTTTTAGTGTCTTTAAAACCCAGTAATTTTAAAAGTTACTCCAAAATTTTCAGGATGAAATGGAACTAATGTCTTTAA
>CAHIKZ030000746.1:892500-947500 GCA_903632075.3 Acanthosepion pharaonis | reverse complement strand
CTAATTTTCAGATGAACACAACAGTTTTGTCTTGGGAAAATGATGAACACAAAATTGTTGGACGCAATAAGCGTGGCATAATGTTTAGCAAGCGGGTCCAGCTAGATCAATTACAACTGAATAGTGAGTTTGTTCCCCAGTGGTTGCCGCGTACTTCCGGCCTTGAGTCACATCTGAACTACGCTTAAAAAAATCACCATGAAGTGAAGAACTGTCTCTCGCAACATGGTTCTATAGAAGAAAGCAAACGAGTTGCCCAGGACTTCTCTTCATGAGCGAGAATATTTTCCATTTTAAGTGTATTTCTATTCGCTGCCATATTTATTCCAAAGAAGTTCAAAGCTTTGTTTCTAACGAAATTTTCCTGTTTCTTAATACTTTGTTCAACTTTTGGAATGCATCTTTAGCTGCTTTTAATTAAGAGTTACAGCATTTCTTTGATCTGCTGTATAACGTGACGAAGTAATATTAAAGAGATAAAAAAAAGAGAGAAAAGACAAAATACGGCTTTAGTTAAAGAAGTTAAAAGGTAAACTATATATATTTTTTTATTTAACGATTTTAATAGTAGTTTTACTTATATTGTGTTGATTCGTTTTGTGTTGTTTATCACTTTGTACGCACAAAAAACTATGTTAAATACGTTGGTATTTATTATTGGCCAGGTGCATGCAAATATTGGCTCATTTTCATCACTTTCAGACATGATAACTTTGGCACTACATCTAAAGAAATTGTCACTGTAATAAAGAGTTCAAAGTGAAAATATTCATCGTCTGAAGCATTTTGAAAATATTATTCTAACTTGTCGCCAAAGATGTCTGGGTTTATGAGGATTAGAGAGATTTTAAACTCTAGTATTTTCAAAACAAATTTGTCTTATTCTTTATTTTGTGTGTGTGGTGGGGAACGAGGACTGTCGTTATGTGAGAAAGAAATAGAAGATGTCTCTCTCTTCTGTCATATGAGAAATAACAATCTTCACCGACAGAACCAATGTCAACTCGAAAGATATTAATTTTGCTGATTTTATCGCATGAAGGTCTTAAAAGATTGACTTGTTGCATAGAACCAAAGGCTGTTATTTATTTATTTATTTTATTTTATTTATTTATTTATTTTTTTTTTTTGGTGGGGGGCTTATTTGAGGTTAAACTCTGCAAGGATACGCAGGTTAAAAAAAATAACAAAAACTAACAAATGCTTATATTTAAAATACTTCCCACATCGCTATAATACCTATACCTGAACGCTGTGCTTCTTATTCTGTTACTCTCTGCCTCGAGTGGCTGTTGGGCCTTGTACAGAACGAACATCATGGTAAAAAAAGAAAAAAAGTTCAGAACTATAAAATCACTTACTGGCTTGGTTTTATAGTTCAAACGAATCTAAATCACCTTATTTCTTTGATATGCAAGTCTTCCGTGCAAATTCTTATATAATAACCTGTAAAGGAAATTTTAGAAGGCAACATGACTACCAGTGACATGATTATTGCATTGCCGTGTTACAAATAAAATACTGTTTTGTTTTTTTTTTTAAGTTATACATTTAACTGTAACCAGGATCCAGGTTTTTTTTTTACAAATACTGTACCTTTATGTATTGTAACATTTTAATCAAAACATGGCATTTTTGGCAGAGATTGATAGCTTAACGAATTTTCCTTTTCATACTCACAGTGATGTCATCAAGGATGTACCTTCATCCTCCAGTTTCTCACACCTGATGGAGAAGTAGTGTTTAGTGTTGCATTTATATATTTTTTGTAAGTAGTGATCATGTTTTTTGTACACGTACAGAAAGTATAAAACACTATTTTTACGTGAAATCTTAATTTTACCACTTAAAAATCCGAGTGAGCATGACTAGTATCATTACTTTTATTTGTATGTACACAAAATTTATTAAATTTTATATAAAACTACTTTCAGGCTATATGTTATTTATATAAAACTACATTCAGGTTATTTTTATAAACTGTGTTATGAAATGTAAAGGAATATCGTTTTTATGCTTGCGTTCCTTTCCCAAGCTGGTCCATTTTATAGATGTTATATACAAATTAAATAGCCTGTATTCCAAAAGTTCGAAAAAAATTGAAAACAGTAATATTTCCGGTTTCAAGAATTTCAGATAAAGGATTCTCAACCTGTACTTCAGTTTTCATGTAGTTTTTCGCTTAAATTGCATATTTATTATGGTGTTGTATACATAAAGGGGGGGTAATTTAATTTCTTCAATGTCTTCAGTCGATTCTTCTTTAATTTTTCGTATTCTCTCTTCATTTAGATCCGCGAAAACCAGATTTTTCAAATATTTCCTTGCTTGTCAATCCACTTTTCTTATAATAATAACTAGCAGTAGAGCCCGGCGTTGCCCGGGGATATAACAGTAAGAGATAGATCAAGTATCCACCATCATAAAGACTGAAAAATAAAATTGACAAAGATTATTGTTTAAGGTTGACGGACAGGCATGTCTTAATTAGTTTTTTTTTTTTTTTTTTTACGAATTGGTCAAACTCAAACAAAAACATTGTTTTCAATCGTCATGAGTCTCCCGATTGAATAGAATTTTATTATAAATAATTGTCTTGTAAATGGAATTTTTAAAGCATTCTGAAAGTTAAAAATAAAGAAAAAAAGTGTGCAAGAGAATAAGAAACACTACCTGCCAAAAAAAAAAAAAAAAAAAAAAAGTGAAGTTTTGTTTTATCGGCTGAAAAATATAGGAAATCCGCTCCCATATTTAAAGGAACCCACACACAAAAACAACCCGATGTGAGTTGTCCCCTTCCATTTACACGATGTCTTTAATCGTGTTTTCAAATTGATTTTGTGCAAAAACAATTATATTTTTCCCATTTTGGCGCTGTTAGAACCACCACAAGGTAATTTTATGTAGTCCTGTAGAGTTTTGTTGAAATCGGTTGAAAAATGTAGAAAATCCGATCCAATATATAAACGTTACAGACAGACACACACACACACACACACACAAACACACACACACACACACACAATCTGCGTTTTATAATAAGTAAGATTATTATTTCAATTTTTCTCAGATCTTTCCTGATAATAATTTTTTCCAATTTTTCTTGGATAATTAAAATTTAATAATAATAATAATAATAATAATTATTATTATTATTATTATTATTATTATTATTATTAAAGATCGTAAAATCACTACAAAAATACTAAGGACCTTGAAATCGAAATCTCAAAAATGTAGCACATGAGAACATCAACAATGCGTGTTGTAGTTGGAGCCCTCGGAACGATTGGAAAAGACTTAAATACGCTAGTTGAAGGGATTCATGGTGGCCCATGCTTTTAAAAATACAAAAAATTCTTCCTACATGTACAGCCGACATGCTACGCAGTGCTTTATCTAAAATATGTGATTTTTTTCAATGTTGCTCAGTGCAAAATGTCATGATGCCATTTCTGACCTTAGGTCTCTGGTCGGGACCCGGAATGAAATAAGGATACACCAGAAACCAAAGGAAATAACAATAATAACTAGTAATACCCGTCAAAATTTCGAGGTTTTACTATTTTCAGTTTCTAATGAATCCTAATTCTTAAGTCAATAATTGAATAAGGTCCTTGAGAGGTTCCCTGCTATAATATACTTGTAAATTTCCAACATTAAATATTTGAGCTTGACAACTTTGACAAAATATTCCAGTAACAATTATGTGTATGAATACAGGTGATTATCTAAAGACGTAAGAGTGTACAAATGAAAAGGTTCGAAACTGACAAATGTTTCCATTTCACTGAAGCAGATATCAAGTACATGTGAGTGTTATCGCTTACACTATCTCTCCTTTCATTTTTTCGTTTTCACACTGAAACCAAACAGCGTCTCTGACATTTTTATTTCGTCTTTCCTCGCGATCAAAACGGAATAGTTCGTTATTTACGATGTATTGTCAGGGTGTAATGTACGCTCTTAGGAACAATATATTCACTTTCGCACAAATAGCCTAGGGAAAGGTATGAATCCAGCCTTTCTCTTCCGGTTATAAGTTAATTAGTAAGATTGGTATCACTAGATTTTTATTATCAATAATAAAAGCAATGTAAAAATATTTTCTGTTATTAATAACATGCAAAGAGTTGATAATCCGTAAAAAAAACAAATCAATCAGTCAATAACTAAGAAAAAAAGAGAATTATACTACTACTACTATTACTAAGAAGAAGAAGAAGACGAAAAATGTGACGATGAAAAGAAGAGGAAGAAGATGAGGAGGAAGAAGAAGAAAGAAGAAGAAGAGGAAAAAGAAGAGGAAGAAGGACATAATGAAGAAGAAGAAGAAGAAAAGAGGAAGAAGGAGATGAAGAAGAAGAAGAAAAAAAAGAAGAAGAAGAATATCTGACACAGTTTATCCGCGTCTTTCATTTTTTGGACTCACACACACACACACACACACACACACACACACACACACGCTCGAAATAATCATGCCGACGAATTGTTTCAGCATATGATATGTGTTTGTATATAACTTCAATGAACACGCAAGAATAAGTGTGACACGGAGAACATTACTAGGAAAATAATCGTCCCGTACATGCCGAACAAAAAAATTGCAAAAAACAATAAATGTGCCGGTACTTATATTTGTCACAAGAAAATAGCTGCTAGATCCTGTTTTCTTGTTTGAATGGTGGGATTTGACTGGAGCTTAAACTCTCAGGGTACTTCATGCCATTTTTTTCTTAAATTTATAACAACCTATGGTACAATCCTATATTATTTGTTCACGTAATCGAACTGCAGTCATTTGCACAATTCGTCGTTGATTCCTCTTTATTATTCTTCTTCGAATTATTATTGAATTTTGATGGCGCTGGCTCTTACGATATCGAGCATTTTTAAAAGAAATAAAAGAGTTTAATAAAAGAAACAAAAATAGCGTGACAAGATATTCGATGCCATTAATGCCATTCACGAAAGTGCGCTGAAGCACAGAGCTTCGTCAGAAAGAAAGTGAATTCACAGGAATTATCTGGGAATCTTTGAAAGGTAAAAAGGAGGCGAAGGTTGATTGCTCAAATGAAATAAGGAATGCAAGAGATCGTGAAACACACAATTAAGAACTTGTATAAGTAAAAAAGATAAAATCAAGGAAGCGAACAATGGGACAATAATTAGGTCTCCAAGAACAGAACGATAAGTCTTACGCACGTTTTCCTTTCAGATAGCCAAAGATAAAACAACCTATGTCGAGTTAATTTGATGATACAGCGTTTCGCTGAGTGAATAATGCGTAATATTCAACGTAGATGTGTATCGGGCTTCTTGGCTTATAACAACCACAATAAACAAAACAGAAAACACGTTTCTTGAATATTGAAAGCAAATAATTCTAGCATGATACCCACGCATCACCATACAAAAACCCGGCTCAGGAAGCGGCAATGTTTCTTCTTGATCTTTTTTTTTTATTTTATTTTTATGTAATTTATCTCATTTTTTTATTTTATTTTTTGTATTTAATACAAAGTGAATAAGGTTACGAATTAATACTCATGGTAATCGCGAGATTAACTGTTTCCCTACAAAGAAACGTTTATTGACGAAACAGTTAACATTACTGTCGGTTGAAATTTAAATATATATCTTTGACTTAAAACTGTCTCCCAGGAAAATACGTTTCTCACTGTCGATTAACAGCAACGGATCCTTTTAGTACTGGTTGGGTTTTCCCACCTAATATTCTGTTTGACTCTTTGTGTCCTGACCACAGCTTTACCGGTGGCAGAGAAAAATGACGTAATAACAAGCCACCCGTTGAACAGTGGTAGAAAGAAAAAAAAAAGGCTTAATGCCTAGACACCGGTTAAACAGTGGTAGAGAAAAATGACGTATTGCCCAGCCACAGGCTGAACAGTGGTACAAAAAAATGACTTAATGCTCAGCGACCGGTTGAAGATGGGTAAACATTTGTGACTATTTTTTTATCTACCGTACTACTATTTTTGTATCTACATGCCAATTATTTGCGAATTTTGGCTCAGGAGCTCAGGCAGAGGGTTAAAATGGTTAAGGAACGCACGGCTCAAAGGGCTAAGGTTGTGTGGAAAGTCAACATCTTGACTATGTCATTAGTTTCCCTTTTAATCAAACGCGCAATCCATTTTAGTTGTTTCTACGGTTGGAAGTCTTCAAGTGATATATTTGTTTTGTTTTTTTTATTCAGTAAATTTTTCCGTTTACTTACCCTTTAGTCATACAAAATTACTAGCATTTTTTTTTAATGGCGGAAGTCATTTAAAAATATGATTTCATGAAAAATTTTTAGGATTTCTGGTTTTTTGGTGATTTTTTTTCGACGGAAGTTATTGAGGTTTATCAAAAATGTTTTCGTTAACAACATCTAAAGCTCATATTATGTCCTATATATGATATGTGTTTTGATGATGCGATACCTTAAAAGCTCAATACCAGTTGATCACTTCTGGATTTAATTAGAAAAGAGATGTCAACACAACTAAAACGTGTACGGGCAAACCTCTGTTCACAAATTTAATTCGTTCCTGAATGCTGTTCGAAAGTATTTTCACTATAGGAATGAATGTATAATGGATTAATCGGTTCATGGGCACCAGTGCTTGCTTATTTAAACTTTTGCAACAGTATTTTGGGCACAAGTTTAAACACAAAACCAATAAATCAACAATGAAACCATTATTTAAAACCAACAGCAAATAATATAAACGTAATACTAAACAGATAAAATATAGACGAAAACTTAATTTAAGTTTTACCTGTACGGAGGAGAGTGGATGGCCTAAATGGAAGGTAGTGAGGAAGGGGAAAAGGGGGATATAATTATTGTTTGAAAGAGGAAAACCCTTCCATAAAAAAAATCAGATCTTTCTTCTCTTACGTCACCGGAGAGTTTTATTTTTTTTTTTTTGGAAAGGTTGTTCGTGATTCAAGTTCCAATGTGCATCAATTTTATATAATACGGTCAGTTATTGCCCCATTTCTTTCGCTTCCTCCATTCTGTAGCCAACCTCATCAACATGCAGAATGAAACTAAATATACCATTATTTTACTTGAAAGAACATATCCACCTGTATATTAATGATAATGAAACGATATGTCATGTTTTATGTATTTCACTACTACTACTACTACTAATAATAATAATATTGAACAATATTACGACAGTATGTCTGTCTTCTTCAAATTATGTTTTAAGCCGGGTGACAAAATGGCTAGAACTGAAAGAAAGTGAAAAAGAGAAAACGTAAAAAGAAATAACGCGAGAGTATCAGGAGACAATAAAAGCAAAGAAATATATACATATAACCACGACATTCTACACGTTTGCACATACGCACACGCACGAACGCGGACACAGAAACACATACGCACTATAAAAGGAGAAAAAAAATCACCAATGAAAAGTGTATATATAAATAAAAAAAAAACACGGTAAATATAATCAGGTAAATGATGATACCCACTGACGAGTGGATGGAATGACGCCGGGGGGGGGTCCATCTACGAAACTCAGGAGTCGGGATGCTGAAGGTAACACCAATCAGCTGTATCAAACTGTATATTTGTATTAATTCTCTCTCTCTCTCTCTCTCTCTCTATATATATATATATATATATATATATATATATATATATATATAAGACATTTTATGTTTATACATTCTTTTTATATATATGTGCGTGTGTGTGTGTGAAATGTAATTTACATAGACTCATATATATATATATATATATATAATTGCATATATATGCGCATGCACGAGTGTGTGTGTAAAATATAATTTACCTAAAATTTACAGTTAACCTGCTGAATATTTATGAGCGTTTCTTAAATTTTAAAAAATTGAAAAACAACAACAATTTTACTTTCATTTATAAATAACTCTTATACCTCAGAGGACGAAACGTGTTGGCGAAGATAAATTTTCATTTTGTCTCTATTCATATATATATATATATATATATATATATATATATATATATATATATATATATATATATATATATATATATATATATCTTACTAATTATAAAACGCAGATTGTGTGTGTGTGTGTGTCTGTACGTTTATATATGGGATCGGATTTCCTACATTTTTTCAACAGATTTCAACAAAACTTCACAGGACTACGTAAAATTACCTTGCAGTGGTTCTGACAGCGCCCAAAATTGGAAAAACACAATTGTTTTTGCATCAAATCAATTTGAAAACACAATTCTGTCACCAGAATGAAAGGGGAACAACTTATATCGAGTTATACTTATAAAACCCAGGTTGTGTGTGTGTGTGTGTGTGTGTTCGTTTATATATGGGATCGGATTTCCTACATTTTTCAACCGATTTCAACAAAACTTCACTTTTTTTGGCAGGTAGTGTTTCTTATTGTCTTGCACACTTTTTTCTTTACTTTTACATTCAGAATGCTTTAAAAATTCCATTTACAAGACAATTATTTATAATAAAATTCTATTCAATTGGTAGACTCATAAAGATTGAAAACAATGTTTTTTGAGTTTGGGTTTGACCAATTCGTAAAAAAAAACCCCCAAAAAACAAACAAAAAAACTAATTAAGTCAACCTTAAACAATAATCTTTGTCAATTTTATTTTTCAGTCTTTATGATGGTCGATAATTGATCTTTCTCTTATTGTTATATCCCTGGGCAACGCCGGGCTCTACTGCTAGTATATATATATATATATATATATATATATATATATATATATATATATATTACCGTGTCCCACCTATACCTGCCACATAGCGATAAGATTATGTGGGAGGTATTTCTGGAAGGTATATATGTGAAGCATTTCTGTCACACACTGTATTAATGTGACGTTTACTGATTTCATTCTGTTGATATCTTTTTTACCTTTTGGAGTACTAAGTATTTCTGTCTGGTGTGTGAGGATAGACTAAAAGGTTTTCCTAAGTTTAGTATGGCGCATAGCCAGGCTTGTATTACAATCATTGAACCGATTA
Organism: Acanthosepion pharaonis; assembly: GCA_903632075.3. Taxonomy (NCBI): domain Eukaryota; kingdom Metazoa; phylum Mollusca; class Cephalopoda; order Sepiida; family Sepiidae; genus Acanthosepion; species Acanthosepion pharaonis. Next base: position 938,476 of record CAHIKZ030000746.1, on the reverse strand, counting down.
CAGTAGTAATACTGTCGTCTGCTACAATTAGCTTAACTTAACTTATCACAAGGCCATGAACGGAATTCAGCCAGTAGTGTTTCTGATCACTAAATCAAAGAAATCACTGCGGACAACAGTACAAATACCTCAGAAACTTCTGATATTTACTTATTTCAGCGCATAGTAAGATACTTCGTCGCCATCTTATACTTGGCCTGAAGGCATATTATTTTAAAAAATAGGGATAGTTTCTCCCAACACCGCGAATTACCGCAAAACTAAAAGACTAGCCTAAAAGTTCAGTTCATTTTAAAAGCCTCGAGCCTTTCCTACAAATATCATGTATGACACGAAACTTATTTAGAATTATTTAAACTTTTCACCTGTAATCGTGTAAGTCTCAGCGAGAATCTCTCTTAGAATGTTGCGGACTGCTGCTACAGCATTATAAAGAAGTGACAACAGTAAAAAAAGATCACTTGTGAACTTTCAACATCAGCAACAACTAAAAGGGATAGGACATGGAAATTTAAAAAAAATAATGACCTAATCAAACTGTTGACATTTCACACTACTTCAAACCAAAAGTTAGGAAGGTAACCCCATCATTACTGGAAAGAGCGATAACAGCTACTGGAATTGAGAAACGTATTTTCCGGAAAAAATTGTTTCCAAGGGTTTATAAATTTTAAAACACAGCGGTATTGTTTGCTTCATCAATGAATGCCAAACCTTTCCTTATAAAGAAATGGCTAATATTAGAATTACAATATACGTGTGTGCTTGTATTTAGGTTTTTGATGGTGTTGGGGATTAGTGAAATCTATTATTTGAAACTGTAACTTATCTCATAATTTTCTTGATATTCCTTATTGCAAGTGTCTTTAAAAACGTCTTCGACTTTGCTATACACAGAATTTAGTTGCGTTAGGATTGATTTAGTGTATCAAATACACGTTATAAATAGTCCAATCTAAATTCCATTCCTCATCCTAAAGTGGACAAGAACAGTGGAAAGTGTAGGTGCGAGATCTGTCGATGGTAAGAGATGAGCAGTAAGGTCAAGACGGGGAGTGAAATGGCAGTTCTTTTCTTTGGGCGTCAACTCTGCTTTTAACACCGATTTGAATGGGAGATAAAGAATTGCAACAGAAATGACAAGGGGTATTCGAGAAAAGGAGGCGAGAAGAAGCAACTGATCATAATGTGGGGTCAGATCTCTGAACTCCAGGAAGCGAAACAGCTCCTTGAGTTTACGCTGGCGTCAGATTGGCATTAAATGGTAAAGATAGTCACAGACGATTATGAAATACGAAATGGACAACCAAACACGCATGAATCTTTCTTTTGGTTTATATCATTACGAGTAAACATACAAACCATATATATATATATATATATATATATATATATATATATATATATATATATATATGTGTGTGTGTGTGTGTATTCTCAGAGGGAGTGTATCAGTAGAAGAGATAGAATGAAGAAAAAGACAAGAGGAAGAACGATACAGACGGACTTTATAAAACTTGTCGTCTTAATGTAGGTTTTCCTTTTGTCTTATATATATATATATATATATATATATATATATATATATATATATATATATATATATATAGTTTTAAGTATGCTATATTTATTGGTTAAAGTGCTCAATATCAGGGATATAGTGTATGGAAATATAAAAGTGAACCTTGAAGTTGAAAACCCAGCAACGTCAGTCTGTTTCATGCTTATACACAATTGTCAAGCTATACAGCCATGTCAAAAATTATGGAGCACCTATAAAAATTTGAGATAATAGTTTAAACCTCCGTATTTCAAGGTTAAGAATCGTACAGTGAACAATTGAGAGCAAATGTAAAATATTTAACAGTAGATTGTAGTATTTTTTTTGCCTTAAAGCCTCTCTCAAGAGCTTTAGCTGAGTTTCGTACTAAATTCATTCCAATATTCAAAATGATTTATTGTCATACTAAAGGTTGTTTCGTAATTTTCATGTAATATTTGATTCCTACCAGTGTATATTTAATTGAAAATGCCTCAAAAGAAGCAGCTTTCAGAGATTAAAAGGGCACAAATTGTTGTTTTATCTGGTGAAGGATATTTTCAGGTAGAAATTGCCAGAAAGATGAAATGTTCAAGGAAGGGGTTTCAAACAACGATTAAAAGGTACAAGGAAACAAAGTCTTTCAAAAACAGAAAAGGACAAGGCCATTAAAAGTCTACAACCGCCAGGGAAGACAGATCTTTGAAAAAAACATCCCTTGCAGATAGGAGGAAAAGTTCTTCAGAGCTTGCTGCTGAACTTAGGGAGGATGCAAACAAAAACATATCAGCTCCAACAGTGAGAAGAAGGTTATTAGAAGTGGCATTAAAAGGATGTAAAGCCAGGAAGAAGCCATACTTGTCTCAGGCCAACAAGAAAAAACGACTGGAATTTGCAAAAAAACCATGAAAATTGGACACCTGATGATTGGGGCAAAATTGTTTGGTCTGACGAAAGTAACTTTGAGGTAAGTTAACAGCTTCTATTTCCTAAACTTTGGATGTAATAATTGAAATTTTTATGTGAATACACATCCATAACATTTATTCAAAAATTGTAACAAATTCTTTTTTTTTTTCATTAGATTTTTGGCACCCCTGGAGCGGTTTATGTTCGCCGTAGGGAAGGAGAGGCCTTTCATCCTGATTGTGTGGTTCCAACTGTCAAATTTGGAGGAGGAAGCGTAATGGTTTGGGGCTGTATGGCTTCTTCAGGCACTGGAATGTTGTACACATATGAGGGCAGAATGAACTCCACAATTTATACTAACATGCCGGACCAGGTTTACCGAAACTCTTTGACTAAAATATTTAATAATAACATTCCAAGTGATGTATTCTTCCAACAAGACAATGCTCCATGCCATACGTCAAAAGTTTCAATCGGTTGGTTTGAGAAAAAGGGATTACAGTGATGAAGTGGCCCCTCAATCCCCAGACCTAAATCCCATTGAAACTTTGTGGTCCCATTTAGGGAAAAGAGTGAGAATGCACAAATGTTCATCAAAAAAAGAATTAGAGGCCAAACTTCATGAAGAGTGGCAGAAAATAGATCCTACCACCTGCAACAACTTAGTCAATAATGTGCAAAAACGAATAAAAGCTGTTATAAAGGCAAAAGGAGGACACACCAAATATTGATTGTTGTTATTAATGTTTACTCCACTATTCTTAACCTTTAAATATATAAGTTTGAATCATAATTTCGATTTTTCATTGGTGCTCCATAATTTTGGCCAAGGCTGTATATATATATATATATATATATATATATATATGTGTCTGTGTATGTGTGTGTGGAGGACACAACTGTCGTTTATCTGCATATCAGGGTCCAGCAGATCAGTTCTTAGAAACAAGTAGCCAAACTATCCGCATATAATGATGATGGGTTGTTCAGGACCGACCACAATTTCGCGAAGGGCTGAATACTGAGAACAGGTTCTCACCGTACCACAGGGTCTCTAAACGTCCCTCCTCGGGAGTTGAATTTAAATTACTCTTCTCTTAGACCGGTTTCCATCCAAGGAAATAGAACACAGCCTGTCCTGTTATTTACCCATAGCTGTAAGTGAAGATGGATTCATACCTTTCCCAATGGTATTAGCACATCATTGAATGTAATCAACTCGATTGGATTTCCAACTCATCTCTCCAATTCCTTAATCCAAGCCGCTATCCATTACTCGACCGATTTATTTTAATCCGAAATTTGTATTACCTCAAACATTATTATAGAAGACACTTCGTTTAATAAATATTTCAAATATAAACTGTTCACCATAATAACGTTAAAAGTATATATATATATATGTGTGTGTGTGTGAAGAAAAATACAGAAAAAACAAACAAAAATTTTAACATGCAATTATGCTGTATTAATGTTAATATAAAGTCGACGTCGGACGTTTCGGTCTATCTAAGACCATCTTCATGGACATTTTCATTTAAACATAATTAACATTAGAACATATAAAAATTTAACACAAAAGACGATGGACATAAGAGCCCAACTAATCCAAACAGATAACTGAAATTTTATACAGATCAGCGTTCCGTTTAAATATGATCACGTTGTCGTCACGTGGGCGATGTTGTGAAAACGTATTCGAAGATGATTTCCAAATATTAAAATATTAAAAAAGTCGATTGAACTATTTTATATAAACAGTTCAAGAAATCCCTTCCGTTGATATAGGAATACGTAGAGATCAATAGGTTCTTATATCTTCATACAAGCTTGAAGTCCTTCACGTTACAAAGCAAATCAAAAATGATTTCAAAAAGGATAGAACAGTTCTAAAAAACAGTTCGATAATAAATCCTTTCCTTACTTGATCAATAGATTTTTATATTCTCGTCCAAGCTTGAAGTCTTCCATGTTATAAAGTAAATTCAGGTCTGTATTTCCAGTAGACAATATGTAAGCAAATATATTAATGTTAATATAAAGTCGACTTTATATTAACATTAATACAGCATAATTGCATGTTAAAATTTTTGTTTGTTTTTTCTGTATTTTCTTCATACTGTCGGATCTATATCCATATATTTGCTTATATATATATATATATATATATATATATATATATATATATATATATATATATGAGTGTGAGTGTGGGCGTAACTAAATTTAGGAATTTGATGTCTCTGTCGATATTTTCTCTCACGGTGAAACAAACCTATGCTTGCCAGGTGTTTACTCTTCTTCAGCCTATACTCTCAGGACATAGGCTATCATAGCCCTCCACAATTTCCTCTCTTTTGTAACTCTTAATAAATTTTGTCTTTTTGTTATTACCCCCAAATCCTGTTCCGCTATCCATTTACTCAAGTTTCTTCTTTCTACACGAAACGGTGTTTGAATTTGAATGAAAGGCTTGATTATGAACGCTGATTTTCAAGGGAGCTTTTTTGACTTAAAGTAATGACTGACACCAATCTTCGTCTTCTCACAGTTGACTAAGATTTGTCTCTGCCTATCTCTGAACATTCCATTTCAAAGGCATATTTATATTTACAGACCAAGAGTTCCAAAGACGAGCGGTTTCACTCTTTCATATTTTCTCACAGTTTTCCAAATTCACTTCGTATAATGGAGATTTTGTGTAAATTGCGCGTCCTGGGTATGACGATAAACGACATCCGCGTCCTGGGCAAGACGATAAACTACGTCCAACAGCAAGGCCTCTGATAATTTTTTTTTGAAAAAATAATATTACCAGCTATACATTTTATGAAAAATTAATATTACCAGCTATACGTTTTTGGAAAAATAATATTACCAGCTATACATTTTTGAGGAAAAAATATTAGAAATAGACTTTTGACAAAACAAAAATATTACCAGAAAAAAAAAGTTGTCGGCATTAAATGACCCATTGAGGTTGATATGCCATAAAACAATCCAAACCAAACCAAATTGTGTAAATTCCTTCAAAGATCGAATTGCTTTAAGCGGACAGACTATCAGTATTTTTTTTTTGATCCAGCGTCATCTACGTCAAGGGTTTTATCTTGAAATAAATTAAACCAGTGTTGAAATCATCATATAGCTTCCTTAGTGTTGTGTAGAACAACCACGAACACAGCAAAGGGCAACAAACTGGCGTTGTTCAGATTCCACATGTGGTTGAAAGAAGTCTAGGGAGATGTTCGGCTATGTCGTCTCAGGAGCAGCACACAGTTCTCGGGAATCTATAGGCGTGGATCATACGTGCGAATAGACATTCCCGCTGTCCCATAACTGTTGAATCCGACGTCGCACTGGTTATAATGTCTTATCGTTGCTAGTGTTGATGGAGTCCATAATTTGAAAGAAATGATCACGAAGAAACGCATTTTTGTGGTCATCGGAGAATGAGATTTTTATGCGGATATCTTATGTGAAACAATATACCAAAGTTGTACTGTCTATTGATTCTTATTGAAATTCAAATCAGCGGTCTTTTCAACAAGGGAAATGTTTTCTGCTAGTATTAAAAGACAGAGTGCATGTAGTCTGTATTAATTAATTTTATTGTTTTCAGTGCTGGAATTTCAGTTATTTGTCAGTGAGGCAGAGTGTGAAGTGAGTGAGAGAATCTTCAAATCCTAGCGATTATACACTACATATACGAGGTGAAGAATTGATTGAAGAATTTCGGAAAGAGAAAACTCCTTTTTTACCAAGAAATCCCGTCCTTTTGCTAACTGCTGATTCGTCAATTCACGGACCAATGAAAAGACATCGCCTCAAACCTTTCCTTTTTTTTCTTTGCGGAATTCTGACTGTTAACTGACACTAGCAAATATATCGTCTTATAGAAGTATGATATATTTTTAACAAAATGTTTAGGTGTTTTTGTTTTTTTTTTTAATTATGAGATTTCTTTTCTTCCTTATCATTAAATATTTACTTTTTCCTCTCAATGTTAAAACGCATCCTACATCAATATGGAACAAACACCAGCCTTCATTGGTACCATCAGCCCATAAAACGAAAACCGTGAACCATCGGAACACACCATATGTTTCCAGTTCTCCGACGTCTAATCATCGAAGTCAGGGACCCAGTGAAGAGCTATGTCCTCAATGCTAATATCAATAGTGAGGCCATGGTGGTTCTTCTGCTCCCATATCTAATGTAAGCTAAAAAGAATGAAATAACATCATGGATATGCGTCTGACACGTCCTGCATTGAATACTGATGTGAATCGAGTTAATGACGACTGTCTGTTACCAAAGACAATGCTACCAAGACTTTTCGCACCGCGTTCGTTCAGGTCCCGTGATCGACCACTGTGCTATCCACAGTAGACTGTAATGCCATCCATCATATATTCCTGGACACACGCGACGCCATTGATCTCAAATATACCCAGAAATTTAGAAACGGAATTTCCAATCTGTTTGGTATCTACTGTCAAGCGTCATTCGAACGGCGATAATTTATGTCACGTTACCATGAGCAGCATTGACGGTTTTCACACTGATTCACCAGATTTCAGAGGACAACTGACATAGGTTTTGGCATTTCCATGCATTCAGCGCATGGTTTCTCCCTTACCTTTGCATACCGCTATGACAGGACTTGCCACGTATGCTTGTCGCTGCATATAAAAATCCATTTCAAACTTTTGGAAATGTCTGCAGTCATATCGATGTTAGTGCAAGTGAACCGCTTTGGACATTGAGATGAAATATTTGTGTGTTCTGAATGTAATTACGTTTTACCAAAAAGAATGTAAAAATCAAATGTATTTAAATACTAGCACAATAGCTGTACTCTGTGTGTACATTTAAGCTAGTTGCATCAGAGGGCTAATTGGGTCTCCGGTCCAAAACTAAAGGGACTTCTAGTCCAATAATGATAATTTTAAAACTTTTAAACTTTGAATTCCTCAATGCTCTCCATGGAATTTCAAAACCCCACATTAGCTCTGGTTCTTTCTCTAACTTCAATTCCGGCCAAAAGACAGATTTTGGCCGAAATTCCAATTTGGGCCGAAATTCCAATTCAGGCCGAAATTCCAATTTAGGCCGAAACTTCACAACCTCTCGTCCCGTAACCTGATTCCTTGGCATTTTGAAGAATTAAACTTGATTTCCTCAATCCCCAAAGTTTTGGAAATATTTTAAACGGAATTAAAAACATTTTTTTTTAATTCACAAAGTTTTTGCGTTACTTTTAATTAAACACTTTCCAAATCACTAATTTTTTTCAGTCATTCAAAAATTTGAATTTTTAACTGTTTTTAACTTTTAATTAAACACTTTCCAAATCACTAATTTTTTTCAGTCATTCAAAAATTTGAATTTTTAACTGTTTTTAACTTTTAATTAAACACTTTCCAAATCACTAATTTTTTTCAGTCATTCAAAAATTTGAATTTTTAACTGTTTCCTCTTAATCTGGATAGAAATCCCAAGGTGAAAGGCAGATTTTCAACCCCGGGATCATCCTGATTCAATAAAGATATACTATGTCTATGTAGAGCATCTGTGGTCCGATGGAAGGGGACAGACAGAATTTACTGTTTAGTTATTAAGATTGTTTAACAAAAAATATTATCAACGACTGTTTTTTACAATCCTTACTGATTTTTTAATCTGTATTTTGACTCGAAAAAATGTTTGAAAGGCTGGAATAGTTAAATATCGATCTCTTTACTAGAATTACTAGGTAATAAAAAAAATAAATATATTAATAATCATAATATAAAAATTATTATATAAAAAAAAGTAATAGAATTACTAGGTAAAGGAGAAGTAAATATTAGTCTATTATATTTGAATACTAGTAGTCTTCGCCCGTTTGCTATCACTTTGGAAAGTAAGATATATTCACTACTTGACATCTTAAACAAAACTTATAAATGAACATTTCATTCATAAACTGGCTAACGAAAGTTTTGCAAATAGACGCCAATTTCTTGAAGGTCAAGTAAAATGCAAATTTCAAACATTTTTCCGCACTATATAAGAGATCTATTTTTGACATGATAATCAAAATAATCCTGGAATAAAAAGAACATTAATAAAGAACAGTTAATTAACAAAATAAACTTATTTTTTTTAAATGAATATGCAAATTAGTTAAACCTGAAGTGTGATATTACCTAGAATTCGATAATATATAATACAGCTATTGAGCTCTTCGTGTATACATTACTCTAAGTAATAAATGCACATTACTTATCATCTCTCAGTTGCGTCTCTGTCCGTGCGCTCAGGGGCTTCTCTGTCAAAGGACAGAGGGGCAACTGAGGAAAGTTATACAGAAGAGGTGCCCAGCCCTGGGGAACAGCTAGCCGCGCCCTCCCATTGCACAAGAGGGAGGGATCGGTGCTCGCACCGAGGCCAGCGCAACCGACGGTTGCAGGGGCTGAGGGAAATTTTTGTCCCTGCCCGGGTGCACGCGCTCGTGTCCCCACATTAATCTGACCTTGTGCCACATCTCATTCTCGTGGGGGAATGAGTAAACACCGTATAAATTTGCGGGGTGGGTGGGGAATGTGTAAATTCATCTCTTGAGGGGGTATACACATTCGGATCCTTACCGGTCACAGGGATCCGTTCCTGTGCTGGTTGTATCACGGCTACGACTGGCTTGGACCGGCTCCGACCTGGACCAGCATGAACAAGCTAAGACCAGCGGCCCGAGTAAAAACACTCGGGTCCCCACGTTAAAAACTGACCTTGTGTCACAATCTGACTCAGTGCGGAGTCAACTAATCACTGTATATATTTGTGCGGGGAATGTGTAAATTCATCTCTTGAGGGGTATACACATTCGGATCCTCTCCGGTCACAGGGATCCGTTCCTGTGCTGGTTGTATCACGGCTACGACTGGCTTGGACCAGCTATAACAAGCCAAGACTAGCTATGACTAGCTTAAACCATCTCTGACCAGCTTGGACAATCTATGACCAGCTAAGACCAGCGGCCCGAGTGAAAAACACTCGGGTCCCCACGTTAAAAACTAACCTTGTGTCACAATCTTATTCAGTGTTTCAAGTAAATATCATATAAATTTACCGGGGGAATGTGTAAATTCTGCTCTTCAGGGGTATACACATTCGGATCCTTACTGGTCACAGAGATCCGTTCCTGTACTGGTAGTATCACGGTTACAACTGGCTTGGACCAGCTATGACAAGCCAAGACCAGCGATGACTAGCTTATATCAGCTCTAACCAGCTTGGACAAGCTATGATCAGCAGTCCGAGTGAAAACACTTGGGTCCCCACGTTAAAATCTGACCTTGTGTCATAACCTCACTCAGTAGGGGGTCAAGTAAATACCATGTAAATTCCTTCTTGGAGGAGTGTACTCATTTGGATACTTACCGGTCACAGGGCTCCGTCCCTGTGCTCGTGGTATCATGGCTACGGCTAGGTTAGACCAGATATGACAAGCCAAGACCAGCTTAGACCACCTTAGACCAGCTCTGACCATCTTGGACAAGCTAAGACCAGCATAGACCAGCGGCTCGAATGAAAACATTCGGTCAACGTTAAAAACTGACCTTGTGTCAAAAACTGACTCAGTGGGAGGTCAAGTAAATACCGTATAAATTTGCGGGGGTTGTGGGGAATTTTTGTCCCTTGTCCAAGTGTAAGCGCTCGGGTCCCCACTTTAAAATGACCTTGTGTCATATCTCGTTCTGGTTGGGGAACGAGTAAACACTGTGTATAAATTACTATAAAGTTGTGTTAAACATAGCTTAACCCCTGCTCAGACTTAATTTAACTCTTCGTTTTTTGCCCTCAGTTTTTTTTCTCTTTAGGTTTAACTTAGCTTGAGGATGTTTGCTCATTGGCCACCTTTTATTTTATGTCCCTATTGTTCTTTGGTTTAGTTCCCCATGCTCTCCCTCGTTAGGTGGTCAGTTCGCTGGTGAGTGCGGGGTGCCTCTCGTCTCAGTTGTGTCTTTCGTATTTGTTGTTGTGTCTGAACGAGTGCATGTTTGTGTGAATGATTGGATGAATGAATATTTTATATGATTAAAGTCCCGCATTGATTTCGTCCAGCTAACTGATATTTCTGCCACATTTAGAGACTCTGGGGGGTTTTATTACTAACATTTATTTTTTTGTTTAGTTTTTTGTAAATAGTTTTGTACATCTTTGTAAATAATCATTGGGGCAAAATTTGTTGTTTTATTCCCCTTTCCTCACAGACAATAAATTGTACATAGGAGATCTAGTTAGGACTTTCATAGAGACAATGAGGTATTATGGTGGGTGTAGTAAGAAAGAATGTGTTGTTTTGGTGTTAGAAATATTGTCGTATGTTTGGGTCAGTGTTTATGGCTAGCTAACTTTAAAGTTAAGATAGATGAATTCCCATTTCGCCATTCCTCCTATTGACCTTGTGCCACATTTTGTATTTATACAAATAAATATCGTATATATAAAATAGAATTGGTGCCTTTTAACTCCCGAATTCGTTGGAAAATAGCGCTTCAATTTCGCATTTATTCATATAGATTCCATAATATAGGTTTTACTTAATTAGCTATTATGTTTCTCAAATATTGAATGTATAACTAATTCTAATTTCTATTTTCCCATCTTTACACTATATTAATTTTATCTTCTAAATTATCTCCTGCTCTGTCACCCATGAAATAGAAATAATTGTTTGTACGGAAAGTAAGGACCTACATACATCAAGCCGTCTTTAAATTAAGTGGCAGCGGAAGAATTATCGTCGAACTTTTAATAGGTAAGCTTAAACATTAATTCAATACTTAAATGCAGCAATTAATTTTAAATTCTTCTGCAGATTGTCGATGCCTATTGTATCTATCTATTGAGATGATGACAAAACCAAGAGTCCTCCACGAGAGCTAGCATAAATGCCACCCAATAGGGCGGCATTTAAGTTAGTTTATAATAAAACATGCACTGTAATTTTGGATACAAAAAGAAAATAAGAGTTACTCCCCTTGAACCATGAAAGCAAAATGATAATAACTAATATAATATATCAATATATATTTTTAACCTCGCATAATCTGGCAACCTTTAATATGAGCTTAGCGAAAATCGATTTCTGCGCCTAAAATTTCTAAGGTTTTTCAATGAATTATGTATCATTGAACTCGGACCAGTGGGCGCAGAGGAGTTTCTTGGACACACATACATACACTGTACTTTATATATAAGATTGATATTACAACGACACAAAAAAGATTAAATAAATAAAGCATAAATGCAGTATATTGTCAGTCGTTTAAATTTTAAATAATAATCTTGCCATAACGATGTTGGCGGCCTTTGATAACTTAAGGCTTAATTCTAAATATTTGTCCCCTACCGCAACATTTGTCACTTCTACGGCCCTGATATATATATATATATATATATATATATATATATATATATATATATATATATATATTTAATTATTTATTTAAAAAATATGATTCCAAAACGTGACATAAGAAGTCTCATGTTTCAAAACAAGAGCCGAAAACTTCAATATAATTATTTAAATTAAATTGAGTTAAAGTAAGCTCTGTTCCATCTTCAAGCGAAATTTTTGGAATAACGTATATCTGAAATTTACGTGTTTTAAGAATTGAAATCAAAATTTCCATAGTAACAGCTAGGGCGAATTGTTTAAATTGGGTAGGCGAGTGTTGGGTGTTAATAATAAGTATCAGTATAGTTACTTTCATAGATGTCAAGTCAGGGAAAGGTAGGGGTGTCTAAATTTTAAACGGAAGATGTATTGACCCTCGTCTAGTTTGCATGTCTATGGAGATTTATTTATTTTTTTATTTTATTTTTTTATGAAAGGGATTTGAGCATATAAAAAAAAAACTGTCGTAACGTTTGTTTTTTGACGACTTCATAAAGGGTTATATTTTTTGTAGGGTATTTAAACTATTTATTTAGGCTATGGATTATGAAGGGTGTTATATATATATATATATATATATATATATATATATATATATATAAGGCAGGATGTCTGTGTGTGTGTAACGAATGTACGGCCGCAATTTTCGACGGATTTGCACCAAAATTTACATGCACATTTACAAGTTAGCGGGAGGTAAGGCCAAGACCGACTTTGCATTTCCCAACTCCCATCGATAGTAGAAATAATCGATTTTTTCATGCTTCTACGGCAGTTTTCATGTAGTTTGCGGCCATTTTCTACTGGCCAGAGTGAGACCCTATAGCTGGCTGCCACGAATAGGCTGGAAAATTCTATCGGCCAGCGTGAGAGCCAACAGCTGACAGACACGAATGTTAACTAGCATGCTAGCATGTAAAAAAAATCAATAGCTGCATTCGTCACAAGTGGGAAAAATTTAAATCTGCATGGCGCTTTACTCCAACTGGCTCATTCGCTTGCTTAAACTCAACGTTGATTCTGATTCCGCAGAACTGGTTTGCGTGTAAAAAATGTATTTGTTGTTTACATTCTTTTTTCATTCGGTTTTTCCAGTTACGAGTCCTTTTTTTTAAAGCTGATCGTTTTGTGTTCATTTTGTTTAGTTCTATTTTCGTAACAGATTTAATGTTTAGTATAGAGCTTCGAAAAAAATTCGCAGTGTGAGATAGGCAAGAAGTAAGGCATGTAGCAACATCAGCACGGAAAAGGGCACTACTTTAATGGCAAGGAAAGGCAAAAATATTTTAAGTCAAGTGATAGCGATTTCTGTATGAGTCGTACGATTTTTGAATCAAGCACGGGCAACGCCGGGCTATGCTGCTAGTATATATATATATATATATATATATATATATATATATATATATATATATATATATATATATTCTGTTTATCTATAAAAATAACGTATAAACGGAACATTATTGTCGGTGTTAATTCATTTCATAATATGTTGTCATTGTCTACGTTAAGATATCTTTCTTGGGCCAAAATGATCGTTCGGGAAAGATAATAGAAGGCGTCTGTGTTTATAAACAGTAATGATGACTTTACAAACCAGACGTTTCTTTGTGGCTGAACAGCACGTCACATCAAATGATGTCTTCCCCATAAGGTTTATAGGTTCGATTCGTGTCGGAGAAGCGCATATTTTCTACGAAATTCTACAAACATTCAGGCCGGTAAATGCAAATAATGATGTTTAATTAAAATAACAAAGCATTTACATAAATATATTATTTCTTTAAAAATGACGTATGAAGGGAAAATATTATATATGTATGGTATTTTCCAATATATTACATGCAACATTAAGTAATAAATTCTTATTCTCTATAACTTTTTTCTGTTTTTGAAGAACCCATTTTGATCCCACAACTTTTGGCACCATCTTTGTATATACATATATATATATATATATATATATATATATATATATATATATACCTTAAGCATATAAATACAGAAATATAGGAAACTCTATGACCATCGGAAGAGGCTGACATTCAGGCACTCTTTAAGGATTTGAAAGAAGTGGCTTTTCTCATGTCAGTTCAAACAATCCAAATTTGTTTGAGCATATTTTAACATCCGTTGTGATCAGGCCAATTGACGACAAGATTTTGTCTTCAGGTAAGTTTCCTTGCACTTTCCATGGCAGACATTCTGTCTCCCACCTTCAGCTACATCCACCCTCCAGCCTCTATAACTTTTAACGATTGCAACACTAAGACATGATGACCATTTCTGGTATAGAGTTGCTGTCAGTGCAAGGTTCGTTGGCAGGAACTTAATCGAACAAAAGGCCTCTCCCCCTCTCTCTCTTTCTCTCATTCTTTCTCTCGTTCTCTCTCTCTCTCTCTCTCTCTCTCTCTCTCTCTCTCTCTCTCTCAGTCCATTCTTTCTACAAAAGGAAATTTGGCTGCCTAGCCGGCTGGTTGGCGTTGTCGGGAGAGATTCCATCGGACAATGAGCTCGAAAAGCAGGGGTTGTGAAAAATTACGCTTTTATTGCTAGGGCCTCTTAAACAGGCTCATCAGATCTAGAGGCGTCAGAGGCAAGTATTGCTGACCCAGACACCAGTTAGAATTCAGAGAATGAATATAACTAGCATTATCAGCCACACGGAAGGACTTCCGGCTTCTTGCATGACAGCTACCAACAGAACAATGAGCGATCGCGCGAAAAAGACGAAACTAGGCGCGACTTCTTTTGAAGTCTGCTTTACCAACGACAACGTTTCAATGCAAACGCATCGGCCATATTACGCCCAATATCCTTCCTCGACCAATAAATCTTGCTCGTTTCTCCACTCTTTCTTCAAACAGAAGTGATATGCAAGTGTGGTCAGTAAGTGGATACTGATGTGAATAGAATATGCTTATTATTGGCTTCAGAGAGTAAAAAATGGGGTTGGCATTGGTTAAGAATTGGTTTGCTTTTTCTGGCATTAGATATGGAGATGTGATTTTTTTTTATTTTTGCCTCATTTACTTTGGTGTTGAAGAGTCATATTTTATATCGGTCGGCAGACCAAATACTTATGACAAAAGTAAGAAGTATGGAATCAACCTCCCACACACTCCTTCGCAAAAAAAAAAAAAAAAAAGATATAAAGAAAAAGAAACTCCTCTAGGGAGAACTGGCATTCTAAGTGTAGAATATTGAAAAAGTGACTGAACTTGGATGAACGATCCAGATATCTCTACAGCCATTGATCATATCGGATCAGTAGAAATGAATGAGGAATTTAGTTCATAATAGATCTCATAGTAAGAAGAAAAAAAATCTTCTTTCATGAGCACAAAAGCGAATAGATAATAAAAATAAATTATTTCAACGACTTCTTCCACTATAGTATAAATATTTTGCAATATAAGCATGTTTGGGAGAATAAAGAAAAGAAAATAATGTCTTTATATATATATATATATATATATATATATATATATATATATATATATATATATATATATATAAAGCTTGTTCTGGCTACAATAATTAAGACTGAGTAATGAGTTCGATCCTCACTGGATGCCCCATACTTTTGGCCTTGTGCCACATCTAAGCTACGCTTGGAAAATCACTATATGTATTAAATGAATGAATTAATTATGTTGTTTGTTTCTTTATTTGCATATCTACTTTTTATGAGACATTTAATAACGAAATTTAATTCTCTGGGTAGCATTAATAATTTCTTTTACAGCAATGTTTTTCTAGTATTTTTTTCTTCAAAAGATGCATTGCTGGAAATATTTTTTTCAGAAATTGCAGTGCTGGTAATTTCTTTTCAAAAAATATATTGTTGGTAATTTTTTTTTTTAACAAAATTGTATTACTGGTAATTCTTTTATTTTTAACAAAATTTTATTGCTGGTAATTTTTTGACTATGAAAACCTATTGCTGGTATTTTTACTATAAAAATGTTTATACTTTCAGAGTCTTTTGATCCCAGTTTAGCGGTTAGATAACAACAACATAAATATAGGTACTTCCATGAGACCGCTGAAAAAAAGAGCATAGCATGATGAAAAAGACGCCAAACTTGATGAAAAAAAATTTTTATCGTCTAAATGTTTACGTTATTACTAAGAGGAAAGACCAAATTTAATTAAGAGCAAAGTATTTTGGGGAATCCTTTTACATTTTTTTAATCGTTCCTAGCACGTCCGAAATTTTCATTACAAATGTTTTTGTTTTTTTGAGTCAGCAAAATTGAAAGATAATCAATCATATCAGTCATTTTTTTCCATTTTATATAAAAAAAAATGAAAATCTCACTTTCAAGTTCTTTTAAAATTCAATTATAATTTTTTCAAAACTTATTTTAAGAAAATTAGAAATTATAATATTAACTTAAAATATTTTGAAACACGTATTGACAGCTTACGTGAGGAAAAGGTACCTTGCGGTGATATAATTATTTAGATTTAATTGAACAAATTATTTACCTCAATATTTTTACGGAAAAATTTCAGCGCTCTAATTTTTTTCGTTTCTTTTTTTGTACTTACCTTTCACCTTCACGTTTACGATGCTTTATGGAAATTATATTAAAAAAATATTAAAATAAGCCTGTTGATTAAATTTCATAAGAAAGGTATCTAATTAATTTATAGGTACCTTTCTTATGAAATTTTATCAGAAGTGTACATAAAATACTATAATTTTATGTACATTTATTACATTTTACTGTATTATTTGTATTTCCATTCATTTTATTATTAATTTTGATATTTCATTCATGGAAAAATGTCATAAAATATATAAAAATAAGATCATATAAATTTCATTAGATGATACTAATACTTGTAGGTACCCTTCTCAGTTGAAAAATCAAATTAACTTCTCCACACGTGTTTCGCAAAAATAAAGGCTATAACAGCGGAGAATATTGCTTAACTCAAATAACACGACGGGCACCTCGGCGTGGTGTAATGGTTAGCAAGCTTGTCTCGCTAGAACAATTACGACGGAGTAGTGAGTTCGATCCTCACTTGGTTCTACATACTTCCGGCGCTTAGAAAATTACTAGGGCACCTCGACATGATGTAATGGTTAGCAAGCATCCCTAGCTAGAACAATTACGACTGAGTAGTGAGTTCGATCCTCACGGGTGCCCCATACTTTCGGCCTTGTGCCACATCTAAGCTACGCTTGGAAAATCCCTAACTCAGATAACGCGACAATTGTATTCTTGCTGGTCTTCCGTACTTTATAATTACAGCCGTATTATGCACACAAATTTACGTTTCTTAATTGCTGCGGGTCTTCTGATTGGTCGAAACAATGAAAGTTACAATGCAGTAAAAAAGATCTCTCATAAGGACATTCACGAAACTGAATGCGGCTTCCATTTTATAATATTTTAACAACTTAAATGTAAAAATAAAAAAATAATTAAAAAAATAACAAAAATAGTATTAAAAATTCATTTTACATCGAAAAAGTTTTTTTTTGCTTTCAGAAAATACTGTCCATATTCATAAAAACAACTAAAAGCAAATGAAAGCATTTGAAATTAAATAATATCTTTTATTTTATTTAGTTTTGTATGTTATAATTCAGAGCTGATTTTCAGTTGGGGGTGTGCGGTCCAATTAAAAAAAAATGATTTGCTTTCCTCAAAGCCTTGTACTTTTAACTAATATAATCACTAAACTGAATGCTATTGAATTGAGTTTTCATAATATTAGTTAGGGGCGGGGGGGATATAAATATAAAAAATATTTTTGCCATGACTTTAAAAAAGAAAACATATTTATAATAATTTATATTATTTGTGAATAGTCTATGAAATTTTCATTAACATCCAAAATTTTTATTTTTGCTAGATTTTCCAAATTAATTTCTGTCATACAAAAAACAAACAAAATAAACACAAATGCTAAACATTGTCTATGTTATTTTACTAGTTCCGGTGATACAAAGAGAAACAAGGTTTTTTTTAATCAAAATGTAGAATGTTCTAAAAAGAAGGAAAATTTTTTTAAAAATAATTAAAAAAACTTTGGTCTTTCCTCTTAACATTTAGACGATAAGATTTTGTTTTCGTCAAGTTCCGCGTCTTTTTCCTCATGCTATGCTCTTATTTTTTTTAGCAATCTCAGGCAGGTACCTAAGTAAGAGGTAGTTTCATGCTCCGATCAGAGGCCTTTCTGCCTGTAAGATGTTGTTTATAGTCATATCCAAGACGGAAAGAAAAAGGTAGAGATCTAAAAAAAATAATATTAATCTATCTATCTATCTATGTTAGTTGTTTCTTTCTTTTTTCTTTCTTTCTTTCTTTCTTTCTTTCTTTCTTTCTAACTATTTATCTATCTATCTATTTATGTCAGTTGGTTCTTTCTTTCTAACAATGTCAGTTGGTTTCTTTCTTTCTTTCTTTCTCTCTCTCTCTCTTTCTTTCTTTCTCTCTTTCTTTGTCAGTTCGTTTCTTTCTATCTATCTATCTATCTATCTATCTATCTATCTATCTATCTATCTATGTTAGTTGGTTCCTTCCTTCTTTCTTTCTTTCTTTGTCAGTTGGTTTCTTTCTTTCTATCTATCTCTCTATCTATCTATGTCATTTTTTCCTTTCTTTCTTTCTCTCTCTCTCTCTCTCTATCTATCTATCTATGTCATTTGTTTCCTTTCTTTCTTTCTTTCTTTCTTTCTCAGCAAATAACAGGTAAGTATATTAAAGGTAAATATTTTCAGGGCAAATGATTTCTAGAAATCTGTGACCTTCCCGGTAAGACACGGGCCGTTTTATGCTTTAATTTATCTCTTATAAAAATTTTGTTATAAATCGAAATAGAGAAAATCGTATAAATAACGCGCAACGGTTACGTGTATCAATCACTTGCATGCTCACACACACACACACACGCACGCTCACACACGCACGCACACACATACATATATATAATCGTGAATATTGGAATCAAAACCTTAAGGCCACAGTCTGTTTCATGTTAAACGTAATCGTCAGGCCATATGTGTTTTTTTTTATTCGACTGCTTATATATACTGGTCAGTGATGCATTTAAGGTTGACTATTGTTTTATTCCAATGGTTTTTTTCGGGGTAACAGTTATGTTTTGAATATTCTAGGGGCTATTGAGTTGGGATAATTGTGGATCGGGATGCAGTTTTAGGGTATTTATAGTGTTTAGACGATAAAATTTTGTTTTCGTCCAATTCCGCGTCTTTTTCCTCATGCTCTGTTCTGCTCCCTTTTTTTTTTTAGCAATCTCATGAAGGTCCCTAAGTAAGAGATGGTTTCATGCTCCGATCAGAGAGTCCTTTCTTCTTGCAACATGTTGTTTATAGTCATATCCAAGATGGAAAGAAAAAGGTAGAGATCTAAATAAATAATATAAATGCATCTATCTATCTATCTATCTATCTATCTATCTATCTATATATATATATATATATATATATATATATATTTCCAAGAGGATAGAACCCAGGTAGAGCTCAATGTCCAGGACAGAGCAAGAATATAATATAAAAAGCTCAAACACTAATATTCCATAGTTATAATTTATTACAGTGGAATCGTAATCATGATCCAATTCATCAGAACTACAAATTCAAAAAGAAATCAGAAAATATAACTCCGAGTATAAAAAACAAGATTTCAGTGAGAGTGTATGTGAGGGAGTGGGAAACAAGAGTGAGAGGGAAATATATGAAACCTCTAGAGAGGGGTGTAAAGGAAGAAGTAGAACAGGAAAGGCTTAAAGATGATGGCGGGAATTAAAATTTAAAAGAGAGAAGTTTTGAAGAGAGAAGTTAAAGAACGGTTTAAATAAGAGACAGATATATATGAATTATTCTCAGATGCATAAATAACTACCAATTTGCTGAATAAAATTAAAAAAAAAAACAGACACTGGAAAAGTGTGGATACATTTGCGGTGACATTTGGCACAATAAAAGATTCTATGATCCAAATTTAAAATCTACCTAATTCACCCTGCCCATGTATACCGATTGTAAGATCAAAATTGCCCAGATCGTGAAATCCTGTAACAGCATAATTGTCCATCACACAAAATGTTTAAAATCTAAAAATCCACTAAACTAGTTGAGTTTCCTTTTTCAGGTTTTCATATGAGACGTTTAGTCATCTTATGTCGTAAAAATCACTGAAAAACCTTTTTGAGTTATTCAGATAAAATCCTGTACAAAATATCTGTTTTTTGAAAGCGTAAAATTACATTAAGAATATTTAGAGTTGGTCATTAAATAACCCATAGAGATGTTGATATGCCGCCAAACAAAATCAATCAACCAATCAACGAACACTTTTTATATAATATTCTACGGTTTGGGTACCTCGGTGTGGCGTAATGGTTAGCAAGCTTGTCTTGCTGAATTCAATTAACAACTGTGTAGTGAGTTCGATCCTCATTGGATGTCCCGTACTTTCGGCCTTGTGCCACAGCTAAGCTTAGAAAACATTATTAAATCCTACAATTATATTATTATATCCTACAATTTCTTAAATACCTCCAACTCTATTCCAAAATTTAAAAAAAAAATGCTGCATAAAAAACACATTTCACCGCTTCTAGTAAACATGTCCACAGAAACATCTATATGCATCTAAGTTAAGTATCATCTACGTTATACTCAAGTGTGAAAGCAAAATAATATATATCATTTTTATTACTTCAAAACTCTCAAGAAAATTAAATTTTGACATCAAATGACCCATAACGCGTTGATGCAAACAAACAAACAAATAAAAAAATATCTCTTATTTCCAGATATCTAAGTAACTCTTGCTTAATGTTAGAGGAAAGGTTCTTTTTAAAGTTGACCCAGGTCTCTATAGTTTGTGCATTCAACACTTATACTTAACATCAGAAAGAGGAAGTTGGAATCTGCAATGCATACAACGAGGAAAGAGGGAATAGAAAGTTTTACGATCATGGGGACATGTATAAGGCAATAGTGACAGATGAGAACAGCATATAGCCTATCTTGTATAGCCTATCTTGTTTAACCTAGCTTGTAGGAAAGGTTGGCAGGTCTGTGATTAGGAGAGATTGTAAAAAGAAAAGAAAAAAACTTTACTAAGAACTACAAAGGACAGGGTATTGTGGAGAACTCCATGATCACCAACATCCCGAAGAGACACAACGCATACAAAAGACTGTTGCTCTTGCTCACTAGAACAAACGTAATTTTCGGGCCCTATACTGAAATTCGAAGGCGCATTGTGTTAGCCAAAGATACCTTCTAAAATCTAAGCAATATAAAACCAGAAAGCTGGGTGATGGAAAGACACTGAAGTTATTTATTTGTACAGTGTAACCCGGATATAACCCGGATATAAGAGACTTCTTCTCCGGTCCCGACAACTCTTATATTCGGGTTACACTGTAGTATAATGTTAGATACAAAGTTATGGATAATCTTTAAAACGATTTTGACATCCATTTTATTTTTTCTGAAGTTGTCAAAAGTCAATCTAAAAGAATTTCATTTCATTTTATAACAGCAACATAAGTATTACCCCCCCATAAGTATTACGCCCCCCACAAAAAAAAAGTTGAGTGTGATGACAAGCATCACCAAACCAGCGCTTTTTATGGAAATTGTTTTTCTTTTTTTGTTTTTTTTTTATAGGTTATTTAATGCTGAAATTTTGTATGCTATGTTATGCCTTCAGCTACAGATATTTTGTATATAATTTTATACTATATATAACTTTTAGATAATCTATTGTAAGTGGTTATGTGTTTCTTTATGTTAGAAGATTATGTTGACAGGTTTAGTATTTTCATATCGTTTTCCGTGGAGTATTTGTGTCTTACGGCTGCTAAGTGAACATATTCAGTTAAAATGTGTTTTACCGTGAATATGGAATCTGAAATATCTTCTTGAAGTTTCCCGCTTAATAAATTGTATTTATACAATATCCACAAAGCTCCATTGCTGTCCTAATATGCTTTAATTACTTTTCGAATACCTGTGTTTTAGATATAAGAAAACGTGTAATAGAAGTTTACAAAATTTCTGTATAAACAACCATTTCAACACCTACTTTCTAAAGACCTATTTGTCGTTATAATAATCCGATTTCAGTTTCCTACTCTGGACATAGATACAGAAAGCTCTGCCTCGAGAGAAACTTTTAAGAAATTTTCTAATGTTTGCATTAATAATAAAAAAGAATTGTCCTGGGTATTACGATAATCTACATCCGCCAGCAAGGTATCAGGAGGTTTCAAGGAGTGTGACACCACCTCTTAATTAACCCCCAAACTGGGGCAAAACAATATGAAAGTGTAAAAATAGGTTTTCATACCAGTAATATATGTTTGTAAAAAACTATTACCAGTAATACATTTTTGAAAAAATAAATTACCAGCAATACATTTTTGTAAAAAATTATTACCAGCAATACATTTTTGTAAAAAATTATTATCAACAATAAATTTTTGAAAAAATAAATTACCAGCAATACATTTTTACAAAAAAATTATTAACAGTAATACATTTTTGTAAAAAATATTACCAGCAATACATTTTTGTAAAAAAATATCACCAGCAATACATTTTTGAAAAAATAAATTACCAGCAATACATTTTTGTAAAAAATATTACCAGCAATACGTTTTTGTAAAAAAATATTATCAACAATAAATTTTTGAAAAAATAAATTACCAGCAATACATTTTTACAAAAAATTATTACCAGCAATACATTTTTGTAAAAAATATTACCGGCAATACATTTTTGTTAAAACTTATTATCAACAATAAATTTTTGAAAAAATAAATTACCTGCAATACATTTTTACAAAAAATTATTACCAGCAATACACTTGTGAAAAAAAATTACCAGCAATATATTTTCGAAGAAAAGAAAAATATTACCTACAATAAAAATCTTGTAAGCATTAAATAAACCATTGAGATTGATATGTTATAATATAAAACAAACAAATAAAACAGAAATTCAGCAAACTTACTATTTTGTCACTTGTTTAATTAATGCAAGTCTGTTTTAAGTAAATCTAATTGAACAGATTATTTTGACAACTATTTAGATATGTCAATATTTTTACGCTCCGCTTGTATAATTTGTAATAATGGGAAATGTCCGACTACAACAATCGTTACGAAGGCTGCACTGCCGGATATTTAATTATAGAATTTTATTAAAAAAATTAATATTTAAAAAAAAAATGTTTATTTTATTTAGCCAGTCTGTTTCTAAACAAGTTAAGCTAAGATTCTATTTGTCATCCATTTTATTTACATGTAAACATAGATATTTTTGTAGCAAATTACGGCTGACTTTTGAGAAGTCAGGTATAAATCATTTGTATACAAACACGGTTAACTTAAGTAAAAAAAAAAACATTATCGACAGAAACTTTGCTTATATATGGGACATTTTAAAATTTGAATTAAAATAAATAACACAGAAAAATATTTATTAAAATATGTTTTTAAACTCGTTAGGAAAATTAAATATTACGGTTTATCTTTTAAAAGCAATTTTTTTAATAATACAATAAACGTTGACATAATTCCGAAAGCAGATTTTAAATTCATCCCTGTAATAATATTACAAAATATGCTTTGTTCTACTGATATAAGACATGAACATACACAATTATACGAATTTATAAATGATTATATTATATTTTCATTGAACCTATTCGTTTTATAATTAAAATATATATCCCCAAAAGACCAAGGTGGAATGTAGGTGAATCCTGTCATAAGAAAAAACGAGGAAAACCTTCAAATAAAATAAGAGAATGTCAGTTCCTTAATTGCTTAAAATCAGCGGGAAATTTAGGTTATTTTTTTAACTAAAGAGTTAAAACTTAATATATATATATAATGAGACACCCTTGGACCACCTGAAAACCAGGTACATTCTGTATCTTCGAGCAATGCCGCCAGGTGTCGGTAAAAGGCTCATTATTTCACCAAATGCACTCATAAGTGATACACGCTCGTTATAATTATTGCTAACGATCACAATACTAACTGAAGGACACTAACTCCTGCTACTGCCGATGATTATTTTATTCTTGTCTCAACAACTCGACACTATGATCGCCCCGAGGCATTTTCACTTACGTTGCTTGGCGGCTGATCACGACATCTGGAATGCTTATTCCAGTTCCCTGGAGACAAGGTTGGGATTAAATGAACCATTGAAATAATCTAATGATGGGATTTGTACCAGACTGAATTTGATAGAGCAAGTTTAGATTCTGAGGTCATGGCGTGAACTATCTGTACTCGGAGTGGTGGAATCTTCTAAAACAAGATTTAATAGCGTTATTATTATTATTTCACCATTTTGCATGTTCACAAACAGATGTATAGTGGTTATCGATGAATAATGAGTTTCAGGAAATCTCCTGCACCCTTCTCAGTATCCTAAAAAAAAAAAGAGCGCCCTGATTTGTAATTACCTCAAATCTTCCGAAAATATATATAACCCCAGTTTTAGTGATTTTAGAACAGTTCCAAGCGCTTACTATTATGGGTACGACGCTAAATATCTTTCTCGGATCTTGGGCTAGATTCTAGTATTTTTCTAATGTCCCTGTCTCTTTTAGCTCCACCCTATGATCCGCTGACACACCTATGTACACCATCCGAGACAAAGGTTTACGGGTATATTTCATCAGTTTATCATCAATTCTTTTAAAAGCAGTCATGGGCAAACTTTTCTGAGCAGTGGACCGCAAGTGACATAATGCGATGGATAAATTGTCGTCTAAACGACGCAAAAAATGAAAATAACCCTGACGTCTCATTTTCACACACGCGCACGCACACACACACGCACTCAATGTATGTATACAGTGGAAACACGCTGGTTATCCACCTCCGAAGAAGTTCAAGCAGGTAGTGTCTGTTGGCAAGGTGATGGCTTCTGTCTTTGGTGGTTAAGAAAGATTTAAAAGAAAAAAACCTTACGTTTGATTTTTCCAGTTATAAACTTAAATTTCTTTCCCGGTTGGTTTAAACTATATATATATATATATATATATATATATATATATATATATATATATATATACATACATATATATAGAGAGAAAGAGTGAGAGAGGGTGCGATGGGTAAATTGACATTTAAATGACGCAAAAAATGGAAATAACATTGATATCTAATTTTAACAAATATATTTACCCAAATTATACAAAACTATCTTGAAATATTAATGAGTAAATTTATTCAATAAAATCGCCATCCAGACGATGTCGGAACCTTCTGCAATTCATCTGGGCGATCTCCTTGTTTAAGTTGGTAGATGCTTCCATATTCCTTGCATTCTGTTTATCTTTGGTGTTACAAGGAGTTTTGCTGGTTCCTCGCTCAACAGCACCCCCGGCATAATAATCAAGGGAGATGCAGTCTGGGGAGTTAGGGGGGCAGATGATGCCGGACATAGAATCTTCAAGCTGCCACACTCTTGACTCAGGGCAACACTACCTCTTCAATTCACTTTATGTAGGCCTACTAAAAAATAAAGATAACTGTTAAACTTTTTACGTTGAAGATACCTCAAAGATTTTCACTACGGAAGATCATACGCATCACTATCTGTCTTAAAATAGGGAAAAGTTGATTTTTTGTGGGGTGGGAAGTAAAGATATTTTTTCTGTCATTAAAAAATATCTTGGTATAATATTATCACTGATGGCAATGTGATTAGTACGCATATATTTTGTTTCTAAATTATTCATTTTAAAATACAATTTTTCAATTTTAACCCTGTTTCCTCCTCATGTGTCGAGATTGTCCAGCTTTCACTGCCATATAAGTGGATGGATATCCCATAGAAATCCAGCTATTTTTTCTTTGTTTCTCTTGATATAATATTCAAATTACGTTTTAAACATGTGTGTGTGTGTGTGTGTCATTTAGGAACAAATAAAAAACAACAACAGGTAATATTCTTTTAATTAAACTAGAAACACCAGGGAAAATCTGACCGTTTTTCTATTTTAATATTCTGATGAATTCAAATTTTTAGGTTAATGATTGGATAAGTTCATAGTGTGTTCTACGACAATAGAATATAAGTAGAAATTTTCCTATCGCATCGTTAATTATTTGAACTTAACAACTTTAACAAAATATTGCAATAACAATCATAATCATGAATGCTGGTTGTCATTTTAAGAAGTGGGTACAAATGAAAATATTTGAAATTGACAACTCTTTGCATTTCATTGAACAGATATTAAACGCTTCAATCTTCTCTTTCTTTCTTTCTTTCTTTCTTTCATTCATTCTTTCTTTCTTTCATTTTCTCACGGAAACCAAGTAACTTCTCTGATATGACATTTCCGTGTTTTCCCCCCAATCAAAACGGAATAGTCCATTATTCAAGAGGTGTTGGTAGAGTTTAAAAAGTTGTCTATCATGACTGCGCCTTCACAATCCCAAAGACAGAAGCCATCACCTTGCCAACAGACGCTACCTGCTTGAACGTCTTCGGAGGTGGATAACCAGAGTGTTTCCACTGTTTACTTTGAATCTTTGGTTCAGGTTGGAAGTGGTGAACCCAGGTTTCATATCGAATTTCAAATCTACAGTGGAAAGTCCCAGGGTCAGCCTGGAAGCGAGTCAAAAGTGTCCTGGAAATGTCAAGCGATTTTAACTACTGCTCTGGTGTCAGAATTGTTGTGACCCATCTTGCAGACTGCTTACTCATCCTCAAGGTCTCGGTTAAAATAGTATGGACCGATCTAGAATTATGAATGGACTTAGAGAGTAAGACGTCTATAGTCCGAAACACTACGATGAATGGCATCAAATTGTTCATGACAGATTGAAGTTTTTAGAAAACATGATCTAGGGTAATCTTCTGTGGTCTCCCCTACTTGAATTCTGCAGCCAACGTCTTCACAATTGCATAGGAAGGGTAGTCATCATCCAAGTGTTTGTATCATGTTCTCATGGATTTCCTCACGAATTTATCTTTCTTTTGAATATACTTCTTTTAACTGTTCAGGCCTCTTTTTTGCCCATTTTTAAATTTGTCGCAGAGCTCTCTCATTTGTATGGAGCTCATCTGCACAGAAGTCGCGACAGAATTCTGAATTCGGTTTTTCTAGTTTTATAAGAAGTGGTAGTGTTTTGACACAACAAAAATGTTCAGCTATGGGATTTCTTTCTGGGTAAAACGAACCTTGTATCTGCTTTAACAAATGGAGTGTACCTAAGAAGTCATGTCAGTGATAATTGGCAACTTAAAGCAGTTTTGAAACAATTATCACCCATATATTGATAAATAAAAATAAAAGTATCTTCTTTCACTCTACGACTTTTTCTTCAGCACTTATCTATTTGGAGATACCTTATGAGAGATCGAGCTTGTTTTGTCCATATTTTTCGCACACCTTCTCATAAATTAAGACGAAAAAAGTATCTCTAGTTTTATAAGAAGTGGTAATGTTTTGTCACAACAAAAAATATTCAGCTATGTCACTTCCTGGGCGAGTCTTAGAACTTTTTGAACGATCCTCGTATCTGTAAGGATCGAACTTTGTAGCGATCGTTTACCAGGTTAGCCTGCTCTCTGATAGGCGCCCGGGTGTAGGAAGAAGTATAAATACATAGCAAGAAAAAAATCGTTTTATTTTTTTTTTTACTGTTCTGTCAAAATGAAGCGTTTATGAACCTCCTCTTTAATCTTGCCAAACGTTTGTCTCAATGCAGTTACACAATAGGCACAATACAGTAAACTGAAAGAACTTTACCACCGATGTTTCATGGCAATTAAGACGGACCGGAAGAGAGACTCTGAGGCGTTTCCGCCGGATATGTTTCACTGAGATTGTGACAGTGTTGCTGGACATGTCCGTCGTCTTGGTGGCTATTTCTGGAGTAGCTGATGTCAATGGTTAAGAAAGAACAAAACCTCAGATAAAAGCCGTGTCTGCTAAACGAAGAGTCAGGGTTTGGGAAGATCAAGTCGATTTCGTTCAATATTGACAAAAGTGTTCGAACTTGTTTCTAAATGATAATATTCAAATCGTTTTCTTTTTGATATCTACAAGCAGCAACTGCTTAATGTAAGTTAAGACGATTCACACATTTCTCCTAAAATAAATTAAGTCACAAATAGTGAACAAGTGTTACAATTTAAATTAAGGTTAATACGAAGGATATTTTATTGTTAAATAGCCAATTTTTTTTTTGGTATTTTCATCAAACTGTATTCGTATGAATCCCGTCTCGCCATCAAATTAATATAGACTTAGCCGATGGGGCATACTCCGATAATCCCTACATTAATGGATGTCTGAAATATATATATATATATATATATATATATATATATATATATATATATATATATATATATATATATGTGTGTATGTGTGTGTGTGTAAGGAGACAATTTATACAAAGAATTAATTAGAAATGTTAATATAATTAATGGCGAAATCACTTCGCTAACAAGACTTAATGAGACATTAACATTGCTAATTAATTCTTTTTGTATATTTATGTCTGATTAAATATATATATATATATATAATTAAGTTACGAAGAACTTGGTAAACCGAATGGGTAATTCCAAGGAGGATGAAATCCTGAGAGATCAATGTGAATCCAGAGCTAATATTTAATGAAAAAAACAGACCACTTTAAGGTACCATTACAATAATTTATTTCACCAAAATCCTTATTGAAGGACTCCGGATCATCAGGTAACACTTCCAACATATATGTACGTAGATGTATATACCTTAGAATTAATATTTGTAATATATTTGCGATTAGATGTATAACATTGTAATATAAATACATATACATGTGTGGATAGTTATGGGTAGAATTTTTTTATATGCTTTTTTTGTATATAATCGTGTGTAGGTATATAGGTATTTATGTATATATGTGTGTGTATGTGTATATATGGTTGTATTGTATATAAGGGTGTATATATGTATATGAGTATACCTATATGTATATATGTATATGTAGATGGATGGATAATTGTATAGATTATTAATATATATATATATATATATATATATATATGTGTGTGTGTGTGTGTGTGTGTGTGTGTGTGTGTGTGTGCGTGCGTGTGTGTGTGTGTGTGTGTGTCTATACGTGTATGGAATATTTTTAAATGGAAGTACTTGGGTCATTCTCTTGGTATTTTAAAATTGCTTTTTCTCTTTTAATGTTCTATATTTTATTTTGGAGAGTGTATTTTTATCTTCTTAAGGGAGTTTCATCTTAAAATTGATAATTTTAAATATACCACTCTTTAACTATTAATAGTAATAATAATATTAATGAAATCCCTTTAATAATGAAGCACTTCAGAAGTCACCTAAAGTTAAACTTTAACTATAAAATCAAACTAAAATCTAAATAAATTTTAAACGTTAAAATATAGGTAATGATTGAGAAATATATGTGTGTATATGTAATTTATGCATGAAGATGGATGAACATTTGTGTATATTGTTGCACGTGTGTCTGTGTGTATTTGCACATGTAAATGGACGTATGTATATGTGGATTTGCATGAATATGTTTTTGTGAGATACATATAAAAAGAAAAAAAATCTTTAATTTTACCCTCAAATATTATTAAATAATGAAACCTAAACCTTAATTAAGTTTACCCATATAATAATAAAGAAAAATTGCATTCATAAATTAGATTTAAAGTAAAACTAATATAGATGTTATTGTTACCAAAATTTTTTTACAATATTATGAAAGTACAATTGGTCGGGTAAATAAACTATTATAATTTTAAATATTTCTTTAATATGTTCTCGATAAATATGCTAATAAAAATAGTAGTTAACTTATATTAAGTCAATAAACTATTTACTTAAAAATCTAAATGTTTAAATTGATAACATTCATCATTTTTTAGACATCTAAATTTCTATCAAGCATTGAAATCTATATTTTACATAATTTTGTTAAAACAAAATTACAGCCTTTTCGATTCACTTCCCTCTCCCCCTCTCTCTTTGCCGTAACACTCATTTAGATATATCTGTATTACTTGTCTATCTCCTCTCTCCTTTCCATTTTTCCTTTTCTTTTCCCCCACTACCCTCCCATTCCTATATATCATTTCCGTTAAGTTAACCATCTAAATAGGTCACGATTAGGTCACTCCTCCTACCCCAATATAAAACATGCTCAAGAGAAATATGAAATTTACCCCTCTCTATACTATACATTGTCTCGTTGATCACCCTCCCTATTAAATTACAAAAATTACACTACCCATCAATTTATAATCCCATTTTTCGTTTCATTTCGTTGTTGGAAGTGTTACCTGATGATCCGGAGTCCTTCAAAAAGGATTTTGGTGAAATAAATTATTGTAATGGTACCTTAAAGTGGTCTGTTTTTTTCATTATATATATATATATATATATATATATATATATATTTCTGAGATGAGTTATTGTAATTATTTACATTATTGATATTGGTCGGGCTGTTGTCCTCAGATCTACTGTTGCGGCCGTTGTAAGCACCAACCATGTCAGGTGATTGGAATTTCGAAGTGAGCCCTTCATTTTGTCTACCGGATAGATTGTGTTAGTTCCACGTGTCATGCCTCTTCTGAATGTCGTACACCCGATGAAAAAAGAACACTGGCTTACTCTTAATATTATATTATGGGAGATGGTGCCGTAATCATGAAACGCCCTTTTTTATATATATATATATATATATATATATATATATATATATGAAACGTCCTATATATATATATATATATATATATATATATATATATATATATATATATATATGAACCCTCCAACTGTGAGTAAATACCAGGGCTGTTTGTTTTCTATAGACATGGAAGCCGACAGGTCTAGAAGGACAAATCTGAATTCAAAACCTGCAGACGGTTGTTTTGTAGATCTTGGGACATAATGTGCACCAGTTATATATATATATATATATATATATATATATATATATATATATATATATATATTCAAATAATTGGAAATAATAGTCAGATTTATTATCCAGAATGCTTTATCATTCATTTTTATTTTAAAAAAATACAGTCCTCGATACAACGTAGAACTTAATATTATAATTATCTTTTTTTAAAAAAATATGTCTTCATCGCGACACAGAAATTACTTTGTTTCGAAACCTGGTTCTATTGCCTTCGTTGGTAAACACAGAAAATAACGGCAGCCTACCGCGGGAATTCCTCCGCCAAGTCAACCATATCGTCGTGTATGTGTGTATTACGCATGGTCCCTTATTTTTTAACGTGATGTTCACCCTTTATAAGATAACTACTCGAGGTAGTGGGTTACAGAGTAAGAGACACAGTTTATGCGGATATGTGGGGAAGGTAACGGTTAACCCTAGAACTGGTTAATATTGTAGCAGTGACTGGCCACTCATATCCGAGGATGCCCGTCTACTATGGCGGCTAGTGTTTATTCAATATCCACAGAGCCCACCTCTGCTTCATTCTTCAACTACACTGAGCGGACCTTACTTACAGTTACACATTATCTAGCGTGATCAACTTGAGACTTCCTTATTGAGGAACTCAATTTCGCTCACAATGATTGGGTCAACCGTGGTATGGTTTTCAGGCACATTCCAAATGGACCGTATGATGGGATCATCTCCGCCAGACCAATAACATCAAGAATTTACCTTCCAGACAAATTGACCCTGGTGAAATTCGAATATGGTCATAGCGAGAAAGCGAATGCTCTAACCACTCGGCCATTTGTCTGTGTCCGTGTAAGATTGTAGTGATTGGGAAAACATTCCATTGGGAGTCGGTTCCACAGAGTATACGTTTCGCGGGAAGAAAGTGGTCACCAATGGAACACGAAAAGAATAATGAGTTCCTAAGAAAGTAAGGAATATAGATTAACAAACGAAACCATTTAATTATCGGAGATTCTATGTCCAAAGTGCTTATTGTCTATGAAAATCAGGTTCATCATATGTTGGATGCGAGTTCATTTGTTCTTTTCCTGCAGTTCATTCTGGTATAATAGTACCGTTTATCTTATTCAGGAGAAAGTGACTCTCTTCCATTGATACCAAGTACAGTTCCAACGCTGATGCGTTCCATTTGAAGATGAAAATTAATTTGCCTGTGTACTCTGACGGGTAACAAAGACCGATATAATGCGTCTTGTGACGCATACCTTCCTTCTGCTTGATTAAAGCTATCTACAGTTAATGCCAGATTCGCCTTTCTCTCCGCTTTTCGTGAGAAAACTTAATTCACTTTTCATATCGATAAGTTTTAGCCGACCAATGCCTTGTCAACGGTCGGTAATTTTTCCTCCACAAACCATTACTGATAGATCCTTACTGAAAATGTGCACCTCAGAAAGGGTACTGTACAGGAACAGTATCAGAAGAGTTGGTATAACTAACCATATAAAACGAGATAGAAATTAGAGTTCTAATAAAGTTAGTTTCTTACATATTTTTGATGGGGCAAAAATTAATATTAGTTGACAATTAGTGAATTCAGAAACCCATGATAATGTTACTATTACTAAATTGTCTTTTTCTTCTACGGGCCATGTCCCTTCAGGACGTTGGTGATCATATCCCGCCACAATTTCCTTTCCCATGTAGCTTTTAATAACTTTTAGTCTTTTACCATTTCTTCCGTACACTGCTCCGCCATCAATTCACTGGAGCTCGCCAGGTAGGTTTTGCATGGCTTTCCCCTCTTACCTTCAATCTGACCTGTGAGTATCAAATTTTCCAAGCCTCTTTCCTCGTTGTGTATCATGCAGATGTTAAGCAAAAGTGTCCTTTTTGGGTCATTGTCTCTAGAACTTTGTTGTTGCTCACGTGTTCTGTCCATGGTATTCTCAGCATACTCCTGTAGAACCACATTTATGCTGCCTCAAGTCGCTTTTTCGTCTGTGATGAGATTGTCCAGCATTCACTGCCTTTATAAGAGAAATGGCACTACGTAACTTTTCAGTACTCTTGTCTTTGTTTCTAACGAGATTTTTCTTGTGTCTTAATATTTTGCTTAGATTTTGGAAGGCATCTTTCGCTATTAGAATGCGACTTCGGATTTCGATGTCGCATTTGTTGGGATGGCATTTAGAACTTCGTTGTTGCTCACATGTTCGATCCATATTATTCTCAACATCCTTCTGTAGAACGACATTTACGTTGCTTCAAATTTCTTCTTCATTAGTAATATTACAAATGTATAAAAGGCAAATGAAATTAAAATAATGAAGGATTATATTTCATCTACAAACAGGGCCGATGCAAAGGTCTCCTGCCCCATCTTCGAATCTATGATACCAGCTACCCCATTCGACTACATCTCAATTTTCATAGGCTGGTATTCATCTAAAATACAAATTTGATTGTAAACTAATAACTGTGCATATGCAATATAGGGGAACAATTCAAGTAGAAAAACTGAAAAATAAATACAATGTATGTAAATACAAATTAGAGACATGTCATAATCATTCCATCTTAAATAAATCATCAATGTTTTGAGGAAATTTTTATCATCAATATGTCGTTTTTTCTTGTTAAAAAGTTGAATGATTTTAACACATTCAACATTATGGATACAAATAGTGAATTTTATGTAGTGTTTTTTCGAGTCTTGGCATGAGCAAAACAAATTCACAGATTTGGATAAAGAAGACTCCCAGAATGACGTCAAAATCCGCGAATATTTTTCATCCTTTAATAGACTTAGTTTAATTTGTAACGTATATAAATGTTGGTACGAAAAAAAAAAGAGATGTTGATAAGATAGCAAGGGTCACAATGCACTACTCGGGGGCTCCAATCAGGTTTGTCCCACCCCTCAGGGCATTCAGGGGTAAAACGCGCCGGTCATGTCTACAAATACAATGTAATATTAGCGTTTTCGGAATATTATTATATATTAAATAGTTGGGAATTTTTAGCCAAACAATCAAGGCAGAAGCGAGGTTTAATGATAGGAAATTGCGAATAGGATTAGTTTATCATCTCCTAAAATGTGTCGTTTATAGGGAAATTAGGATCCGAAAATGTGTCGTTTATAGGGAATTTAGGATCTTCATGAGCTTTTCGCTTCGAACACAGCACTCCACCATCTACAGCAGTTACTTTCGCACAGCATTCCACCATCTACAGCAGTCATTTAACCAGAAATGCTAATCTTTTATTTTACATTGCATTGTGACAGATGACTAAAAATGTGTTTTCATTATCAACAGAAAGCAGGCAGACGTTATCAGAAAATGAGAACCCACTGCCGCCACCAAAAGCAAGACGCTGTCCATATATATCCTTGCTATATCTTAGCCCTTATATCAAATAAAGGATTCACTTCGAAATTTCCTTTAACTTACGAGGATCGACGCACACCTGATGAAGGCTGGCGGGCGAAACGGTTGAAACGTTGTTATAACAACAAGAAAGCTGAGGAAAACAGTCCGAATGCAAATAGTGTATATAATAACTCCCCATCCGAATAGTTCAGACTTACGGCCACATCACGTTGAAGCGCCGGTTCCCATGAGAAGTTAAGCAATGGCGAGCTTGGTCAGATGGTTGACCGCTATGAAATGTAAGCTTGTTTGTGCTGGTGGTCTAGTGGATAATGTCTTAGAAATTTTGAATCGGATAAAACTGCGTTCCAGTTCACGTTGGGTCGGCTATATTCACTTCGGTGCAATTTTCCTTGTTAATAGAAGGCATCCACCTCTTCCCCCGTCCCCCTAGCTATAGGTTAATTATTAAGACTTGCATCACTAAAATATTATTTCCTCAAAAAGTTCTTGAAATCTAAAAATATTTTCTGGCTTTAAATAACCAACAAAGGGTTGATAAACCGTAGAAAACTAATCAATCATATAGGCATTCTGTATCCTATACCCGTAGATTAAATAAAGGGCTCATTTCAGAACTTTCTGTAAGTTTCCGGAATCGGCATACACCTGATGAAAACCGGAGGGTGCAACGGTTGAAACGTTGTGATAACAGCAACAAAAGTCGAGGATCATAATCCGAATGTAAATAGTGTAAATAATGATAGCTTCTCATCCCAAAAGTTCAATTTTACGTCCGTAACACGTTGAAACATTGGTTCCGCTACGATCACTGGAGTTAAGCAACATCATGCTTAGTCAGTACCTAGATGGGTAATCACTTGGAAATACCAGGTGCTGTAAACATCTATGTGCAGTTAGTGTAATGAATAATTGCTAGGTATTGTTAATCACGTTTACCCGCAAATATCCTAGGTAAAGATATGATCTTCTCCCCACCAGCTATGGGTTAATTAATAAAACTTGTGTCACTAAACCATTATTATCGGAAAAAATGATTCTTACAGTATAAAAATATTTTCTGTCTTTAAATAACTCACAAAATGTTGATCAGCTGTAGAAAACGAATTAATCAAATCACGTATAGGTTTTCTGTATCCTATACCAATAAATTAAAGAAAGGACTCAGTTGAGAATTTCCTGTAAAGTTTCCTGAATCGGCATACACATGATGAAGGCCGGAGAGCGCAAAGACCGAAACGTTGTGATGACAGCAACACGATCGAGGATTATAATCTGAAGGTAAACAGAGTAAATCACAGATATTTTTGATCATATACCGCTAGATTAAATAAAGGGTTCAGTTCGAAATTTTCCGTAGGTTAACCCAGCCGGCATATACCTGATGAAGACCGGTTGGATTTAAAGCCGAAACGTTGTGACAACAACTAATTTGAGGAAGATAGTCCAAATGTATATAATGTAAATAATGATAACTTTTCATCACAAAAATTCAGACAGAAATTATTGAATTTCATAAATTTCCTTATTTAAAAAAAAAAAATCTAATGTCTATTAGTCATTCGACGCTATACTTCCCCATGTCTCCAAGGTGCTAAAGGTTTCTCGTTGTCGTTACTCGGATAGTGCTTGCACTGTGAATGTGTTATTTATTAGTTTTGCAGTTGGTGCTGTCGAAGACTTGATTATCGTTGTAAGCAATGGCGTCGGTGATGGCGGCTCTAGGAGTTCTGTTCTAACTGGTGATGCGCTTAACAATTGTCGCTGATGAATGTGATGGGCAAAATACAATAGCTGATAAAGTAAATACACGTCGATCAATAACAACTAACGGCCCTTATTACCTCAACTGGTAAATGAAACAAACGCTTACGAGATCTAATGGTCCGAGCGCGTGAATCATAGCCGGAAGGGATAATATGAGACGGCGTAAGGA
Organism: Acanthosepion pharaonis; assembly: GCA_903632075.3. NCBI lineage: Eukaryota > Metazoa > Mollusca > Cephalopoda > Sepiida > Sepiidae > Acanthosepion > Acanthosepion pharaonis. Next base: position 902,282 of record CAHIKZ030000746.1, on the reverse strand, counting down.
AAATAGCCATTACTCTAATCCAAGAACCATTCTCCCTACTTGGCCGGTTGGAACCACTAGAGTTACTAACGTCGCCGCCAGCGACGGTTGAATAGCAATTTCGCGATGTACATTTCTGCCTCTTCACCAACAATCAGTATTATCTGCGAGGATGTCTTTCGGTCTGTATCGTCTTACGTGTCGTTGAGTTACGATCAGCGTATTTTCCAGCTCTTCGATGGTTGTCATTTGGCAATCAGAGATTTTACAAGCTAGTTACGAATGCGTTGTTTACGTACGAGACCTGATCAAAAAGTATCGGGACCGGTTGTATAAAAATAATAATAATAATAATATTAATAATAATAATAATAATAATAATAATAATAATAATAATACAACGCATGTCAATTCAGTATTTCATCTCCTCCGAAATAGTCTCCCCCCCACCTCTAAAACCATACACTATATCCAGTATCGTTTCCATAAACGAATGCATTCCCACGACTTCCTTTTTGGGGGATAGCGAGCACCTGTTTCGACGCATTCTGTTTGGATTTCTTCGGCGTCTTGAAAGATTGGGTTATTTGATTTTTGAAAAGGAAAGAGTCACAAGAGGCGATATCTGTGGAATATGGTGCTTGTCAGAACAAGAGAATATTGTGCATGACAAAAAAATTGCAAGTCTTAATCACTGACCAGATAGAGTGGGGTCCTATTACCCCCCTGTGGTGGGGTAAGAGGACTCCACTCTACACACTTCCCTTCCAAACACTGCTATAAATAACGAAAGTGAACAAGAACGGTATAACTTACTGGGAATGCGCGACAGAATTCAAGGTCAACCTGTGTCAAGCGGCTACATTCTGCATGCTTTAGCTCCGTTACGATAACAACAGTATCAATGCCTGTTTTTATCATATATATATATATATATATATATATATATATATATATATATATATATATATATATGGATTTTCGCCTTTTATATCATTAACTTTACTAATTTAATTTTTGTATGAATGATTCATTGTAATATATATATATATATATATATATATATATATATATATATATAATATATATATATTACATATAATGCATATATATATATAATATATATATATATATGTGTGAAAAGTGTGTGTATATAAATATAAATAAATATATATACATATATATATATAATTATTTATATATTATATGCGTGGTACTTATTAGAAAGCGCTCAATATCAGAGATAGAGCTAACATATTTGGTTACAAACTCACATCTATCCAACCAAATATATATATATATATATATATATCTATCTTTGTATGATTTATATATATATATATATATATATATTACACATAATACATATATATGTAATATATATATATGTGTGTGTGTGTGTGTGTCTGTGTTACAATGAATCATTCATACAAAAAGTAAATTAGTAAAGTTAATGATATAAAAAGGCGAAATCCCTTCGCTAACAAAATTTTAAAGGTGCATTAACCTACCACTCACTCGATGAATGTTATGTTCCATGTATTTTAAATTTATAAGCTGCATAAGGTCTTTCTTTAATACGCAAGTACTTTCGACTGTACATACAGTCATCTTCAGGCCTGGAAATTATTTTATTTTTGGTAAAATTCAGGTAGCATCCGAGACGAAAAAATATAATGCGAATCGAAATATGTTTTTTGATAACGGATACAAACTTTTCGAACGTGCAGTCGAAACGCTAAGTTTGATTTTTTTCTAAATTTAAGAGAGGGTGTTTTTTTTTTAACTAATATGGCAATTTGAGAATTTGAGTTATCAGTCAATATGGCATGAACTAAATAGTTCAATAAATAGCGTAATGTTTCAGTTGTTTTCCTGAAAATTTGCACGTCGTTCTTTTAAATTAAATTTGTGGCGCAATTCAATTTATATTACAATGAATCATTCATACAAAAAGTAAATTAGTAAAGTTAATGATATAAAATGGCGAAATCATTTCGCTACTAATTTTTTTAAGTGGCATTAACCTAACAATCACTTGATGAATGTTATGATCCTTGTATTTTAAATTTATAAGCTGTATAAGGTATTTCTTAAATACGCAAGTACTTTCGACTGTACATACAGTCATCTTCAGGCATGTAAATTATTTTCATATATATATATATATATATATATATATATATATATATATATATGTGTGTGTGTGTGTGTGTGTGTGTGTGTGTGTGTGTGTGTGTGAACAGCAATCTTTCTTTTAAGTATGTTCAGTTAACTATGACAGACAAGGAAAATTTGATTAAATTTTTATTTTGTTTTTCCAACGTTCTTGCATGTTTGTATAAGATATTTAAGGTAATGTGATTTATATAGAATTTTTTAATTTTCGACTAGAATTTTTCTTAATTTTTTTGTAAATTGTGGGAAACTAGATGTTTTTTATAGTACTTTGATCAGATTATATATATATATATATATATATATATATGTATGTGTGTGTGTGTGTGTGTGTGTGTGTGTGTAATCCGGATGACACATACATCCGTACAAAAATGCATTTCTCTATATTTAATGCGTAAACTTCGAACAGCACAAGATAAAAATTGAACCTGATAATTTTTACTTGATTGATTAATTTGTATTTTTACAGTTTATCAATCTTAAACCCGAAACAATTTTTATTGTATGAATAATACTTAATTTCTTTTTGCAAGTGTATATTGCATTAACAATTTTGTGGAGATAATAATGGCGACGCTCACATCGGAGCCAAAAAATGATCCTTTATATTTAATGCGTAAACTTGAAACTAGGTTCTGTATCGTTTAATTTTCAGCGTAGAATTTGAGTGAGCGTCTTCCTGTTTTTGTTAAACACGCCATTCCTACTGTTAAATAAGGTGATGTTCATAGAGGGAGAGAGATGTTTAATATATGTGTTACTGCTTATAGTGGGATGTTTACGGTAATCTGATTTATATAGATTTTTATTAGTTTCGACTAGAATTTGCTTAATGGTTCTTGTAAATTGTGGCTAGCTAGATGTTATTATACCACTTTGATCAGATAATACACGTATATATATATATATAGCTAATCATCATCTTGCGGCCTCAGCCGAGATTGAACTCACCAATACTTTGATTGGTGTATCGCATAATCTTGTCAAATATCTGAATTCTTGATGCTTCGCTAGGGCTATCAAGCGTGTTTTTATAGTGACACCAACACTAAATGGATTGCCAACCAAGGCTCCTCTAAGAGCAGGTTTGAATTCAGAGTTTTCCTTCTCCTAGACCAGTTGCCATCCAAGGCTATAGAACCCAGTCTGTCCTGCTATTTACCCATAGCTGGAGGGAGAAGAAAGAGGATTCACACCTTTTCCAAGGGTGTTAGCACGTAAGTGAATGTAATGGATTCGACTGGAATTCGAACTCGGCTCTCCGATTCCTCAATCCAAGCCGCTATCCATTACTCCACCGTGCCTCCTTTAATCTAGAGCTAATATCTAATTCGGATGACTCATAAATCCATATATAAAATATATATTTCTCTATATTAAATGCGTAAACTTCGAGTAACAGAAGATAAACTTGAACCTACGTTCATTATCGTTAATTTTTTAGGTGAAACTTGTGTTGCTTCGGTTTTTATTCTTTATTCTTCATTTTATACACACACACACACACACACACACACACATATATATATATATATATATATATATATATATATATATATATATATATATATATATATATATATATATATAAAAAATAAGAAAGAACCGTTAGATTAATAATCCAAATGTCTTTAGTATTTTTGTTTTTTATTTAAAAAAAACAGTTCTCAATACATGAGCCTAAATTATAATTATTTTTTTAAAAATATGATTCCATCGCTACATAGGAGTTCTCATGTTTCAAAAATAGGAGCTAAAAAGCCAACTCTATTTCATCCTCGAATATTGGAATAATTAATCTTGAAATTTACGGAAATTTATAAGCATATACATTCGTAATATCAATTTCATGAAAACGGTGAAACCAATTATTGTTGATACAATATGTTCAACCTATTACAAGATCTGTAAAAAAAAAGTCTTATAAGCAGTAGTCAGTCAGTTATGTGCCATGTGTGATACACGCGTAGGCGATCATGTATCTTTCAATACATGACTCTTGATATCCGAAATATAACACCGTACTTTCCATTATAACATAACGTTTTACGCTATGACTCTATGATAGCGACACGCACGTAGAGGAGGAAACATCTCGATCTCAAGTGTTTTTGTTTTATAGCCGGCAAAAGGGGCCTATTGAAGTCTGTTCTGCTAAGAACAATTTTTGTCTATATTATAAAATTATAATAAATAAAAATTATACACATAAACACACACACACAGATACACACATGATTTATTAAACAAATATATCTTCTTTTTCTCCCATGACTGCACGTTCGTATGCAAGGATGCCAGCGTGACTAGCTAATCACTGTTGCAGTCGGCTGTTCAGGCACATTTTTGTTTGTTCAACACCCACCGAGCCCACCTGTGGTTTACACTGCAATTATGCTGAGCAGTCATTAGGTACTGTATTTGACCGTTCCCAGTGTACCACAAATAAATAGGCAAGTTATATTAAGCAAATTTATAAGAAAGATTTGTAAGAAATATACAGTCCGTCTGATGTTATTATGCAAAACACATAAAGCTCAAAAGCATAAATTTGCTTTGAACCTTTTTTGTCAAATGTTAAACGATTAATTTAGTGTCAAATTTTTAGATAGTTTCAATTTGTTTATTAAATTTATTGTAAAAACTGTTCCGCCAGCCATTTACTCAAGCTCACTAAGTATGTTATGCGTTTTCCGCTGTCTCTCTTGCCCACTGACCCGTGAGTATCAGATTTTCCAAGCCCTCCTCCTCATTGTGTGCTCCAGAAACCTCAAGGGTCTTCTCCTGATATTAAGTATTAGTTTCCTTTTTGTTTACATTTTCTCCAAGACTTTGTCGTTACTCACATGTTCGATTACCAATGACCTTAAATCTGAACTTACTTCGATTTTGTCATTTTCTGTCATAGCAAAATACTGTTTTCATTGGAACAAAAAAAAATAATAAAATATGGGCTGCCTCATTTAATTTGATTTAATTTAATTTAAATTTAAATGTACTTGTAGCAAGTTTCAGTTCTCTGCCTGTATTTCGTACTTAAAAAATCAGAAAAATAGATTTTTATTGTACTGGAACTTCTGCCGACTTCATTAAAAGAAAGGTAACCTTCGACATGTACAGAAAAAAAATACGTCATTGCCTTAAACCCATTAAAATTAGGAAGAACATTCGTTAGGATTTAAAGCAAGTGTAACTGATAGAATAGTGCTATTTTACATATAATATCGTACAAGGTTATTCTATTTCTAATTTACATCATATGTTAATTTTAGAGAACTGCTCGCCCCTAAGACTTCATTTAACATGCAAAATAAAAAAAAATATAAAGAGATGTGTTTATCTTAAACATTAACATTAAAATTGGCAATTAATAATAAGTGCCACTTTTAATGTTAATGTTTAAGAGAAACACATCTCTTTATTTTTTTTTAATTTCGTGACAATCTCAGAATTTAAAAAAAAATACAAATGCATGGTTCTTAAGCGTTCAGCAGTCTTAATAGCATTATTCGGTGTATTTTGCATCTGGGGTCTCGCGAAATGTTATAAGGAAGAACTTGCTGATCAGTAATTAGTAATGGTTAGAATTTTGTTTTTGTTCTTGATCTCATTCGAAAGCATTTTTCTGGGGTTTTTTGTGTTCATTTCTTCACAGACTACACACATGGAACACGTCGTCGGGTAGAGAACTGGACAATTTAACCTATTAACAAAGAAAGATAATGTACCGAGACACGTTTTTCTCTACTCACTGATCGCATTGGGATACAGACAGTTAGGAGACTTAGTTTTCTTAATCCCTCAAATGAATAATGAAACAAGAAGAATAAGAAGGATTCGTATAGTCTTCTGGTGTAGATCTCTGTATGCGCGCGCTTTTTGGGGATGTTATCTCATAGCTATCGATATGCTTTTTTATCTAACTTGGCTTCTTTTTCCCACTTTGTCTCCAGTCATTTAGGACTTGCAAAGTAAAATTACCTCCCTGTCCATCTTTCTGTCTCTCTGCCTTCAATATCCCTACCTGCATCTCACACTTATTTTTTTTTTTGATTGTTTCACATACATTTGTCGTCGACCAATTTTCGTTTCTTCTAAATTCGCATGCCATATTATTAAAGGCTTTGTGAGATACGCTGCAACTGCAAATTCGTTAGTGTGTATTTTGGCGTCCAGAATCTCTATGAGATTACCCGTGTGTATAGACTATGTGACGCATGAGCGAATTTTCCAGTAATCGGTTGCTTTTTCTGTAATTGACTGATCGCCAGGCTGGGCCGGGCCGTAGCCTGTCACATTAGAGCCTCAGTTGATAAGAAAATACATGGAAACATTAGCTGAAAATGCAATAAGTACGCATGGCAACCCCTGGAGATCATCTAAGAAAAAAAGTGGCGGGGATGGAAGCGAACATTTTGCAAGAATCGATACCTTTGAAGGGAGATAATCTGGGAAAAGTATTTGCCTGTAAGTGTGGATGAATGTAAAACAGAAGAACCAAACTCTAGCATCTTCCGGACCCAAACCAAGACAGAAAGAGTGAAGATTATGCCAGAGTGACAAAAGGAGCGATTGAATTTGAGCATCTGGGAAATATGAAAAAGAAAAGTAGGTGTGTGGGGAAAGGACTGGTCTTACGAAATGACCGGAATAGACAAGTAAGAACAATTCAATTGGAGAGAGGCCGCTGATTTGGTCAGAAGCATATATCTCTTGAAGTTGTTTGATTGGGTCGCTATGTGAGAAAAGTGCTCGCTTGCTTGCTTGGGAGTTACTGGTAGTGCTGGAGAGGCGGCTGCCAGCGGAGGGTTCCAAGCAGAAGTTCGGTGGGGTTGGTGGTTCGGCTGTTCGCTCACAGACTGACCGGCATCCAGGTTGCTGGAGGGGGCAGGGCGAAAAACATGTAGCCAGGACTGGACATGTGCAGTAAGCCGTACTTGTGTGCACGGAGAACGCTAACTGAACAGGAAGATCGCCTTTATATGAGGGTGAAAATACAGGGACAATGGATAATATGTCGGAAGATATATGCAGAGGGGTTAGGACGATGCGAATGGATATTTCAAAATAGACATAAGGCGGATGAACGAATATTTATGGGGAAGACGTTGCGGTGCCGAAAAGTTCTCGGCCTGATTCACTATCAAAAAATCTTTCCGAAAATCATTTTTTTTAATGTAAAGTGCTTCTTTGTGAGGCTGACTGATCGTTTCCTACGGCTTATCAACCTGTTACAGGTTATTTAAAGCCAGATTTTTTTTTTAGATTGTAAGAATTTTTTTTTTTTGAGATAACAATGATTAATGATATAAGTATTACCAATTAACCCATAGCCGGAGGGAGAAGATGTGGATTGATACCATGGTGTAAGCGAATATAACGAACCTTTTCTCTCCGATTTGGAACTCCGTTCCGATTAACAATTTTGAGCCATTATCCATTATACCGCCCGCACATCCTAGTTTACAGCAACTTGTATTCTCAAACGGTCAGCCATCTAGGTACTGATCAGGCTCTACGCCGCTTAATTTCAGTGTTCTTAGGGGAACAAGTGTTTCGACGGGATATGGGCGTAAGCTTCGGCCAGATCCAGAAATTTTAGTTTACTTTATACTATATATATATATATATATATATATATATATATATATATATATATATATATATATATATATATATAAACAATAAGCAATAGATTAGATAGAGCCGTCCTACGTGCAAAGATAAAAACGAACAAATAATATATATATATATATATATATATATATAAGCAGTGTGGACATATAGCTAATGAACAAATTATATATATATATATATATATATATATATATATAAGCAGTGTGGACATAGAGCTCAACACTGAATAGCGACTATCGCGATTGGCTATTGATACCTCTGATCACACCGCTTATATTTATTTATATATATATTTGACCATTTTATCCCATAAATATAGCATACCTTTTATTCTATATATATATATATATATATATATATATATATATATATATATATATATATATATATATATATATATATATATATGGATGTAAGTATGTAAGTAGAGGCGGCTTGGATTGAGAAATCGGAGAGCCGAGTTCGAATTCCAGTCGAATGCATTACATTCACTTACGTGCTAATACCCTTGGGAAAGGTGTGAATCCTCGTCTTCTCCCTCCAGCTATGGGTAAATAGCAGGAATTCAAAATTGGAATTCAAAACCTGCGGAGGGTCGTTTGGGGACCTTGTGGCACGTAATGCACCAGTCTCTGTATTCGGCCCTCCAAAATGTGTGGATGGTCCTGCACGAAACCTTCACCACTATAATCAAATCGCATGTGCTGTTGTCTAGGAATTGATCTGCTTGACCCTCATACGTCGAATTCGACGGGAGAGTCGAATATATAGATAAAAGTTTTGTCACATCTCATTTCTGTTATCTTCAGCATCCCGACTCAAGACGGAAACTCGGGGAATTACTCCTTCCACTCGTCAGGGGGTATCAGTATAACTGACTGATTATAATTCTCTATTTATCTTTTTATATGCAATTTTCATTGGTCCAAGTTTTTTTTCACAGTGTGTATGTGCATATGTGTTCGTGCAGTTTCTCCTATTCGCCCGTCTGCGTATGCGCGTACGTGTAGAATTTCGTGATTATATATATATATATATATATATATATATATATATATATATATATATATATATATATATATATATATATATATATATATATATATATATATATATATATATATATATATATATATATATATATATATATATATATAGATATGAATCTGTACATATATATATATATATATATATATATATATATATATATATATATATATATGTATATATATAAATCATGAGTTCCATAAAGCTTCTAAGTCGTTGGTGCGCAATATGAAAGTACTAGACGTGTCTAGAGTAAGATAGTCTTTGCAGTAATTCCATCTTCATCTTCAACGTGGTGCTGAATTCAGAATTCTTCTAATTCAAGAACCGTTATCCTACGAAAGCCAAAGTCTGCATTATTACTTCATGGTGTTGTAATACAGGGCTTTCTGGTTGTCTAGCTTCCAAACATGGCAAGAGAACTTAGTTTACTTCATTTTATAGTTGAAGGAAGAGGGACTTTTTGACTTTCGACAAGGGTAATATTTGAAGGTAAATGTTCAGAAAGAAAACCTAAAATCCCATTACGCAAACACGCACACAGATATATATATATATATATATATATATATATATATATATATATATATATATATATATATATATATATATGTAACAGCAACATTTTCCAAATCGTGTAATAGCACGGGATAATTGTCTATCCTAAAAAATGTTTAATGTCTAAACAAACACTAAACAGATAAGACGTTTCAGATAAGACGTTTACCCATCTTGACACCATTTATCGTAAGAATCACTGAAAAGCCCTTTGAGTTATTCAGCTAAAAAGAGAACAGTTTAAAATCTTTTTTTGTCAGCCTCAATATGTCTTCCCAACTGAGCAACGGGGAGAGGAAAAACTTCATTTAGGCCTTCAGTAATGTTACCAAAAGTCATACTCTGGCTTCCATCTTCGAAGTTAATTCAAAAACCATCAA
>CAHIKZ030000746.1:870000-887500 GCA_903632075.3 Acanthosepion pharaonis | reverse complement strand
AAGGGGTTATGGTGAAATAGCTTATTACATGGAATCTTAACGTGGTCTGTCTTTTATTCAAAAAATATATCTCTATATATATATATATATATATATATATATATATATCCACCGGGAGTGTTGAAACAAAATGGCTATTTTTGTAGTGATTTTATAACATGTTTCTGTTATAAATTTTAAAATGAATAATTATATATATATATATATATATATATATATATGTGTGTGTGTGTGTGTGTGTGTGTGTGTGTGTATGTGCGCACGCGTGTGTGTGTGTATGTAACTGATTAACTAAAGACGCGGTGACCGTCTGTTTCATGATTAAATATTGAGTTTTCAATATATATATATATATATATGTGTGTGTGTGTGTGTGTGTGTGTGTGTGTGTGTGTGTGTGTGTGTATGTGCGTGTGTGTGTATGTGTGTGTGTGTGTATAATACATGTAAAAGTTTTGTCACTTTGCTGATTGGTGCTAATTCCAGTATCCCAACTCCAGAGTTTCGGAAATTACTCCCTCCACTCCTCAGGAGTGTATCCGCAATTGACTCCTTGTATACATATATATATATATATATATATATATATATATATATATATATATATATATATATATGAAGAAATATAGTTTTATGGTGCGCTATATTTATGGGATAAAATGCTCAATATCAGAGATAGAGCGTATGCAAATATAAATATAAAAATGAACATTGAAATCAACTCTCAGAGGGAGAGTCAGTGGTGCATTGTGCATATCCAAATAAATAAATTAATTAAAAACTGTCCACCCGCCAAAATAACAGAATAGACTACGGCAAACAATCTAAACATTGGACGAATAAAAAGCTTTATCTTCCCAGACCAAAACAAACTATTAAATAAGCGGCCTAAGCAAATCCCCACCCCAAATTTTTACAACGTTAATAAAACATCAAAAAACGAAAAGAATAAATAATACAAAATGAAATACAATACAAATTAACCCAAACAAATGAATAAGGAAGTCAGTCCCGCAAAAATAACGGCCAGAATAGATTACCCACAATACACCACTGACCTATATATATAAATAGTCGAGAAAAAATCCAACATTCGCCGCCTGACGATTGCGTCTAGCATGAAGCAGCCTGTCGCCTCTAAGCGTTGACTTCAATGTTCACTTACATATATATATATTAATTGAAACAGTGAAATTAATATCAACCGTTTTAGAGATCGATTGCCCTTACTAAGGAAAATGTTCATTGATAGGAATGGGCACTCAATTCGTTTTTCTTTCAATAAATCCACTTTTTAATCAAGTGTACCTTACCAATTAGGTCACGGGAAAGTATTGACGTAAAACAAGATTTAATTATCTATTTAAGAATTGCACATCTCGAGAGGGGATATATTTGTTTGATAGTTTTGAGTGTCCTAATTGGTAATGAATACACACACATACACACACACACACACACACTCACACTCTCACACACACACATTTATATATATATATATATATATATATATATATATATATATATATATATATAAAATCGACTTCCTCTATTTTGTCTTGTATCTGGACCTTAAGATCAAACTGAGGAAGTCAGAACAGAAATGTATTTCTCTAAAAAATAATAGTCTTCTAAACTATTATTTAACAATGTAGCTATGGAATCTTTTGCAAAACAAGGGTCCCAAAATAATGGATCTCGTCGGAAATTGGTCGCATGCAAAATGGCATTAAAGGTTTCTTATATGCATTTCAGCACGTTGCCGCTACACTAGAAAGAAATTATGTTAATTTTTTAAATGAAATATATATATATATATATATATATATATATGCCAACAAATACATGTAAGGTTTGTATATATTTATAGTTAAAAAAATGACTTAAACCTAATAATTTTATATTCAGTTCTATTTCGTTTTAGATATTTTAAATAAATTATAAAGCAAAAGTTAATAGGTTCAATGTTAATATTTTAGGCGTAAGCGAAACGAAGTTGGCAGACAATGGATATTTCGTCTGTGACAAACACAGGGACATATATGCAGGCGAAAAGAAAAATGAGAGTGAAGTCAGAATGATATTAGACCAAGACATGAGAAATGTGTTCTGGAATGATATTAAAGAATTCTCATAGTTAAACTGAAAGGGATGCATTTCAGCATGTCCATCATTATTGTATATGCACCATCAGCGCAAAGGGTTTTTCTGTACGCAAGGTTTAATGCAAATCGCAGGAAATTAGAAACGTCAGATTGTAATGCTAAATTAGGCAAAGATGGTGAAATATTTGGCAAATTTGGCCTAGCACTTCTTAATGAACTTGGAGAAAAATGATCCAATGGTGCATGGCGAATGATCAGATAGTAGCCAACACCTGGTTTCAAGAACAACAAAGACATATATATAGACATAAAAGAGAAACCAAAAGTTGACTATATAACTATCAATAAGCAATTCAAAAATGCTGCTTTACACTGCAAAATATACTCAAGTGCTGCCTGTTCCAATGTTATGTAAAGCGACAGAGAAACAACTAAAATTGATGAGAATCAATCTTTTCCTGAATGACCCGACTGTGAAGCAGAAATATATGGACAACGTTAAAGACAAACACAAGGAACACATTAAGAAAAGCCATAGTAACGTCAGCAATCGGTACAATCCCAAAGAAAACTAGAGAAAGAATAAAGGAAATGATGACAGACGAAATTCACGACATGAGGAAAAGGAGACAAACAACAATGCCAAGATATGGCACAGAATATAGGACAAAATTAGGAACAAAATCAGCCAGCCTGACATGCATTAGCACAGGGAAAAGTGTTCAGAGATAGAAAAAAAAGAATATCACAGATAAAGCAGATATGCATGAAAACCAAGAAAACTAACAGAACAAAAGACATGCACGTCAGGGCGGAATGCTTATATTAGAGATAAACAATACTTCCGTGATAGAACGACTACATCAACGAAAACTTTCACAAGAGAATAACTGGCAAAACACAGGGCCAGAAATATTAAAATCTGAAGTGAAATCAGCAAAATCAGTTTAATGAGTTATGTAACAAAACTTATCATCCAATGCAAAATTAGACCGGAAATAGGACAAGAAGAGTGCGGGTTCGTTAAAGACACTGAAACAAGGAATGTAATATTTATGCTCATGATATCAGAGAGAGCAATACAGATGCAAAAGAATTTATACCTATGTTTATAGATTATGCAAAAGCCTTTAGTAATGTACGTCACAAAGAATTATTGGAACTGTAAGGTAACCGAAATATGAAGGTACATTGCGATAGCGAAAGATGCCTTCCAAAAACTAAGCAATGTATTAAGAAACAAGAAGATTTCGTTAGAAACAAAGGAAAGAGTAGGGAATGTTATGTTATATCAGTCCTCCTCTATGGCAGTGAATGCTGGACCATCTCCTCATAGATGAAGAAGAGACTTGAGGCGATAAAAATATGGTTCCATGGAAAGATACCGAGAATGCTATGTACTAAATTGGTGAGCAACGACAATATTTAGAGAAAATGGAAACAAAAAGGACATTTATATGTAGCACCAGAAAGAGACAGTTGAAATTTCTAAGGAAAGACGGCTTAGAAAATTTGATACTCACAGTACAGATTGAAGGCAAGACGTTCAGAGAAAAACAACACATGATGTACCTAGCGAGCTTTTGGTATATGGATGGAAGACCAAGATTTAGGAGAGATAACAAACGAAAATTACTAAGAACTACAACTGACAGGATGTTGTGGAGATCCATGATCGCCAACGTCCTAAAGGAACAAGGTTCATAGAAGAAGAAAGAAACAATTTATCTATCTATCTATCTATCTATCTATCTATCTATCTATCTATCTATCTATCTGTCTCATTCCTTTCGTATTTTCGTATTCGTTTTACGAAGGGAAGCTAACTATAATTATGCATCGTTGTATATTCATTATCAATTCAAAGAATTTTCGCATTATAAGATTCGAAATCACTTCTCTAATGTTACTTTGATAATAGCCTTTTAACAAATTGGAAATTAATTACGCTTATCTTTACATTCTAGTTAAGAAAGTCGTTTAACTTTTTGACTTGCTTTATTGTTCCCTCTTCTATTCACTGAATTGATATCTTCCTGTGATTCTGTTTCTTTCTTTCTTTCTTTCTTTCTTTCTTTCTTTCTTTCGTACTCTTTTTCTTTCTTTTTAGTTTCTTTCTTTCGTACTGTTCTCTTTCCATCTTTTTTACTTTTTTTTCTTTTCTTTTCTTTTCTTCCTTACTTTTTTCTTTCTTTTTTTTACTTATTCTTTTTCTTTCGTACTGCTTTTCTTTCTTTTTTGTTTGTTTCTTTTCCCTTTTTTTATTTGTTCATTCTTTCTTTCTTTTTATCACACGTTATCTTCCTATATTTTCCTTCTTTCTTTTTGTCTTTTTCTATTTGTTTCTCCCGTTGTTACTTCTTTACTTTATTCGGTCTCTCTCTCTCTCTCTATCTCTCTCTCCCTTCTCTCTCTCTCCCTTTCTTTCTTTCTTTCTTTCTTTTATTTTCCAATTTTAAATGCTCATCGAATGACCAGTAAAACAACAACTGCCAAATTCTCTCATTGTCTCTCCCCCCTCTCTCTCCCTCTAACTCTCTCCCTCTCTCCCCCTCTCTCTTTCTCTCTCTCTCTCTCTCTATCTTTCTTTCTTTCTTTCTTTCTTTCTTTCTTTTATTTTCCAATTTTAAATGCTCATCGAATGACCAGTAAAAACAACTGCCAAATTCTCTGATTGTCTCTCTCTCCCTCTCTCTCTCTCCATCTCCCCCTCTCTATCTCCCCTCTCTCTCTCTCTCTCTCTCTCTCTCTCTCTCTCTCTCTCTCTCTTATATTGCGTTTCGCGTTAAATTTCATACCAGCTCAAGTCACTAAAATAACAATGTCGGTTTTCATTTTAATTGGTGCCGAAAAGATTTCTAATTTTTTCAGAAAAATGCATTTTACGTGGCAATGTAAAGCCTCTACCTTTAAATGAATCTCGTAAACAAATAAAAGAGATATTGCATCTGCAAATGACGCATCTCCTGATTACATCCTTTTTTAGATATTTATCATTAATTATCCTCTTCTTGCTGAAATTAATCCATTAAGTAGTGATCTATGTTACAAATTCTGCTAAATTGGTCCAAGGAAGTTGCAAAGAACGTTGAAAAGCCGACGCATTTTTATATGTCCAATTATTTTAAATAGATGCACAGGATTCCCAAGGAATAATTAATTTTCTTTTTCTCTTTAAGCTATTTCCACTAAATGCTCAATTAATGACAATTTCTTACAACTTAAGTAAGTGGCATTAAGCTAATTATGCTCAGAATCGTGCATTGTTTAAGTTTATTTCGCTGAACGCAATAAAGAAATCACATTAGATGAATTAGAAAAAAAAATCTAAGCTCATTGAGTGTAGTGTCAAGTTAAACAAAATAACTATTTAATTGAGCGATCGTTTATTGTGTTTTTTTTTTTTTTTATAAAATCAGCAAATATATATTTTGGAATAATACAAGTAGATGGTAGATAGGGTTCCCATTCTTCCCTTTGACCAGCTGAAGTGGTTCGTGGGCCTTGAATAGATAAACAATATTGAAAAAAATGCCAGTCTTTAGCTTTTTCTGTTTATGTTCCGTCCACATTTAACAGGAGTAGATAACTTCATCTATCGTCCGGTTCACACTCCTCTCTGAACTTTTGATCAGGAATAGATGCTTATCTCTTATTGTTTCCTGTTTAGGTTTGTGTTTAGTGTTCTCTCTAAAGTTTACTTCATCACTGTACGTCTAACATCTCCAGCTAAACTATAAAATTGTATTTACTGTTCATTTATTTTAAAATTTTATTTAATATTTATTTATTTATTTTCCTCAATAGGAATAGATAAGTTTGCCTATCGTCCTGTTCACCTCCGCCCCCCCCCGGTCTTCTGAACTGGAGTAGAAGTTTATCCCTTGTTTTCTGTTTAGGATTGGGCTTCTGGTTTCTTCTACAGCCTACTTCAGACTTATCCTTCTAACATCTCCGTTTACACTTCAAAATTGTATTTACTAATTGCTTTTCAATAGTAGTAGATAAGTTTACATATCACCTAGTGTACACTACTTCTCCATCTTTTGAACAGGAGTTCATCCCTTGTTTTCTGTTTAGGATTGGATTTTCGGTTCCTTCTATAGACTTTTCATTCTCTTTCACTTCTTTGACTTGCGTCTTAGTGTCATTATCGCCTTGCCCAGAGCGAATTGATTTAAAAAATATTAATTTATATACAAATGTTTGTGTCCTCTTTATTTTATATAAAAACCAAAAAAAAAAAATTTAAAAAATATTAAACGCTTTTTAGCTAGTACAGTGGTAACTAACATGGTTGGTAGTTTGCCCTTGGAGATGCTATAAACTCACAGATACGGTATAGTCACCATCACTTTGAGAGAACTTTAAATTGAGATTTTAAACAGTCACAACGTTTTATATACGCATTTGTTTATCGTTTTAGCTCTGCATTCACATTTTAGGCGTATTTTAAACACTTTTATTCGTCTTTATTTTTAATCAATTTGTCCAGAGCAAGGCGTTAATGCCACTAGGACGCAAGGGGTTATTGTGAATGAAAAAGAATGAAAAACTAGTTTAGAATGAAAAGAAACCCAAACCAAGACATGAAACAAGGGATAAACTTCTCCTCCTGCTCAAAAGACCGGGGAGGAGTGTGAACTGAACGATAGACAAACCTATCTACTCCTATTGAAGAAAAAAATAAATAGTATATAGAGTTTCATAGTTTAGGCTGAGATATTAGAATCAAAGAGTTGAAGTAGACTTTAGGAGAAACTGGTTAATCTTATCCTAAACATGAAACAAGGGATAAACCTCTACTCCTGTTCAAAAACAGGAGAGAAATGTGAACCAGACAATAGGTTGATCTATCTACTATAAAATGCGTGAGGTGCAAAAACAGAGAAATGACAAAGACCGGCACCTTTTTTATGTTTACTATTGTTTACCCAATGCAATGCTCAAGAGCCACTCAAGATAGAGCATTACCGAATTAAGTTATTGTTTGGGCGTAAAGAGAAGAAGCAAAAGATGCCTATTATGAAGATATGTCGGATAGATAAATGTTGACTTTAGTGTTGAAGTGGTTACGAGTCTAGTGATCGTGGAGGCGGTCTCTCGTGGATCTGTTCCACAAAGTAGCGATACTTGAGAAAGTATTTGTCCAAATAGAATCCGAAGGGAACAGATGTAATGCGATTTTTGTACGTTGATTGGCAGATCATAGATGTAAAGGCCCCTCGCTTGACTGTTATCTCGTCCCCCAGAGTTTAATTTACGACGATTCTTGCTGTTAAGACTTAACAAATACATAAGAATATAGTGTTAACTATGTAATATAGTGTACCACCCGGACAAATATTTGGAAAAAAAGCGCTGGAGAATAAAAGACTAAGAACCATTGTACTCATAATTCGAAAACTCCATTTAATGGGATTATTTATTACGGTTACATTCTTCAGTATAATCACGGCACTACCTAGTGAGCTGTGGGTCCTGCAAACCCTTCACTTCACAGAAGACTAAATTTGTCTTGGCTTCAATCTATGACAATGCTACTTAGCTGAGGGATATCATATTGCTAAAATCATTATTGCCATTCACTTTTAAAATAAATAATAAAAGTACGTCTTCATTCTTGTGACAAAAACATTAGTTGCAAGACCATTATATAATTTTTGCGCGAAAAACATTTATAGTTTTATAAGATAATTTTGTGTTCATAAACACTTTCCTTCTTTTTAAAGTTCTGCAATTTCCCCAATGTATTGTGAGGAGCGGCTATGACAGTTTATTTTGAATAGACTTGCTTCAGAACTATTATATTTACAGATATTTACGATCTCATACGCAACAATTCATTAAATGCATTAGTCATAGGTAAATAAATTGAACTACAACTTTGATCTAAAGAATGGCATTTATTAAAAGAGAAACTATCTCACAGAGACGGAAAATTCTCGAGTGTGTCGCTATCGAATATTACCAAAACATAAATCTGCTTTCCGAATATTTCAAAATTTCAATATCTCCTTTCCTGAAAGATTTAATCCTTTTCCAAGATAACATATGTAACTACACAAATATTCAAAAATTGAAAGAAAACAGTTGAATTCATAATCTTCTTTTATTTAAAATTGATAATACATAAATCAAACCCAAACTAAAATAATATAAATATATAATTACATTATGAAAAAAAAATCATTTAATGACTTTTATTTATTAAATTACGTCACTTAGCATCTCCCATAATATATTTAGTCTTTTCAGTTAGCGTAATGAAGATTTACGAATGTTTCTTAAATTAAGAATTTTTGCAAAACTAACAATTTTTTTTTTTTTTTATAGATACTTGTTTCAAAATAAAACTCTTACATTTGCCTTGATGAAGTCCATCTGAGGTCGAATCGCAACGGCTAAGATAAGTTTTCATTTGTTTCTAATCATATATATATATATATATATATATATATATATATATATATATATATGGAATGAGTCCCAAAATAGAAAGAAACGGTCGTCCAGTGCTTTCTGCATTCTGTTGAAGATTCTTCTAGACTTGATGAGTTACAATAAGGATTTGCCTAAATCGCCCAAATTCTATTACTTGTATATCCTTGCGTGACCCAGCTAAGGCTCTGCGATGAGGCGGTTCGGGGGAAAAGAAAGACGGGCAACAATACGTTGAGTTATAAATATTTGGATGAGTATCCTCACAGAATTTGTGACTAGCGGTGCTATGTCAAGTCTATTCAGTTTCTTCTTCGTCACCGAGGTTCGTATGACGCTTGCGTTGTAACGAAACGGCCCGGGTTCGAATCTCAGTAGTGGATGCACACTGCTGACGAGTCCCAAAATAGGACTTTTAGCATTCTGTAAAGGAGTCTTCTTGACTCGATAAATTACTCAATGTTGTAGCATGATATGGAAGATAATGGGTATGTCCCCCATTCACATAAAATACAGTAAATACTGTATGTTGGTCTGCAGTTCATTGTGGAATTCACTTGACTTTACTTCTACGCGCCGCTGGCGAATCTTATATGCATTGTTTGTGTCCTAAGTATTATCGTTCATTACCAACCTTCGCGCGATTATTCTATTCAGCAACCTTCCCGAGGTTACAACACTCTAATAATTTGCCTAAATCACCAAACTTCTATTATATAT
Source organism: Acanthosepion pharaonis (assembly GCA_903632075.3). Classification (NCBI taxonomy): domain Eukaryota; kingdom Metazoa; phylum Mollusca; class Cephalopoda; order Sepiida; family Sepiidae; genus Acanthosepion; species Acanthosepion pharaonis. The sequence goes on along the minus strand of CAHIKZ030000746.1, from coordinate 878,234 downwards.
ATATATATATATATATATATATATATATATATATATATATATATATATATATATATATACGATAAACGTGCAATCAATTTATTATTCTATACTTGAAGATGTCTGTAGGAACAGACGAAAGCTTGTAGTAAAAATAAGAACTAATACGGCAGAAATTTATATAAACAAGGATCAATTCATTCATAACGGATTCGGAGGTTTTTGTATATTATTTGAATTGTTTGCGATGATGGATGTCTCGCCATTTAAATCATTAACCTTTGCATTAGTTTTTGTGTGAATAATTCATGAATATATATATATATATATATATATATATATATATATATATATATATATATATATATATGTATGTATGTATGTTTGAAATGAAAGACTAATGAAAGAAATGTCTAAAAACACGAAGATATAATATTTATTGTATATTATTAGTTTATTAAAGAAAACAAAAGCAGGATGACAAAAATGATGAAAGGCGTTGCGTAGCAAATACTTCAAAAGTACGAAAAAAGCAAATAGTGACCAACAGCAAACACATCTGTAGCTAAGGAGCACTGTTTTGAAAGCTGAGACAGAAGGCCTAATTATTACAGCTCAGGGCCTCGCAAGCAGATCCTACTACTGTCACTAACCCGAAAATGCAGTCTCTTCGGAAAATATGATGAAACTGCCGACCATATCATCTCAGCAAGTCCGGAACTCGCAAAAAAGGAATAGACCCACAGACGTAACAAGGTCGTTGCATATGCTTACTGGAAGATATGCAAGAAGCACAAAATGGAAACCACTGAGAGATGAGCATCAACCAGACACAGTTACCCAAAATAACGATATAGCTATCCACTGGGATATGCCACTTCAAACTGACATCGAAATAAAAGCCACAGACCTGATAGTATCATGAAAGATAAGAAATTCTGGAAGTGTATGCTTATTGACATAGCAAAACCATCTGAGAGAAACACCTCCATGTAAATTATCGAGAAATTGTCCAAATACAAGGACCTGGAGATCGAGATTAACAGGATGTGGAGAATGAAAACTGAGTCTGTACCAATAGTAATCGGAGCTGTGAGACTCGTGAGAAAAAAAAATTGCCAATGTGTCACAGATAACAAGTTGCCCAGAATATCGACCTATTAGGAACATCGCATACACTAAGAAAAGTGCTATCAATTAAATGATAATTCTCCTATAGGGTCTAAGGACCTTAATTTTGATCTGGCTCTACAGGATACAAAGCTGGAAGCATAATATACACAAATATTATTATTATTATTATTATTATTTCATTGGTCTGCTATACCTCCATACTGTAAGAAGCTTACGTGGACTGTCTTTCTCTCTCTCTCTCTCTCTATATATATATATATATATATATATAGATAGATAGATAGATAGATAGATAGATAGATAGATAGATAGATAGATAGATATGGTCTTAAGATGTGGTATATTTATGGGATATAAATATCAGAGATAGAGCGTGTGTAAATATAAAATTAAACATAGAAGTCAACACTTAGAGGCGACAGTCTGTTTCATATAGATGCATTCGTCAGGCCTGACGATTGCATCTAGCATGAAACAGACTGTGTTGACTTCTATGTTCACGTATATATATATATATATATATATATATATATATATATATATATATATATACTGATACACACATGTGCGTATATGAGTATATATAGTCTTCATAGATATTACTGTAAACCTAGGAAAATAGTAATGGTTTATTCCGAGTACGGAAGCGAACGATTTGTCATTTTTCTTTATGGAACACCACGACGCAACAATATCAGTATTTACAATCATTATTTAGTGTGAGCCATTTAATCTTATTACAGCATGACGTTCATATCATATCGCTCCATCCATAATATAGCGACAATTCCATTCCGGTCTCTCCGTCTCATTGCGTCGATAAAGCAAACCATATTTAATGGCACCTATGCTGCCGGTCACGTCTTGTAAATCTGAGGCGAATTTGGCATAATCCAGAATCAAGACTTTCATAATCAAATTGATGCCGCATTGAAACGCTCAAATCTGAGCCTGGGTTCAATCAACAACCATGATTACATTTGCTTTAAGGTCAATTTCACAGAAAGGCAACATCCGACCAGGCGGAAAATCAGCAAATACTTAATACAGTTGAAAATTGCGCGCCAACAGGCATTCAACAATCGACATCACTGAGAAGAATCCATCGCCGCTACCTTACAAAAATGACACGCACTGATGACTCGAACTTTTACCATTACCATTTGCCTGTTTTCCACAAAGAAGTTATCTCACGAGACAAGTTTTTGTCATTGTTCTAAACCAGCGAACCTCTTCGAGGTGCGAAACATTGACATTTATATCGGGGCAGTACACCGTGTGCCACAAATGTTTATCCGTTTTTCAAGAGAGTCTTCCTTTAATTGTATCATCCCAATTACATTAACCACGCATGCTTTAACGTTACAGACATGGAGTCTTCATCTGAAAGTTGTTCTGGGGATAGGGTGTGGCAAGTAAGGGACATCATGTATTACTTAGGGAAGTTATTATTTCGTTGGTTTCGGCTTGTTTCTCATCGGACGGCGGACGGTTCATTTTCTGGGAGCTGTACAATTTCACTGTGATCTGGCTCGGCACTAAATGCATTGGAAACCTCTATCTTTAAATGGAGAGGCTGCTGTTTGAGGGTGACTGTATTGAAGAAATCAATATATCAGGCATAAATTTTCGATAAACCATGAAAATCGAATTCATAGCAGCAACAAGTAAAATGCATAGAATATATGACGCGTTTGGCGGAGGAGGGGGCGTATTCAACATTTGACAATTTTGCGGCAATACGCGCTTAAAGGTTTTAGGTAGTTTTCATCAACATTTCTTTTCATGGTAAGCCGTAAGGAATTGTAAATGTAGTACAACCTTATACTTAAGTAAAATAAAAACAATAATAATATTTATGAAGATTTTATAACAGGAAATATCAAGTTTTACGGAAACGTGGTTGACAATTTTGTATTTAGTAACATAACAAATAAATAAAAATAATATACAGTGTAACCCGGATATAAGAGACCCGGATATAAGAGAAACCCGGATATAAGAGAAACCCGGATATAAGAGAAACCCGGATATAAGAGAAACCCGGATATAAGAGAGATTTTCTCTGGTCCCAAATTAGAGCCCATACTTACCTAAACAAAATAGACCAAACCCGGATATAAGAGAAACCCGGATATAAGAGACTTCGTCTCCGGTCCCGACAACTCTCTTATATCCGGGTTACACTGTATATTTTGATGCTATATTTGATTTGTTGTTAGGTATTTTTCATTTTCTCCTTTGTTATTGGCAGTATTTTAGAATACTTTGGCTGCAATGCTAAGTTTTCTAATATGAACAAACTGGAGCTATTTCGTTTACGCTTTGTTACCTCTCTTTTCCATTGCTGTTTTTATATCGCTTTCTTTTCAGTCATTTTGATGGGTAATAGCGAAATTCTAAAATTTAGAATGATCTTATTCCATTTCAAAAATAAAGCCTATAAAAAGGACTATTTTCAATTAATATACGACTAAAAATAAAATTTTTTGGGAAAAAAAAAATTAATGATTTCACTATAATTATGTAACAATAATGTAATGATATTCCGCAGACAAATCTACTGTTTATGTTGCCTCATCTCAATACATGGTTATGAACTATAAACCTAAACTGAGCTTGAAATATTGTGTAATCTGCTCTAAATTGTAAAATATGATATAATGAATAATCTTCAGTAAAAAAAGAAATTTTCGATTTATTTGTTGAATAAGTCCTTCTCCCGCCGAACGCGACATATGCTGCTAATGTAAGGAAAGTTAACTTGTTAGATCAATGTGTCGGAGCAAAACAAATCTTTAGTCGCCTAAGGGAGAAAACGAAAAAAAAATATAGAGAAATCAAAAGCTTTCCAGTTGTATAGACAGGTAAGCGTCATCAGATCGATACATTGATTATGGCCGACGACGACCAACCACAACGGCATGGAACAACCAATTCTCATTATTTATACAATTTACATGTGGACTATTCTCCTCATCTTTGTTGTTGTTATCACAACGTTTCGCCCATTGTAACCTCCGAACTTCATCACACACAACTCATATATATATATATATATATATATATATATATATATAGCTTAAAAGCACCCCCCTATCGGGCGGCAATGAAGCCCGCTCTTGCGGAGGGATCTTCATTGGGCCTTCATCCCAATAGGTAAGGAGGTGTAGATGCGATAGGCAACAATAAATTACAGAACTCAAAATTGTTCGCTACGTTTAAGTATTGCATTAATATTTAAAATTTCAACAATATTTCTTCTGCCACCACTTAATTTAAAGAAAATTTGATGTATGTAGGTCCTCACTATTCGTACAAACAATTTTTTTTTCTTTCACGGATGATTTTCGCTGGATATCGCAGTTAACTGCGATTATTCGCAAATTTATTTCCAAGGTATAATAATTGTTATCCTACAAAAAAATTCATCTCAAAAAAGGACGAAAATAATCGCCGAAAACAATGGGAGTAATGAAAATTTGGAAATCCAAAATTTCAGGATTGCGGGTCTGGATCCAACCCGGAATGTTTTTAATTTGCTAACAAAGTCGGTCTGATTCCGAAATGGTATGATATGTTCGGCTACGGCCCCTAGGAGTAATGTCGAAAACGTGTGACACAGTGACACACTGATATTTGCATTTATTATATAGATGTTAGAAAAAAAAGACAAAAACAAACAAACTCGAAACAAGACAAATGCCGAATATTTCGTTATAAATTTCTTTTACCATTAACACCAGCTAAATTATGAATAGGACTTGGAGAAAAATCAATTAATCGCTACGATCTTTTGATTTCGTGAAAAGTTACCTGAAATCGCAAATTTCCGTAAATATTTTTATGTCATATCCCTGATTCATATATATATATATATATATATATATATATATATATATATATATATATATATATATATATAGTGCAACAGGTATCTGAATTTGGCCCTTCAAAAAGTGTGGATGGTCCTGCACGAAACCTTCACCACTATAATCAAATCTCATGTGCTGTTGTCGGGCTGTCGGTTTCCTGGGAACTGATCTGCTTGACCCTCATACGTCGAACTCGACGGGAGAGTCGACTATATATATATATATATATATATTCTACCTTGTCTCGTTAACTACAACTATCACCCTCCCTGTTAAATTACAAAAATTACACTACCCATCAATTTATAATCCCATTTTTCCTTTCATTTCGTTGTTGGAAGTGTTACCTGATGATCCGGAGTCCTTCAAAAAGGATTTTAGTGAAATAAATTATTGTAATGGTACCTTAAAGTGATCTGTTTTTTCTTAAAATTTATATATATATATATATATATATATATATGGGTGATCAGGGATATCCACTGACTCTCTTTTTTTATTATCTGTGAATTACCATGGCATCTTGGGAAATATAGTGGGCTGATTTTCCACTGCCTTTTAGACGGTTTTACTTCCAGAGTACCCCGTCTCGTCGCTTAGAACTTCTAGAGAGTTCAGTCTGCCGTTTTATTTTAATATTAGCTGGGAGAAAAGTAGCATCCATACCTTTTCGAAAGGGCATTAACGCGAAAGTGAACACGGCAGATTGAACCAGAAATTGAATTCGGCTCACAGACTCCATTTTCTATTTAAAATGTTCGTATTATCGGAAGATAAACCCTAGATTTGTGGACATTCTGCAAACATTATATCACGTTCCATAATCCAGAATACTTGGTATTTGCGGAAAGAACTTTGAACAATGCATGTGGAACATTGACCAAAGCGTTTTGCTTCCATACCTGCATCAAGAAGACGTTATTCTGCTACGGCAGAAGAATACCCGCCAACATGACGCCCGTGCTCTTTCACATGTTTTATAAAATATTTGGCAACTTACCAGGCCAGAACGAAATAACAAAAATTATGAAGATGACTCTTTATTTTGTCCCTTAGCCCATCTACAACAGCTGTTGCATTTCCTCAAGAGCTGGTTCCTTATATTGTGCTTGACAATATTTCTTGTCAGAATCTATCTTACAACTTTATATGTCTGTCATACGTTCATGCATTGAATGTTGCTGCCAGACCGGGTCTGGTACTTTTGCTATGTATTTAGAGATTCTTGATAAAATCCAAAAAAGAGTCTGCAATTTTGTCTATCCTTAATTGACAACTAGGCTTCAGTCAACTGTTTACCACCATAATGTAAACTTCATTTGCTTTTTCTATACGTTTTTTTTTTCATGGTAATTGTTCTGATGAGCTTTCCTCTTCGGTGTCTGAACTTTAGGAATTTAAGCGAAGTACTAGATTGGCAGTTAGGTCTCATTATTTTAGCGCTGAAATTTCTAGGTATGACTATAATTTCTATGTTAATAGTTTCTTTTCTTGCACTTTCGGAACACACCTCCGGCTTATTGCTTTCCAGTCAAATTTTAATGTCTGAATGTCAGACATTATCTTTTGTCTTCTTAATTCCGGATCCGTTATCATTCGCTCTACTTAGCACCATTTCTGGTTTCTCATATTCTCTCACATTTGATAAATCCCTTACGCGTTATTGGTTTTATTGCCTTGCTTGGGGTGAAAAGATATCTATCTATCTATCTATCTATTTATCTATCTATCTATCTATCTATCTATCTATCTATCTATCTATATATATCTATATATATATATATATATGTGTGTGTGTGTGTGTGTGTGTGTGTGTGTGTGTGTGTGTGTGTGTGTGTGTAAGCAAATATATGGATATAGATCCGACAGTATGAAGAAAAATATTATAAAATATGTTTTATGAATATGTCCTGAAGATGGTCTATTAGACCGAAACGTCCGACGTTGACATTAAACATTAAAACAGCATAATCGTATATTAGGATTTTTGTTTGTTTTTTTCACTATATTTTCTTCATATATATATGTTTAAGTCTGCATCAATAACATCATTATTAGTCGAAATATGTCCTTTCGAAGGAATCGTGTAATAGCTTTTTTTTTTCATTTTCTCGTTAAATTACCACTACAATAGACAAACATAGATATAGACAGACAGACATACATATATAGATAGATAGATAGATAGATAGATAGATAGATAGATAGATATGAACAGACAGGAAAGAATAAATCATTTTGGCATTTAAATACACCGAAAATACATATTAACACACACACACACACACACACACACACATATATATATATATAAATGGATACCGAGAGAGACACGAAGATCAATTATAATGATAACGATCCTCAGTGGGATCAACAGACTTGTGTTCCTCTGCGAAAACTACCCCCATTAATAAATAGGCTTCTATCTATCTATCTATCTATCTATCTATCTATCTATCTATCTATCCCAGTCTGTTCATATCTATCTATCTATCTATCTATCTATCTATCTATCTATCTATCTATCTATCTATCTATCTATCCCAGTCTGTTCATATCTATCTATCTATCTATCTATCTATCTATCTATTGTGTTCCTGTTAAATCTCAGTTTAAACGTAGTATATTGATAAAAACTAATAAGAACTTTGAATTTTCTTTCTGTAATTCGAAAAGCTGTGTAATATAAGACATTCGCCTGATCTTCTTTCTTAAAATAAAGTAATCCGTCTTTTGATTTCTGTGCACAAAAAGGCTGTACTTTTAGATACGTGTCCAGAATTGAAATGAAAGCTGAGCTTGTACGATTCATAGATAGATAGATAGATAGATTTAAACAAATTGATATAGATAGATAGCAATGGACACACTGAGATAAATAGATAAATAGTTTGATATGGATAGATAAATATATAAAAATGAACACATAGATAGATAGATAGATAGATAGATAGATAGATAGATAGATAGATAGATAGATAGAAAGTTATTCGGAAAATTTGAATACATATATAAAAAGATGGTGTATATGCAAATAGTATAACTCATAACTTACCAGAAAAGAGCTATCAATTAAATGATAATTCTCCTATAGAGTCTAAGGACCTTGGTTTGGACCTGGCTCTACAGGATATAAAGCAGGAAACATAATATACACAAATATTATTATTATTATTATTATTTCATAGGTCTATTATTATTATTAGTTCATAGCAAGATATGCGTTGATTTGAACAAACTGATCTA
>CAHIKZ030000746.1:860000-862500 GCA_903632075.3 Acanthosepion pharaonis | reverse complement strand
TCACTCTGATCATTCTAATAAGAAAAGAATGCCCGAATTTGGTTGTGAGGGCCTCAGACTCAACATGGAGGCGTACATCTTTGAGGAGATAGTGTTGCCCTGGGGTCAAGAGGGTTGTTATTGGGAGATCATATGTCAGGCGACAATACTCGGCAACGTACCACACAAGCAGGAGAACCCATTCATGGCTCTCAGACAATCTCTACAACCACATCACCCCTTACACTTGGCAACCTAACTACCCAGACTGAAACACTCTTATGTGTGAAGCGCAGTGTAGCGGAAACCTACAAAACTCCAAATATGAACTGAAGGGAAGGATTATGGCAGTATTCACCAACTTAAACAAGGAGACCATCCAGAAGAGGTGCAGGGGATCTCGAAGTCATCTGGAGGCCGTGGTTGAAGCAAATCAAGAGTTTATTGAATAAACTTACTCTTTAGTATTTTAAGATATTTTTTTTAATCCTGGTAAATATATCTGTTAAGATGAGATGTCAGTGTTATTTTAATTTTTGTGTAATTTAGACGACAATTTATCCATTGCATCATATATATATATATATATATATATATATATATATATATATATATATATATATATATATACGCATATTACATACAATAGAATTTAAAATTACCTCATGTTATGAACATTTCAACTTACAGATTGAGATTACCTGTAAGGATTTTGAAACTGATCAAGGTAATAACACGTGGTAAATTAATAATTTATTTTACTTATATGCTCTGTTGAATAAATACCGTGAGCTCTCTTTTTGGATAAGTTTTAATATGTTATATTATTAATTATTATATTAAAAACTTTTATATATATATATATATATATATATATATATATATATATATATATATTAAAACTTATATATTTATATATATATATATGTGTGTGTGTGTGTGTGTGTGTGTGTGTGTGTTTTTTGCGTGTGCGTATTTAGGCAGCAATTCTTTCATTCACATTTCATTGAATACGACAGACAAGGTACTTTTATTTAGATTGTTATACAATTTCTCATGCGATCATATTTTTTTTCAGGTGATAAATTATATAAAAACTCCCCGAATGTTCTTTTTATTGGAGCGCTTTCGGCTACACATTTAGCGATTTTCAAGGATTAAATATTTTAGCTGTTGAATAAGAAATAGTTTATTGCATGTATGTTTTATAAAATGTTTTAATTTTTCAAAACATTGTCAAGATATTGAGTCCATGTTCATAGTTATTATTATTAAGTGATTTTTTTTGTTTTTATTAATAAGGCTTCCATTATTTTTAGCCTATTTTTTTTTTTTTTTGCATTCTGATGATGCTATTATATATGTGTTGTCAACAAGTATGTTACGAATAATGTCGGGTAGGTTTCCACGAATATTTAAATGAGATCTAATTGAGCTATGGTCAGAAAGGTGTAGAGTGAGTCTGCGTGTCAAACATGTTGTAGTGTGGCCTATATAATTATTTACGAATTTTGATTGATCAGGAATACCATCCCTTAATGGGCATTTAAATTCATAAATAATATTTGCCCTATTTAATTTTGTTCTAAGTTGTGAATTATTTTTTTTTTATTTATAAATAAGATGTTTTAAATTTCTTGTAATAAATAATTAATCTAATATTTTGGTATTGACACCTGGTGTTATGCAATTTTTTATAATGTTCTTAATTCTACTTTCGTCTTGTTTATAATTTTCGTTCATTTGATTTTTATAAAAAAATATTAATGTTATTGTTTATGTTTCTGTTCTCGACGTTACTATTAGCTTCATTAGACAGGGGAAAAAAGCCTTCAAAACCTCAAACCTTATAGTTTCCGTTTCCTCAATCCGAACCGCTATCCACTACCCCACCGTATATTATAAATATATGAATATCCATATAAAACGAGAACGAATAGAGGACAATTCTAATGTTCGTAACATTTAATTTAAATGAGGACTCAGTACAAAGTAGAGCAATATTATTTATTTTAGGATATTACACCGAAACCATGCCAAAATCGCTACACAATTGTAGTCGTGTTTCAATGCCTATCAATGCATCTCATCAGGCGATTGTAAATTACAGGCGAGTGAATGATTTATTTAGATTTAACAGTAAAATACAAGCTCTTTTTACGAAAAAAATAGGTCCGCCTTACCTTATAAGGTTTGTGGGCTTTACTCAGATCAACCAATCGAATATGACCTACACACACATACACACACACACACACACACACACACACATATATATATATATATATATATATATATATATATATATATATATCAAGGTGGACACGGGTTCGAACCTTAGGCAAGGAGTTAATTTCTTATGTATTTATTGAATGTGCACAGGGATTATCGTATTTAAGACCGTGTGAAAAAAACAAAAGAAAAAAAACAAATAAAAACAACGGGCGTCTAATCAAAAATGGGCATCCACTAAAATAACTATTTGAATAATTAGAAACAATGTCGGATTTGAAATTAAGTC
>CAHIKZ030000746.1:840000-857500 GCA_903632075.3 Acanthosepion pharaonis | reverse complement strand
CTATACCAGTTTATCTACGAAGTAAGCGTCTGGTTAGCAAGGTCGATTTACTGCTTTTAAACTAGAAATTTCCCATGATTTCCCTCGAACATTCATATCTGCTCGAAGCATATTTTAACGTAATCAAATGACGTCATATATTATGAAATAGACTAAGACCGCAATTATTTAATATATTTTATTGTTATACGTTATTTATATAGACACAAGTATTTAAGTAAGTGCTCGGTTTATAATAAACAGTATTAACAACATTCATAAAAAATGCGTTCTCGTCTATGCCTAGCCTCGTCTGGTTTCGTCTCTGCCCGAAGGCAGAGACTTCGATAAGCTTATCGTGGGTCTGGCAGCGAACTGCCTGACTGTGATTTAACTGGTATTTACCAACCCCCCCCCCCCACAAGACAGGATGCGGCACAAGGACGGTGTTTATGTAGGGCAATTCCGAGCCCGTAGGTTCGGGCCAAAATTCACCATAGACCCCGGATACATGAGGTCGGGTTTGTCTACCTCCCAAAACGAGACTTTGGCCGTTGGCCTAACCTCGTATGAGTTCCTCACTGCCCGAATACAGAGTTTGACAAGCCTGTCGCAAGCCTCGCAGCGAACTGCCTGACTGTGATTCTAGACTGGAACTGTTTATGATATTGGACGAGATAGTAGAGTCACTGGTAGTATACGCTTTACTCCACACAAAATACCCAAAGGCACACACTGGCGAAAAAGAAGATAAGTTCATCTGAAGCTGAGAACTTTACGGACCCTCGCGCCCATATGAGGCTGGGACTGCCCCACACACCCACCCACAATAAAATAAGTTTATAATATATTTTTCTGTTTTCGGGGTAGAGTTTTCTTTGACATTAACCTTCGCAGCTGGTTAGCAATGAGTTAAACTGGAGGTCCGGTTGTAAGTATTTATTTCTCCAACTTACCTATCTCTCACCTCCTTCACCCTGTGACACAATGCCGGTAGATGGGACTGTTTATCTCAGTCGATGTATGTCCAAATACATAAATCCAAGTAGCTCCGATCTGATTTACGATTAGCTTATCACATCTGTTAAGTGATTTTGACTTGAATATGCATCTCTATCAGGAGATGTGACCGACTCCATTGCGTCGATTAAGCCACCACCTTTTTCCTATTCGTCGATTTTCAAAAGGCCTGAAATATACAGCTTCGATCAGTTCTACTTGAATTACAAACAAATGCATTGGTTGCTGTATCTCTGAACGCCATTGTTCCTTTAGCATTCCACTCCGCCATCTTTACGACTGAGAGGGTGGTCCTGTTCCGCTTTTAAGACTTTGCTAAATGATAACGTCAACGAAATGATTTTATGTCTTCGTTCCTAAAAGTGTCGTATTCCTATACCCAGATACAGTATTTCGTTTCTTCATAGGTTTCGTATTTTATTTCATTTCTATATTAATTTCATTTCATTCGTTAGTACTCTAAATACAAAGACACAAACTTAGGCATATATAGAGAGGAAATACGGCTAAAAAGGATCAAAATTTTAGAAGCCATTATAATACAAATGAAATAAATCGCATTAAATATCTTTCTTCATAGGAAATAATATACTAAAATATACATAAAAATATTTAACATGCAAACGATATATTTACTACGCATGTAAAAAATATCATTTATGTATAAAAAAATACACGAATATAAAAAGTAACAACACGTACATATGCATTCCAGTTTAAGCGTTACAATTTACGTCACTTGATCTCAGTTTTAATTCCAGCGATCTAAAAATCCAGTATTTAATCAGTAAATATTGTCTACCATTCTGAAAACACTCAGTTCTTTATAATAACTGAGATGCTCGAAAATAAATATAACAAGCAAAAAAAAAATGAAAGAAAAAAAAGGGAAATTTAGAGAGCTTATTCATAATTTTAATCCCGGTATATGATATCTAATTAACAAAATGGAAAAAATATAATAAAAAAGTAAATAAATAGGCCTTGTCAGTTGAATTTGCTAAAATTTCTTTGGAAGAATTCTTATTACCTAGATACACCTTCGATATATATGGATAAAGAAATAAGTGTTAAAATGTTATCATACGATCCAAATATTATATATATATATATATATATATATATATATATATATATATATATATAAAATTTCTCAGAGTTAACCTGTAGAAAAGACAATATTTATAAATAGAATGACAATGTAGTTATTGCTGACGCGTTTCACACTGGACGAAACGCGTCAGCAATAACTTTAGTTTTCTATAGTCATTTATATATATATATATATATATATATATATATATATATATATATAATAATAAACTCCACGTTATACATAAAAATTAAATAAAGAAACAAGAAAAGGTTCATAAATTTCATCTTTCATAACTTTAATTGTAGCTACATAAGAAATGTTAAAGTTTCGTTATTTCTAATTCTATGTTTGTTTGCATTCGCCGGGTAGATATCACGTGTTTATATTGTATGGCGTTATTGTGTGTATGTGTGTCTGAATTCTAGTAGGCATTTTTGTTGTGTATGTTTTGTCATTTCTGCATGTGTTTTATTCCTGAAGACGATGTCCAGAAGAAATGGAATGTACGTGTATATGGGTGCGTATAAAAATTCTAATTGGGCGCGCAGTGAACGCCGATAGACTCTGTGTGTTTATTAATCTGTTTAAATTAATTTTCTTATTATTTTTCGAATAAATTCTACTGTCAATATTTCAAAAGAAATTCTTTGTGACCTGCATTTGTTTGATCATCATATGTCAAATAATAACTTCGAAAAAAAAACGAAGGATATAATTTTTGTGGCTTCCATTACATTAAAAAAGAGAGGTATTAATAATGATTAAAAAAAAAAAGCTTAAATGGAAAAATCTCTTCACATGATATGGCCTGTGCTAGGGAGATTATGCACCAGGGATTTTTTTTATTTGTTGTTGAGTTCCTTTCTTCATCTGACCCAAAGCTTCAACCACAACAGGAACATTTTTAGTTTTTTCTATTCCCTTCACAAAGTCTTTGTATTTTATTAGTTCTTCAAAAATCTTCGCATAAATGTTTTTTATCATCTCATACGTTCATGCCACTCAGTGGGCAAACTTTTTTCTTGCCTTTGATAATAGTGTTTGGGCGATCTGCTTGTATTGTTCGATCTGCAATTCTAGAAAAATCCTATAGGATGGTAACATCTGCTCCCTCAACTACAGATTCAGGAGGGTCTTCACACCAATTCGCAGCTGTTTTTTATCCCGTTGTGATGACAGATCCTCCAATGTAAATATTGATCGTATCTGTTATGACGGTTTTTATACTGATTGGATGTGATTATGGAGCATCCTGAGATAGGCCGATCGATTATTTCAATATAATGACCATTTAAAATATTAGCTTAATGAGAGAAATCATAGTTATTAATAGTTATTAATGCTTAATAATGTTGCATGAAATAACTTCCAAAATATTTAAAAAAAAAACAGGAAAATTTCACTAAAAACGAAAAAAAAAAAAGACTACTCAAGTGCTATGTAATATCATTTCATTTATATTGAAGTAAATTACGAACAATTTCCTCACAGATGTAGAGATAAGGCAAGATGGCTGTAGATCAACAGAAGAATGCTGAGAATACGAATGGGAGAGCATGTAAGCAACGAGAAATTTCTTAGGGAAATGGTAACAAAAGAGAGACTTGCAATTAGAAAAATACATCTGAATTCTTTAGGACACATAATGAGGAAAGATAGTTTGGAGAATTTGACACTCACATGCCATATTAAAGACAAATCGAACAGGAAAACAGTGTGTATCTGCAAATAGTTTGGTTTGGTTTATTTTGTTTTACGGCATATCAACCTCAATGGGTTATTTATTGCCAACAAAATGTTTATTGCTGATAATATTTTGTTTTCCAAATATGTATTGCTGATAATATTTTGTTTTCCAAATATGTATTGCTGGTAATATTTTTTCTTCTAAAATCTTTTTCTGGGAATATTTTTTCTTCAATAATATATTGCTGGTAATATTTTTTTACAAAAAAAAAACAAAAACAATGATAGCTGATTGTAATATTTTTTTAAAGTATCGTTGATATTAATTTTTTCCTTCAAAAATTTATTGCTGGTAATATTTTTTTATAAAGTATTTCTGGTATTAAAACCTATTTTTACACTTTCATAGTATTTTGACTCAAGTGTGTGGTTTTAACTATTTGCCCATAGCTGGGACCCTAACAGGTGCTACCACCCTGGGTCAGGTTGGACCTGGGAACACTAGCTATTAAGAGGTGGTTCCACGCTCCTCAAAACCTCCAGATCAGAGGCCTTACTGTTGGACGTAGTTTATCGTCTTATCTAGGACGCAGATGCAGTTTATAGTCTTACCCAGGACGGGTATCTGCAAATGGATATCAGAACTTGGAGTTGTAAAGAGTGTCAAGAAAAAGCATACAATGTTAAGTGCTATAAATAATAGAAAGTTGTGATGAGATGAATGGACGGTATGGGAAAAAGAACAAAAAAACAGAAAATCTAAACTTCCTTTTAGACTTAACTGATGCCAATGTTTTGGATTAATTTGACTTATAAACTTCTTGTTAACAATAAAAGTAGATAGACCCTAGCCGACAGAACCTAGCGAATATGTATGGTTTTCTAAAAACTTGAATGGTTTCCAGTCCAATTATAGAATCGTATTAATGTTATTTGTATTAAGAAGAAGATTAAAACAGAACATTCACAGTTCTACTTCAAAAGTAGGCGAATTCTCGAAACCTTTGTTTGCAGTGAAGAGCCAAACTTCCTTAAAAGACTGCCGTCCTCTTCTTTGCTGCCATATTCACTTCGTTTCGATCGTTTTACGCTCCGGCCTTCTTCAGGATCTGTCTATATTTTTGTGATGAGGTATTGTAATTGTTTACACTATTTACATCGTTGGGACTGTTGTCCACGTCTTTGCTGTCATATTCACGATATTTCGGAGGTTGTTCGCTCCGGCCTTCTTCCGGATTTGTCTATATTTCTGAGATGAGATATTGTAATTGTTTACACTATTTACATCGTTCAGACTGTTGTCCACGTCTTTGCTGGCATATTCACGACATTTCGGAGGTTGTTCGCTCCGGCCTTCTTCAGGATCTGTTTATATTTCTGTGATGAGGTATTGTAATTGTTTACACTATTTACATCGTTCGGACTGTTGTCCACGTCTTTGCTGTCATATTCACGACATTTCGGAGGTCGTTCGCTCCGGCCTTCTTCAGGATCTGTCTATATTTCTGTGATGAGGTATTGTAATTATTTAAACTATTTACATCGTTCGGACTGTTGTCCTCATCTTTGTTGCCATACTCACTATGTTTCGGCCGTTATCTGTCTATATTTCAGGTGATTGGATTTTCGACATTCCAATCATCTAAAGAAGGTCCGGGCGTACAACGGTTGAAACTTTGTGAATATGGCAACAGAGATCAGGTCAACAGTCCAAAAATTCAAATAGTGTAAATAATTGCAGTACCTCATCTCAGAAATATCAACAGATGTTCCTGAAAAGAGATGAAGTACTGCAATTATTTACACTATTTGTATTGTTTGGACTGTTGTACTCATCTTCAGGAAGTTTCGACTGTTGTAATATCGACAGATGTTCCTGAAAAGAGCTTAAATTTTGCATTTAATCCATTTCGACTTCTTTTGGAGAGGAATTCTCAGTGGCGAAAATGGATTCAGCACTTACTCCTAGCCATACACTTAAAATAAATATAGGTCTAGATAATGATTTTCTGATAAATACAAGAAAGTTATGTGGAAAAATGATATCTGGCTCCTGACATATTGTATCAAAAGCATGTTCTGGTCAATTTAACATTTAAAAGGAACTTATTAATTTTTAAATATATTCCAGAGAAATCTTTTTTTTTTTTACAATTTGTAGCTTTAAATAGTTTGAATATTTGTGAATTTACACTAGAAAGAGGAAAAACTGTCTTGGGAATTTTTATGAGTGTCGTTCTAATTTGAGAGCTCAGAAAAATAAAACAGGCAAAATATGGTACAATCTCTCTCTCTCTCTCTCTCTCTCTCTCTCTCTCTCTCTCTCTCTCTGTATATGTATGTGTGTGTGTGTGTGTTTTAAGCATTTTCACTACAAGCAATGTAGTAAAACCAGTAAGACATACGGGGTTACTGAGTGTAGAAGAATTAGAACAGAAACATTACTAAGGAATGGGAATAAAAGAATAGTTATCAGAAGGACAGCAGATAACGATTGACGTTACATTCAAATTTTGAAAGATTAAAGTTGGCTGGAAAGTATGGAGTCGGAAGGGAGTCCCACGAACGAGAAGTGCGAGAGAAGAAACTGTTAGCA
This sequence comes from Acanthosepion pharaonis, assembly GCA_903632075.3. NCBI lineage: Eukaryota > Metazoa > Mollusca > Cephalopoda > Sepiida > Sepiidae > Acanthosepion > Acanthosepion pharaonis. The sequence continues at coordinate 851,123 of CAHIKZ030000746.1, read as the reverse complement.
TAGAACTTACGGTTACATCTAACCAACTCAACTGTAAGATGATGAGACATCGTCGCCAGTCTAATGCTGTGCTTAAATTTATAAAGCCTCGGTACCATAGAGTAGAGCTCATCTGAACATTTATCATGAAAGAATTTATAGAGAAGGCACAGGAAGGCAATTTTACGGCGATGGGATAGTGACTGAAGCCGAGATGCCAGATACTGAATATACTGTTTGTGGACGCCCAAATCCACTGGATATATTTCACATTTGAAAGAGAGTTTCAAGTTAAAATTCTGTCACTTATAAAATGAATTTAAAAAAAAATAGATTCCAATAATTTTCCGATCAAAGAAACAGTCGTAAAAGCATTTATCCAAAATTGATCATTTAGAAATAAATTATTAGCCATATATAAGTTTCGATTAATTTAAACTGATCCAATATTTGGAGTTATGACAAACCTTTGACGTGTTCTGAAATCCTGAGTCTGTCTAATTTCAGACAAAATATAGCACATCTAACTTGACAGATCTTCCAAAAGTTCCACATGTCCGCTTCACCAGGATAACATCAACCACAACCCCAAGTCGATGAAGTTGGTGGAGTTTACTGGTCAGACGTGTGGTGCAAGGAGACATCGGGTACAGGTGCCAACTGTGTGATCCAATCGAGAACTGTATCATCCAGCCGAAGCGATTGATGTTTGTTTGTTTTTTTTTTTTTGGTTATATTTCTGTTGAATTAGCTTAAATCTTGCAATTTTTGATGGAGGAAGACATATAGTAATTATTTCTATAGTATATGGGTATACAGGTGGTGTAATAGATAGCTGCTCTGAATGTGAAATCGAAGATCCATGTTCGAATTTATGCCGAGTTTGTTACATTCACTTACGTGTAAATCACACTGAGAAATGTATGAATCCATGATTATCCCCACCCCTCAGCTACGGGTTAAATAGTACGACTTGTGTCTAGAAAAAAAAACAAAAACATTGTTATCACCTAAAATGTTAATGCAATATCCGCTGGCAAAAAAAAAGATTTGTTCTTAAATCAGAAATATTTGACTTTGAATAACCCACAAATTAATCAATCAATTTCAATTGAATAGCTTTGATTTGCTAGCACCGACACACAGACGTTCACAAACACGTGCACACAAACGCACATATATACAATACACACACAACTACAGTGGTTGATGAATGTAACTTCATAATATATATATATATATATATATATATATATATATATATATATATATATATATATATATATATATATATATATAAATTTTTCATGTGTTTCAAATCATAAAACTTTTTATTTTTAAGCGATCATTTTCTCAGTTTTATCTTTCGAAAATGTAAACAAATAAGGACTAGAAATCATTTTTAATTCCTAGCCGTCGCCTTCTGGTTAGTATTGCTATTAATCTAAAAAATAAATCTCTTTAGTGGATGATTTCGAAATAAAACAAAAATGATTTTACCGATATATATATTACCCTCTTAATTGATTTAAAAGAACTGTTCAGAAAGAAAATTAAAATTTAAAAAAGTAAACGCTACTGAAAATAGCATTTCTTCCCTCCTCTCCAGTATACATGTGGCCTCAACGCGGTTGAGAGGATCGGGGTACTAACAGTAAAAAGGTCCCGAAACTAGCCCTCCAACCTCTTTGGGGATTCCACTGGACGATGTATATTATTAGTTGATGACTGACAATGTAACGTTTAAAAATAATTTAAAAAATTGCGGATGGCCATAAAACAGTGCTGAAAAAAAATGTCAGAGGTTACAACATGACAAAAAAAATCCCCTGCCCACCATTCGTGATTTTCGTTGATAACACGCTTTGGCCCTGCTAATGCAATTGCTATCGGTAATCGTTTAATTGGTATTTCAATTGTTATTGGATACTTGAATGTCTGACATGGGTTAAGTGTCATTTTTTTTTTCTATCAGTAAAAAACCGACGTTCCGTATCTTATGACTTGAATGCAAAATAGTTTGATGTGAGTAATCACAATGGTTACCAAATCTTCTTCGGTTGCCTCCCCCTTATTTGCCAAAACACAATCCCTTTTCCCCACTCTCTTAATAATTGTTACCTAAATAGGATACAATGAAGGGAACATAAATTTCTGGTGCAACATGTATGTGGGGTATGTTATGGTACCGATATGGCACGGCCACCGTTTGATGGCCCGTTTTTGTCTCACTCTACCGATTTTTCTTCCGCCAACGAGGTGTGTGTGGGTGTTTAGGGAGGGTGGTACCGCTTTTTTGAGAATCACTGTCTTAGTTTTTTTCTTTCTTTTTATTGATTGTTTTAACGGAATATTAACTTCTTATAGGTCACTTAATGCCGAAATGTAATCGGAATATTTTAAACACCATTTTATGGGTTCAACTAAATATAATTTGAACGCAATTGTATGCCTTGCACTACAGATAAAATGTATTCTTAGTAATTCTACTATAAAAAGTACTGCTGGTCATTTTACTATAAATATATATTGTTGATAATTTATTTTAGGCGAAAACGTATTTTCATACTTTTGTAGTGGTTTATTTTTGTCTGGAAGCTTTACTATTTGCACATAGCTTGGGCCCCAACAGGTGCTACCACCTCGGCTTAGGGTGGATCTCCACTCTCACGAGCTGTGTCCTTGCTGCTGGATGTAGATTATCGTATAACCAGGAGTAAGCTCTTGTCTGTTTCGAACAATATATACTATTTTTTAAAGTATTAGACTGAAATTATATTCAGTAAAAATCTTTCTAATACAAATGCAGCATTTTTATCTAAATTTTTATCTTCAAAATAATTTTGCATTTTATACATATTAATTTCATAAAGTAATTACGTAATTTGCTTTTACTAATTCCTCAAATTCCAGTACGATCACCGAAGTTAATCAGCGACGAGTATGGTCTTTATGGGTGACCTCTTGGGAATACCAGCTACTGTAAGTTTGGATATGTGGGTGGTGTAATGGATATTGTCTCAGAATTATTAATCGGAGATCCAGATTTACTTAAGTTTGTTATATTCGCATTGCATTTAAATTTTTAAAAATCAAAGTTGATTAGGAAGCAAGAAGATGGAAGATAACTCCACAAACGAATAAGGCGATAGAGGAAACTGTTAATATATAAAGTACGGTTACATCTGGCCATTTCAACTATAAGATGATGAAATCTTGCCATCAATATAGTAACACAATAAATGAATGAAATATGCTGAAAAAAAGTCGTAAAAAAAACAAACAAATCTATCAATCCATTGTTTGGTTTGATTTATTTTGTTTAAGGCATCTCAACCTCAATGGGTTATTTAATGCCGACAGGGTTTTTATTGCTGGTAAAATAAAACCTATCTTTACACTCTCATAGCGTTTTGACCCCTGTTTGTGGATTAACTCTTTGCCCATAGCTGGGAGCCTAACAGATTCTACCACCCTTGGTGAAAGTGGACCTGGGAACACCAGCAATTAAGAGGTGGTTCCAAGCTCCTCAAAAACTTCCGATCAGAGGCCTTTCTGCCGGATGTAGTTTATTGTCTTACCCAGGACGCCATCAATCCATCTCGTTGTGTTCTTTTTATCATCGTACATTGTAATTTAACGTTAACTGCTATTTTCTTTTTCAATCTCTCTTTATTTTAGTTACAATTATGCATGAACATTTCCGCCGTTGTTTGCAAATGAGATGCTTTTGCTAACGTCATGTGGTAAAACTTTAACGCTCGTTTTCAATGGCTAAACTTTAAAAACGATGCTTGCTCGGCAGAGTTGATAAAAACACTATCCAAGTCTGTAGATAGACGGCCAGATAATGTTTAATTATACCTTTAATCTGTCTCTTTTCTGTCTTTTACACTTCCCACCTCCGAACCGAAATGAAACGGGCAATGGCCCATAGAAGTTGCTTTACGAGTTCAACCGAAGTAATCTCCTTCATCGTCCAGACTCGTCGGATGCTTTATAGAGTCAATCTGCATCAGACATGTCAAGCAGAAAGAAAGGTTGTTTATTCGTCTGTCATCTCTAATTTCATATTTCACGAGACCCGTGATTAGTGAGATGATGGCGAATTGTATCTACATACAAAATGTATCTCTACATCAAAGGGAAAACTGATTATTGATGTCCACCAGACTGGATAACTGAGTGAATATATTTCTCTGGGGAAGTTCGCTTGGCTCAGTTTGTGACGACATTAATTGCTTACCGGTTTGTTTCGGGACGATACCGCCTACAATTAGTTGCTGCGTCGCATCAGCAGACAGAACTATTTGTATTATTGTTAAATCATATCACCAGCTACTTGTTAGAAAGCACACCGGAGGAAATAAAGAAAGGTGTAGGAATCGAGACCTGAATGAATAGCAGACAATTATTTCTAATTATATATGTTAGTATTTAGGAAACAAAATATTATATAATATTATTAAAATAAAATAACAACAAAAATAGCAACTATAGATATAAGCTAAATTAGATAATGTAACCTATCGTAATTTTTGAGTTTATTTTGTTTTACGGCATATCAAACTGACTGGGTTATTAATGCTGACAAGATTTTTAGAATAGATTCGGTAGAATAGCATATGAATTCTTTGTAAGAAATCAGTTAGTAGATCAGGTTTCATTGACATATTTTGGTAAAGATGTCGAGGGTCAAATGTATGGCTGGTAATATTTTTTTTCCAAAAATTTATTGTGATTTTTACTATAAAAATCTATCTTTTATACTTTCATGGCGAACCATTACTGAGATCAAAACACTATTTGATTGTTGTCTTTACCGATATATTTAAATGTATATTTGAATTCTTACACACATATACACACGCACGCATACACATGCGCGTACATACACAAAAAAATATATATATATATATATTTTTATATATATATATATATATATATATATATATATATATATATATTGTTGTATGGATATTAGTTTGCCATGAAGTACTGCGCATATAAACTCGCTGTTTGTACGGAAAGTAAAGACCTACGTACATCAAATTGTCTTTAAATTTAGTGGCGGCAGAAGAATTATCGTTGAACTTTTAAAAGGTAAGTTTAAATATAAATGCAATACTTAAATGCTGCGATCAATTTTGACTTCTGTTGTTTATTGTTGCCTGTCGCATCTACCCTCCATAATGATTGTGATGAAGGCCCAATTAAGACCCTCAACAGGATCAAGCTTAAATGCCGCTCGATAGAGGGGTGGGTTTAAGCTTTATATATATATATATATATATATATATATATATATATATATATATATATATTAATGTATGTTAGTATTAACGGATTTTTTTTCAATAAAGAGGTCAATTGATATTTAGTGCAATCATTATCGTATTCAAAATATTAAAAGTTCACAATATTTATTGAAGATCGACTCAGTTTTGCGATGTTTCGCTCTTCCAGATAATTGTATTATAGTCCCCCATATATATATATATATATATATATATATATATATATATATATATATATATATGAATTATATATATAATATGTATTATGTATAATAAATTATACTTATTTATTATTGACAAAGAATTTATATTGATATTAATGATACTAATATAATTATTATATGTTATGATAATTCTAAAACACGCAGTGTATATAATGTTTATATATGTACATTATATATGTTCCAAAGTTTGTCACAGCCGAGAATGATGGTGGGAAGGCTGCCACTGATTATAACATGCTTCCGTGACACGCGTTCGAAATAGTTTCTTCGAACTAAGTCCAGAGAATGGGCGAAGGCAGAAAAAACTGTAGATGGAGCTCAATAGCCCAGGAAAGAAGTCCATCTAGTGGAAGGAAAAAACTGCCTTGGGATCCTTTCCAAAAACACGAAAAACTTTATGGAAGTAAATTTGAACATAAAAACCTGGAGTGGAGCCCCGAAGGCGTTTGACTGTCAACAACTTCCCGGCAGCTTTTACCAATAAGCCGTCCTCAAATTTAATAAAGAAAATGAATTTGTAGATATTCATGATTGCCTATGCTCTTTTATGAGCTGTTTCCCTTCAGGCTATGGGTACCTGTAACCTGTAAGGGCATTCACCCGGGGTGGGTTGAGCCGCCTCCAATATTGGAGTTTCATGGGAATTTGGAATTCACAAGCGGTCCCTAACCCGCATGTATAGCACATGAGATTTGATTATAGTGGTGAAGGTTTCGTGCAGGACCATCCACACTTTTTGAAGAGCCGATTACAGAGACCTGGTGCACTACGTGCCACAAGGTCCCCAAACAAACCTCCGCAGGTTTTGAATTCAGAGTTTTCCTTTTTAGATCAGTTGCCACCCAAGGCTATAGAACCCAGTCTCTTCTGCTATTTACCCACAGCTGGAGGGAGAAGAAGAGGATTCATACCTTTCCCAAGGGTATTAGCACGTAAGTGAATGTAATGGATTCGACTGGAATTCGAACTCCGATTCTCCGATTCCTCAATCCAAGCCGCTATCCATTACTCATGACCCTCTAGAATTCCCTGTTCTTTGGAACTCATAGAAATGTTTGTCATTTTATTATTCATCCCATTCTCTGTTCTGGCATCCATTCAGGTATGATACTTGCTGTCTTGTTTGGCTTGACTATGAACTGTGAGGATCAAATTCTACAAGCCTTCTTTCTTAATTTATTTTCTTATTTATAAGTCTTTTATATTTTTTTCTTATTTATTTATTTCTAATTCTTTCTTCTTCTTGTTTCCATTTTCCTTGAAGCTTCCTTGTTGGCTCACATCTTCCATCCATAGTATTTTCACTAACCTTCTATAGAACCACATCTCTGTTGCCTCAAATCTTCTCTTCGTCTGTGAGAATATTGTCCAGCCATATTTGATGTTTCCTTTCAGTTTAGCACTCTTCTCTTTGATTCAGGGTTTGAGACAAGGCATATATTTTAAAGACCACAAAGTGACTATTTTGAATTAGGAGATCGTTTGAAATAATAAACTACGTATGTGCAATCCATCAGGAGATCAGTGTTTCGATGTGCATTGCAGTGCGCATGCGTGAGTGAAAAGTTTTAAAAGAAGAATACCGCGGTTTCCTCAGCTTCGTCATATTTCAAGTTTGTCGTTCATTCTAATGTAAACCACAGTCCTACGTGGAATTTGTTAGAGTCCATCAATCAAACTGTTTCTCTGATAGGCGTCCGTTCTTCCTTCCTGTGAATGATAATAGGTATTGATAGCCTTCGGTGTCTACTAAACAAAACAGTATGTGACACCAACTTGGGTGGTAAGACTGTAAGGTGCTCGTTTAAATAATAATAATAATAATAATAATAAATGACTTACCAAAGAGAATGAAGAACTTTGAAATAGTCATCATGTCCTGAAACTGCCAGGAATATGATTTATTGCTAACTCAATATCCAGACTTGTCATTTTTCTGATTTTTGTTTCTTAAATGACTCAGTGTCAAAATTCTGTTTAAATGCGGACACTTCCGTATCCTTACAACGGACTGTTTATCATTTAAATGTTAAAATATTCGTTTTCACTCCTGCCAACAAGTTGTGAGTGTAGCTTTGACTGAAAAGCAAGTGTTTGTTATATCACATTGTATTTTGTATATTGAAATATTATTAGTATTTGTATAATTTCTGTTACTTTTTTTCTTGGTAAGAAATAGCGTGCACGTTCATCAGAAAAACATTTCGAAACAGAATACATATATATATATATATATATATATATATATATAACGTCATACACAGGCTGATTATTTCGCTGTATGACAGTTCAGCAGTGTGGCTAATAAACATCCCATTGCCTCAAGCCGAGATCGAAACCCGACTGAGATTTTACCCCTGAGCTATCAGATGTAGATTTAACATGAAAAACTTTTTTTTCCCTTAACCTAGCCGTATTTCCGTCATGTTCACTTAGGTGTTTCGTGGTCACATAGATATGTTACTTCTCCTTGGAGCGAAGTTGGACTATTGTCTTAAGTATTCACATATATTTGTAACCACGAAGCTGTGAAATCAACGTAACGGAAATGCTGCTCAGTTAAGTGAAAAGACTTTTTCATATTAATTCTATTAAGCCCTATCTTCAATATTGAGCACACTGCCATAAAGATAGCTTTCCGTAAATAGATAGACATTTTGGTGGTGATTTAGAATAATCATATATAGTAATCCATCGAGTCCAGAAGAATCCTCAACAGAATGTATAAAGCACTGGATGACTGTTTCGTCGTATTAGGGACTCATCAGCAGTGCGCATCCATACCGAGAAACAAACCCACACCCTTTCGGTTACAACGTCATACTAACTGTACCAACGAAGACTACACTTGTATACCCGTACTTGACCCAGATATGCTCGTGAGGAGCGGCTAAAGGAGAAAAGAAGACGTGGCTCTTGGGGAGCAGTCCATGGGGTTTCGTATAGCACGGATCTTAGTGATTAGTGGCGCTATATCGAGTCTAGTCAGTTTATTTTAGACCCGATCAATTACTATATATTTCTGTACGAAAGAGTTGTATGTCCTAATTACGGATCATAAACCAGACTTTGAGATCAAACTACCTACGAGGATTATCAAACTTACTGGACCAGACATCAGAAAGATAAGTAAAGTTATCTAGGATCAAGTCAACAAACAAAATTAAATGACGCATTAGACTTTTACAATGGACTAGTACCGCTTCTGTCATTAATTGGTTCAAAGGAATTAACAACAAATGAAGGTGCTCTTTTATCCAATTGGATATCGTGGATTTTTACACCTCCATTTCCATGGATCTTTTTGCCTAAGCTTTTGAAGACATCGAAGACATAGATATAAGAATGAATTATAGACGATCTGTTCTTATTAACAACAATGAGCAGTGGATTAAAAATATCTGATGATCACTTCGATATTACTACGGGATCATTAAATTCTGCAGATTCTTCTGAACTGGTGGGTTTATTTATCCTATATAATCTTAGTGCTTATAATGTTAATAGTATAGGGTTATAAAGGGATGATGATCTTATGGTAGGATGAAATTCTACTAAAATCAAGGTTGACAAATTAAATAAAATTATTCAGAGGGAATTAAAAAGCTTAGATCTTAAGAATAAGGTAGCTACTTATGTTAAACGAATTGATATTCTTGATATTACATTAGATCAATGTATTCAAAACGTATATGAAAAATAATGCTAACCCAATATATATTCACCCAATTCGAACCACCCACCATCTGTAATCATCTATAGAACGTAGGATTAGCAACAACTCATCTGACAAATATGTGTTTGATAAAAATATTGTCGTTTACAATACTGCTTTAAAAAATAGTGGTTACAAGTATGGTGAAATCAAGTATAGAAAATATATATAATATAGATCTAAGGAAAGGGAATAGGAACAGGAAAATAATTTGGTACATACCTCCATTTAACCAATTAGTTAATACTAATTCAGGTCAGAAGTTCCGCCATTTACTTGATAAACATTTCCCTAACAGTAACCTTCTTAAGAAAATATTTATCAAAAGCACACTAAAACTAAGTTATAGTTACACCGATAATCTTGAGAAGATTATAAAGAAGCATAATTATAACATTTTAAACCAATTTAAAAATTTGGATAATGATGCATATCCCAAGATATATACTGTTAATAATATTAACCAATGTCATTGCAAGGATTCTGGCGAATGACTACTACGAAACCCATGCTTACCCGCCTCTCTTGTTTCTACGACAGAGAATCTGATTTTGAAAAGGTTTTATATTGGTTTGTACAAAAAATTATTAAAGACTAGGTGGTATCAACATGACTCATCCATCACCAGTAGTACATATAAAAATAGTACATCACTTTCTAAATATTTTCGGAATTTAAAAGAAGCTAATAGATAAGTTAAAATAGAATTTAAAAAAAAAGAACATGTAGATCTTTAAATGAACCTTTTTTCGATGTTTACATGATAAATGAAAAATTATCAGAAATTGTAATAAAAAATCCTTACTAAGATAAAGAAGTGAATTGACTGTAAATTGTAGACATAGGCTACCTATTCATTACAATATGTTTAAACTTTGAATTTGATAATACTTTTTCTTAGTAATAATCAGGAGAATACGGCTACTGTTCTATTTGTATGACTCATTTTTATTTAATGTTGCTTTGTATTGATGTTTAGTTAGTATTATTAACATCTTATATAGATGTACAGGTGTTTGGTTGGTATTATTAACATTTCACGTTGATCAGTTGGTGATATTAATATCTTATATACATGTCCTTTATTTAACGGTTGCATATTAATTTGCCAAAATAGTTCTTTATTTTTGATCCGTTTTTTTTTTTTTGTTTTGTTTTTTTAAACGGTTTTTGCCAGTTTCTTAAAGGGGTCTTTTATTAATCAAGTACAAAATTTTATGCAAGAATCTGAACGAGCATTTACCCTGGAAAGATTTAATCAAAAGTGCCAAAGGCGTATCTTAAAGATTAATTCGCAGTCTTTTGCATAAGACCCAGTTTTTCTGCTACGGGCCAAAACACCTAGTATAGAGAAACGGTTCATTCGTAATGAACCACGCTTGTCAGCGCATCTCAGGAAGATGAAAGACGTGACATTGCCTAAGCACTTGTCTTACGTTAAGCGCCCCAGATACAATACCAAAAGAAGTTTCAAATATGTTTTGAAATCTCTTGAAATTAATGTCAAAATCCTGCAAATAAAACGTGGGGAATAGGTCTTGTTAGAGGAAGCTAGTTTTGGATGGCCGCATACGTAGTTGAAATATGCTCTTAGGAAAGCTGGTGACTCGATCTCAGAAGATGTTTAGTCTGAGCTTGGATGTAGCATCAGAGGGAAGGCTCTTCTATTTCGTGTGGAATTTGCTACTCACCTAAAATCGCCAGTCTAATAGCGACTATGTGGATAACCTTCCTTGAAGGTTACTTAAGTCAATTTGGGGATAAAATGTTTCATATACGTTCCTTTTAATCGTTTCATCCCAAGCAAGGCAATAAAGTCACTAAGGACGCAAGGAAGTACTAAGTATTAAAGAATATAAAAAAAACACTACTAAGGAGAGACAGCAATAAAAAAAAAAAAAACGAATT
>CAHIKZ030000746.1:830000-835000 GCA_903632075.3 Acanthosepion pharaonis | reverse complement strand
TATAACTTTTTATAATCAAATTTCCAAATATTCCCGGACAGTATAGCATGTAGAATAAGTGTGGGTGTAAAACGATATATCTGAAAATATTACCAGTAATATATATGAAAAAAAAATTCAAGAATCATAATTTAATTAGTGGAGAGCAACATAAGAGGGTAGGAAATATATCAAAGGATGTGATTTATAATTTTAAATCATTTATAGTTATGGAATTAAGAGTTTTACAAGATTGTAGTGTTAGATACTTAGTATGTCTACAAAAAACCGCGGTTTCATAGGTTTGGTTTAATAGTTAAGTGTTATTTAAGAGTTCAATGATACATATCTTCTCTTGTAAACATAAGAAGCAAGGTTCGTTCAGAGAATTGCAGGTTCTGGCTTGTCTTAGAATTTTCCATTCAATCTTTGGTGTTTTTCTTTCTTCCTTAAATTTACAAAAATATTTCGAAAGTGATGTTATATTTCGTTTGACTGTATTTTTAAAGGAGTTCATGTGATTGTAATACCTATCCTTAAAAGGTCTGCTAGTTGACCCCACATACAGCTTAATATCTCTGGGGTTCTCATTTGATGAGATATAGCACATATAAACTATGTATTTGGTTAAGCACCTATTTAATAATGGGCATTTTTAATGTATATTTTCTTCGCGAACAAATGGAAATAAAAAGTAATGTTTCACATACGGCTTGCTTACAAGCAAGAATGTTCATAATCATTTTCGATTCTAACCCATCGAAGGTCAGTTGAAATGCACTAAAACGAAGTTGCATTTTTATAGTAAATAAAATTGTTTGGTCTATATGATAAAATTATAATAAATAAATAATATATATATATATATATATATATATATATATATATATATATATATGTCGGAGTTGGACAATTGTCATGACTGAACAAATATATACGCGGTATTTACGAACCTCGCCATTTGTTTCTAGCTAGTCTGATAATGCCTTAAGAATGTTGAAAGCTTGAAGAATATTTCTTCCAAAATGAACTTTAGATGATTTCTGATGGAATTTCATCCTTATCTGAGAAGGTTTTTTCGTAATTTTGAAAAGTCGATCAATAATATTAATCGACACAAAATGTCTGCTGTCTTTAATAACATTTGGCATAAAGAACATTTACTGACTAAATACACACAGGCACGCATATATATATATATATATATATATATATATATATATATATATATATATATATATATATACACACACACAAGTATAGGATTGCTGAATACAGAATAAATTACTATTCCTAAAAGAATGCTCAAAACAGAGTAGAGCAAATATAATTATTTATTCGAAAATTATAGCATAAATATGTTATAAAATCACTACAAGAATAGCCATTTTGTTTCTATACCTCTGGTGTATTATCAAATGATGATGTTGAATATAGAATAAAGGGTTTTAAAGGAACTTTAATTTCGAATAAGTAATTATATATATATATATATATATATATATATATATATATATATATATATATATATATATATATATATATGAAAATGCATAGTAATTTAAGATGTCAAATTTTATAATTTCATATGCAGGAATTTTTTATTACGGGGGAAATTTGATTTTCTAGCACGCACACACACACACACATATATATAGATATATATATAGAGATAAATAGATATTAATATATATAAAAATTATTAATATATATATATATATACTTACATTAAGTATATATATATATATATATATACTTAAAAAGAATATGGTCTACATTTGCTTCATATAATATATAAATTTAATAGGCAACAAAAGAAGCCAACAGAACGACGACAATATTGTCAATAAAATTGATGATATTTATTATATATTAACCTTTTGACTAAATTGAAGCGAGATATTTTAAAGTAGGTATTTTCGGGCACGTCTGTGTCTTTTTTGAACGACACGAGAAACAAATAAAGAATGTTGTTCTTTCTACAGCCGACAAGAAAGACGCAGATCGGAGTTGAAATATATTTTCAAAATAAAAACACACATTTAGAGATTAAAAAAGGATTTGGGTTTACTCAGACCATCATAATTTCCATAGTGAGCCCTCTAACCAACATCGCCATTCATCGGAAGAGTGAGTCCCACTACTTTGCTTATTACTCGTTATTCTAACGTATATTACCATCGGCCGAAACGTTGTGAATATAGCAATAGAGATGGGGACAACCGTCCGAATGATGTGATTAATGTAAATACCAAAATAATTCGAAAAAAAATAGTATATAAATTTTAGAAGTGTAAGCAGACGGAAACGTTAGAAATATAGAGTTAAACTAAGAGTACATGTCGTTCATTTATTCAGGTGAGGACAATTATGTAGCCGCTTTTTCTTCAATGAATTGTAACTACTTATTTAAATTTTATTTTTAAACACTAGCAAGAAGAAAATGGTTAGATAATTTATATATATTATGAAATGGACTAAATCCGACAATTATTTTAATATATTATCTGTTTATACTTTATCTTCGAGATAAACTTACTTAAGTCAATGCTCTGTTTATAATATACGGTATTAATTACATATACCGGAAGGAATGTCCGAGAAATTTCGTATAAAATATGTTTCCTTTGACAAGAATTGAACCTGTATCCTACATGGAACCGTCATTTGGCGTGCTGCCCTATACTATTTAGCTACAAAGTAATCGTTCGGTCAGCCAAATTTCCCATAATCTTTCTCGAACAATCATATGTGCTCGAAGCGTATTTTAACGTAAAGTCCAACAACTATTTATATATAAATTAATATATTTTCTGTTTATACATTATTTTATCGATTCAGTTATTTAAGTAAATGTTCTGTTTAAAATCTACATTATTAATTACATTTACCGGCCTAAATGAAATTAATACTTTATTATAAACAGAGCATTTACTTAAATAATTCTATCTATAAACATAGCATATAAACAGAATGAATATATATATATATATATATATATATATGTATGTGTATATATATATATATATATATATATATATATATATATATATATATATATATATATATATATATAATGTAAATCTATCTAAACGAGGGTGGCGAAAAAAACCAGGGGTAGTACAATTTTCAAACAAATTGGCATCCGAGGGAAAAATATCGAAAAAAAAAAAAGAACCAGAAATCTTTGAACAGGGCGAAAGAAATCATCTTGTACCTTAAATTTCTGGTACAAAGAAAAAAAAAAAAACAGCGGGTAATAAGTTATATATATATATATATATATATATATATATATATATATATATATATATATATATATATATATATATATATTCAACTTAATAATTATATTAATCAAAATAATGATGAAACAAGAGTGGAAAAAAGAAATATATACTTGCATTCACGGTGCTAGAATCTTTCCATTTGGACTAAAGTCTTGACTTTTGGTAAGTTATCGCCTATTCTTCTTTTTTATGTGCCATGAACCATCAGGACGGAGGCGATCATGGATCTCCACAATTTCCTTTTCTTTGTAGCTCTTAATTAATTTTGTCTTTTTATGATTTCTTCTAAATTCTCTTCCACCATTTATTTACTGAAGCTCGTTAGGTCTGTCATATGTTTTTTTTTTCTCTGTTCATCTTGCCTTCAATATGTTCTGTGAGCATCAGATTTTCCAAATCCACTTTCCTCATTATGTGTCCTAGAAATGTTAGTGTTTCTCCCTGATGCTAAATATAAAGTTTCCTTTTTGTTTTAATTTTCTATGAAACCTCGTCGTTGTTCCCATGTTCGGTCCATGGTATCCTCATCATCCTTCTGTAGAACTACATTCTGGAGCCTATCGGAATTATCTTTCAGCTTACATTCCATTACGGTTCCAATGCTATGAGCCGTTGGGAGGAGGGTGTGCTAAAAAGAAAATGATATATTTGTCAGGGCATATCAAGAAAGAAATTTTAAATATTTTCCTCAATTCACATATTTGAAATCTAAGATAATATACTGTTTGGCGCATTGCATAATCCAGCTAGGATTTCCCTCCACCCCTCTGAAGAACTCCCACTATGGTAAGTAAAAGTATATGCTGCCATCCGGTATAAGAACACCTGTTCTCGTTTGTGGATACATTAAACCAAAAATATCAACTTGACAGGTCATGTCATATGCTCGATTTACTTGCAACCTTCGAAGATTTTTCATACAATCGTATGCTTTTCCGAAGATTACAAATGAGCGAACGATAAGAGGAATGCATTGGGATAGAGAAGTATTTCGAAAGAGAAGCAAAGTATTAACAAACAAGAAAGTTTTCTTAGAAACAAAGAAAAGAGCACTAAACTCTTACGTAATATAAGTACTACAATATCGTAGTGCATGCTAGACAATCTTCTCACAGATGAAGATGAGACTTAAAGAAACAGTAATGTTGTTCTACAGAAGGATGTTGAGAATACCATGGACCGAAGATGTGAGCAACGACTAATATTTAGAGAAAATGGAAACAAAACGGACACTTATACTTAACATCAGAGAGTGACAATTGAAATTCCTAAGAGGAAAGACGGTTTATAAAATCTGACACTCACAAGACAGATTGAAGTTAAAGAACAGAGGAAAACAAGACATAATCTCCGTAGCGAACTTGAGTAAATAGGGCAAGGTTTAGGAGACATAAAAGAAAGTCCCAATTTATGAAGAGCTACAAAGGACAGGAGTTTGTGGAGATACATTACCGCCACGCCACATAAAACAATAAGTTGGCCCAACAGGTTTGAAGCGATTCCAGTTTGACCTAATATGCTCGTCGATATCTCGTCGTGGACGGACGAATTGGGTATTTTTTGCGATTTTTTCTGATATTGAAGATGAGGGTTTTTCTCTAATTGACTGAAACATCTAGTCGTCGATAATTGGCTTAAATCGCTTTCTCCCAATTGATCAGGTCTGATATATATATATATATATATATATATATATATATATATATATATATATATATATGTGTGTGTGTG
>CAHIKZ030000746.1:782500-825000 GCA_903632075.3 Acanthosepion pharaonis | reverse complement strand
TTAATAATTCTGGTCTTATATAGTTTTGATTTCGCTGTAGAGTTGTTACTATTGATGATAAGATTGGCCGTTTTGAATCTTTGTAATATGTAATTAACTTAATATTTTTAGTTCATTAAACTGGATTTTCATATATGATTTTTAATAATATAGCCGTACTATAAGAGTTCTTGTTTATAATTTCTGTGCATCTGATTTCGATAAAATGAATTAATCTTATTACTATTGACACTTTAATCTGCATAATTACTGATTACTTTTGAATGAAAGAATATGAATTGGCTGCTTATAAAAATGAGTAGATAGAAAGACAGACATAAGTAGCAACGTGCTTTGTTATATATTTTGGCTATAAATGTATCTAGTACTAAAGGATTGTTTCTTTCACAGGTGATAGTACATTATGACATTAGTGGACTATTCCAAAATGTACACGAAGCCGGTGTGGGGATGAGAAGAATGTGTTTGTAAAAACAAATAGATTAAAACTATTTTATTTACACTATTTATACTCGGACTATTGTCCTAATCTTTGTTGTTTTATCACAACGTTTCCGCTAGTGTACCCTGCGAATTTCTTCGGGTGTATATCGATCTGAATAACCTTCAAGGAATTCGGAACTGAGCCGTTTATTTAAAATCTACAAAGTTTTTATCCTGTAGTGCAAGGTTCCCAAAACTTTTTAGACCATCGTCCCCTTTATGGAATCCTTAACCCCTCATCGACCCCCAGGCATGTACAAGAAAATAAATAAATAATAACAATTATAAAGTAGATGTTCAGTTTCCATATTCACTAGTGAGTGAAACAGCATACCAAATCCTGCTTTCCATTTACATCAGTCAGGGAAAATGCATACGAAGCCCTGTGAAATAGTTGTTCTGTATGCCATCCCCCTGTGAATATCTTTCATAAAGTATAGGGGAAAAAAAAAGGAAAATCTGTTTACTGTTATTGTAAAAGTCATGAGAAATGTGAAAAATATTGAATATAATGTTAATAATAATTACATAATTATATTACATGTTTATACATTATGTAATTATTTACAATGGAATCTTGGTTCACGAATTTAATTTGTTCCTGACAACCGTTCGTAACCCCAAATGTTCGTAAACTGAAACTATTTTTCCAACAGGAATCAATGTACAGAAAAAAAAAAGTCACAGTACAATAAATTTGGAAAAAAAGCACAATATAACACACGATTGTATACAACACGGCGGTCGACTCAGATAGTATTCCGTTCGGATTAACTCTGTTCGGCAATGTTTTTCGGGAACCGAAATTTTGTTCGATAACCGAGGCATTTTCGTCTCGAATTTTCTGTTCGAAAACCGATTTGTTCCACATGTGAGACGTTCGAGAACCGAGGTTGCACTGCATTATGTATTATATATTATTATTATGCATTATATATGATATATTATGTAATTATTTATTATGTATAACGTAATTATATATTATGCATAATGTATGCATAATTACATAATTATAATGTTAATAATAATGACATAATAACATAATGTTGAAATTCAACATAAAAGTTTTCAAACTTATCGAGATATGTGGAAAAGACAGCATGATAAATGAATATGTCGCATTAAATATTGGCAATAAAAAGAGAAGCGAATCTGTTTGCTGTCATTTGGCGCCTAATATTAAATAGAGTCTGGGCCATTGTCCAGTCGTGTAAATAATGATAACTCCTCATACCAGAAATTCAGAGAAAAAATACATCTATTATAACTAGAATACATATTTATAAACACATATGCAAAACCTATACGGAATGGAAAAGTAAATCATGAAAAATTGCTGCTGCCATCAATACCCATTTATTATGCGCAAACCGGCCTATTAATACAAACTTGACATTAGTAACAAGAATCTTTACAATGTCATCCAATAAGATTCCACTTTAGGTAGAACAGACAGACAGAAGAAACAACTGGCTGACAATGTCACTGAGTGGACCGGTAGATTATTGGCTTGCAATCAGTGATCTGGTAAGCTACTCAGCAACCCTGTGATCAAACTCAGTCATAGTGCGTCCTATGGTGATGAGACTAACAATAACCTTGTGTAAATTAATTGAAACAAAACGAATAATTCCGTTATTATTTACTTTTCTTTCTTATTTTTCCAATGGAACATGACGCAGTGAACATATTAGTGCTTCGTATGTAAATTCCATAGAATCGTTCCTTGCAGATTAACCACAAATTCTCAATTGTATTTAAATCAGGAGAGTTTCCTAGGCAGTCGATAGTACTTTGATTTGCTCATTAGTAATGCTTGCCATTGTGAAGTGTGGTGTTACAATTTTTGTACGCTTCCTTGGAGTAACGTCCATTGCAGACAATGGCTGTAGGACAACAAATCGACAGTCAAGACAATAGTATCTGGGCGTGATAAAAATCTGATTCAATCGCGGATGACGCAATATTTTTCCAGGCCAATCAAATTTCATCATACACCCCGAAAATAGATTCATATTACTGCACACTAATGAAAATGATATAATCTGAGGAGAAAATAGAAATTGATTACACCCTGTCATTTCAGTGGGTTTAAAACTGACTGTATGGTGAAAGAAAGGAAACTAAATCAGTTGTTTCAATTAATTTGCACAAGGGTATTTGCTGGAATGATTCGCATAAAGTAATATTCTTTTTCATAGCTTAGTAAAGAATATATTTTGCGAAGTGGTGGTGGGTAAACTAACTCGTGTTTTTTTTTTATATTTAATTAGCTAAGTCCTGCGCACCGATATTAATGTGAATCATTAAACGTTTACTCAATGTACGTCATCTGTGATGACCGGCAAGGGCTGCCCGCTATCATGTATACCGGAGAGACGTCCCTCATGTTATTTAAGCACAATTTTTTGCAACTTGTTATATAAAATACTACAACGCATTTTTTATGTTCGATTTCGACCTGAGGCTAATCTAGAATTAACAAGAGAGTCTTTATTTCTAACTCCAAATGTCCACGTATTTGAAAATCAACCGTGATGACATGCAAGGAGAAATGGACGATTCTGTCTAAATAAATGAGGTTAGGAAATATCTTTACAATACACCGATTTATTTGAACTAGTGCCCCAGATATTATCTATTAAATAACAACATATAACATTCTTCAGGTACCTGTTGTATTTGGTACCTGTTGTATTTGGTACCTGGCGTAACGTCTAAGGCTCTCAAATCCCATCAACTTATTGTTCCCCGGGGCACTGACATCAAAGAGACAGATATTGTTTAAAGTAACCATTAATCAGTTCAAGAGTGTTGTAGTCACATATTCTCGATTAATGTAATGAACAGAAAGCGGCAAAATACATTTCCTATAGACAGCAGAATGAAAACAATCCATCCTGACTGGATTGGATAAAAAGAAAGTGAAAGTAGAGAAATTGCAATAACTATTACGCTACGTGCGTAGTTTGAGCAGCAGTCGAATATAGATTGTAAAAGTGAAAGTAGAAAAATAAAAACTTATATATTACGCTACATGCGTGGTTTCAAAGGAGTTGAATATATAGTTTATGAAAATGAAAATAAAAACATGGAAATTAAAATAGATATTACATCCCATCCGTGGTTTTAATAACAGTAGAATATATAGTTTATGAAAGTGAAAGTAGAAAATTTGCAATAAATATTACGCTAGATGGTGGGCTTCAACAGGAGTTGAATAAATAATTTATGAAAGTGAAAGTAGAAAAATGAAAATTGCAATAAATATTACGCTACATGGTGGGCTTCAACAGGAGTTGAATATATAGTTTATGAAAGTGAAAGTAGAAAAATGAAAATTGCAATAAATATTACGCTACATGGTGGGCTTCAACAGGAGTTGAATATATAGTTTATTAAAGTGAAAGTAGAAAAATTAAAAGTAAATATTACCCAAGATCTAGCGTCATTTAATCATGCCGTTAGAATAAATTTAAAAGTTTGATCGTTTAAGAGAATTATAATGTCATTTAGTCATGGCAATATAGTAAATGGATGGTTAGTTTAAATAGGACAACAACGTAACAAACAACATAAACAAAGGGAAATTTAGTAATAATTTAGCAAAATTATTATAGTTGTTGCAATGCAAATATACTAAGTTCTTATAAAACCAATTACTTTTCGTTTACAATCTGACATATATATATATATATATATATATATATATATATATATATATATATAATGCATGTTTCTTTAAATAATATAAACGAGTTTTGTCTATTTTAAGTTCCTTTCATATTGTCTAAAAAGTATGTTGCATTACCTGAGTTGCATGTAATACATATATTTGCTTTTTTCATGGTGGCATTTTACAAGATATTCGTTTGTAGTTTTCGAATTTTAAACAACGTAATAAACATTACGTGTATGCATTTTAATATATATATACATACATACCTATATATATATATATATATACACACACATATATATATATATATTATCATTATTATATTTTATTATAAGACTTGATAATCATAATTTTTTTGAAATTCATACTAAAAATCTTTCATTTTTCAATACTCTATCTCTTCAGGCGATGCAAATAGTATTGAAACATGAAAGCTTTTTTGTAGCAATTTCAAAAATGTTTTATTATAATCTCTTATGATAAAAATATAATAATAATATATTGTTCTATATTGTATTGAGCACTTTTTAAAAAGTAAATGCTACGAAGAGTTGATTTTTACTTCATCTGTTCTTTCTCTCATTTATGTCTGTATATATATATATATATATATATGTATTGTCATCCACAGACTGAATGTGAATTTAAGCGTATTTATTTTTAGATAAACACACAGTGACTGAGAGAACTCAATTCGCTTTATCGAAGAGTCTTGCATTATTAGCCGTAATAGTCAATATTTACAAACCCACACTCTCCCCAGAGAGCTCATCCAAAATAAATTTTTCAGGAGCATATAAATTCTCAGCCACAGGCAGATTGTTTCGCTGTATCACAGCTCATCAGTGTGTCTAGACATCCGTTTGCCTCTAGCTTGGATCGAAACCCGTCTTAATTGGCGTCAGTCGGAGATTCTACCACTAAATATATATATATATATATATATATATAATTGTTTTTTTTTTTAAATATATTACCATCGCAACACGAAATTCCCTTGTATCAAAGCTGATACTTCAATTCAAATTCAATCAGATAAATTAAACTTAAAATACAAAGTTCGGTACTGTTTTTTAAAAATAAAAAATAAATGCTAAGGACTCTCAATTATAAATCTCATTGTTTTTTTTTTCCTTTTATTTTAATATATTTATATGTGTGTGTGTGTGTGTGTGTGTGTGTGTGTGTGTGTGATTGAGTGTGTGTGTGTGTGTGTGAGTCACTGTGAGTGTGTTTGTGTGTGAGTGTGTTTGTGTGTGTGTGTATATTGCATATATATATATATATATATATATATATATATATATATATATATATATATATCCCACATGCGAGAATTACAAGAAAAGAAACCGTTAGTAGAATAGAACTCACAGTTACATTTCAACTATTTTGACTATAAAATGATGCAACCTAGCCGCCAATCTAGCACCGTCCTTAATTTCATAAATATTAGGTACCATAGTGGAGAACTTATCAGATAAATTACTATGAAAGTATTTATAGAAATTGCACAGGGTACCTACATTACGGCGGAGGGAAAGTGAATGATGACGCGATGCCATGTCCAGATCAATGACATTGCAGATTCATCTTTAGACTTTATCCAGGATCTCTAAGTGTATCGCAGACGCCCCAGACCATTTCTGGCAACAATATTCAAAGCAGCATAGGCGATAGGTAGACTTATAAATATGCAAGATAGATTCTGGCCAGAAAAATTGTCTAGCACGACACAGTGAACGAACTTTTCTAGCAGTATTCTTAGCATTTGATTCAATAAAATCTTGCTTCATCCTCGGAAACTGTTGTCCTGAGAAAGTGTATTTCTACTATATGTTGTTTGATTTGTTTTACGGCATATCAACCTCAATGGTTTTTTTAATACCGGCAAAATTTTTATTGCTGGTAATATTTTGGTTTGTCAAAAATCTATTTCTAGTAATATTTTTCCTTCAAAAATGTATTGCTGGTAAGTTTTTTTCGAAAAAATGTATTGCTATTAATATTTATTTTTTTTGAAAAGATTGTTGGTAATATTTTTTATTTTAATGTATTGCTAGTAATAGTTGTTTTTCTTCAAACATTTATTGCTAGTAATATTTTTTTACAAAGTATTTCCGGTAATAAAACCTATTTTTACACTTTCATAGCGTTTCTATCCCAGTTCCTGTGTCAAGCATTTGCCCATAGCTGAGACCCCAACAGGTACTACCACCCTGGGTCAGAGTGGATCCGGAAACACCGGCAACTTTAGGCGGTTCCACGCTCCGCAAAACCTCCCGATTAGAGGCCACACCGCCAGACGTAGTTTATCGTCCTACGCACGACGTGGATGTAGTTTATTGTCATACCCAGGACGCACCCAATTGTCACTTTGTGGAACGTTTTATTCTTCTTCTTTTGAGTCTAGTGTCAAACCTCATTTATCATATGTATTCTCATGATGATCACTCAACATGTACAGCATGCCAGCTCCATTCACGCTGATTCGAACTGAATGTAAACCCTTTCCAGCTATAAGGCATAAATATTACAAGTAAAACTATACATCGTCCGGGGTAAGACGTTAAACTACATCCAGCATCAAGGCCTCAGGAGATTTTGAGGAGCGTGGAACCACCTCATAATTTCTGGTGTTCCCATGCCCAATCTGACCCAGGGTGGTATCACATGTTAGGGTCCTAGTTATGGGCAAATAGTTAACTATGACCAGCAATACTTTTTTGAAAAAAAATATTACCAGCAATACAATTTTGAAGGAAAAATATTACCAGAAACAAATATCTGACAAAACAAAATAATACCAGATATAAAAAAATGTTGACGGCATTAAATAACCCTTTGAGGTGTTGATATACCGTAAAAGAAAATAAACCAAACCTAAGACAACACGAATACAGAAACCGTCAACATAATGTCCTAACTTAAAAAAAAATAGGTTTATACCAAAATATATAACACCTAAACCATCAATCCCAAATAATTTAAATATATATATGCACCCACACACACACACACACACACACACACATATATATATATATATATATATATATATATATATATATATATATATATATATATATATATATATATATAAAAAGGAGGAGGCACTTTGGAGTAATGGATAGCGGCTTGAATTGAGTTCGAATTTCATTCGAATCTATTACATTCACTTACGTGCTAATACCATTGGGAAAGGTGTGAATCCTTTTCTTCACCCTCCAGCTATAGGTAAATAGCAGGACAGACTGGGTTCTATAGCCTTGGATAGCAACTGGTCTAGAAGAAGGACAACTCTGAATTCAAAACCTGCGGAGGGTCGTTTGGGGTCCTTGTGGCACTTAGTAAACCAGGTCTCTGTATTCGGCGCTTCAAAAAGTGTGGCTGGTCCTGCACGAAACCTTCACCACTATAATCAATTCTCATGTGCTGTTGTCGGATGTCGGTTTTCTAGGAACTGATCTGCTTGACCCTCATACGTCGAATTCGACGTGAGAGTCGACTATATATAAATCACCTACCTGCTCACTTTCGTTTATTTTACGTTGAACTGTATCAACTCATGTTCATGAACTTACCTGATTTTTTGTTAATTTGATGAATATTCATGAACCTTCCTATACTTAAAACTTTTGTAAAACCAAGAACATTTATGTTTTCTATATAAATACTGGCCACAAAATAAAATCCTTACATTTGCTCTGATAATGTTCCTCAGAGGATGAAACGCATCGGCTAAGATAAGTTTTCATTTTGTCTTTATTCATATAAAACCTACAATAGATGTTCTACAAATTATACATCTATAAAACATGTTTAGCATCAAAGTATATAATTATGTACAAAATGTATAGTTGAAGGCATAAATTTACGCTCAAAATATTTAGATTTCGGCATTAAATAAACCAGAGGTTGATAATCCACTAAAGTAAAACAAACTCTTATGTGTCTGCAACAACCTCCCTCAATGGGGAATTGTTTTGAGAAAATATTTTGATACCTAGTTTAATAAAAGTGTTGAAAAAAATGTTTTTCTGATTAGGCGGACTGTAGGTAAATTGGAAGATACGCCCTTAATACATCCACAGTTTGGGATTCTGTGCATTGTGAATAGCCATTTTAATATGACCAAGTAACATGGCTTCCGACTTCCGTAAAGTAGTTTTATATATATATATATATATATATATATATATATATATATATATATATATATATATATGAGAGAAAAAAAAATGTATTTAGTTACACTTAAAATTTTCTTGATATAACAATACTGGTAATAAAAAAAAAAAAAACCTTTCCTTTTTGTTGTTTTTTTTTTTTTGGATGTGAGAAGGTTCTGATCAGTAATCGAAACATAGCCATATTAACACTATAGACTCTAAATAGCTTCGATTCGGCAGCCTCGATTTAGCGGACATATAAGAAAGTAATGCACAAATATTGATTGGATGATATTACTGTTTGCCTTGGCAAATGAATTATTTGGACTCATTGTATTATTCATATGTCGAACATCCAGACATAATTACTCTCCAAAGGAAAATTATGGAATTGCATCACAAAGATTTAGTAGACTCCTGATATGAGTTATTTTCCCGCGAATTCGTTTCAAAATGCATTAATGAAGATTGCTTGCAGAATAATTGTTCAATAATTTTATGATTGTACATTGTTCGGGATGTTACTAAGGGAAACACATTTACAATAAAACTGTATCAGACATAATATATTTTATTTATGACCAGAGTATTATATCCGAACTGAACGATGGAGAATGTCTGTGAGAAAAGTTCCATGAGCTTTGACCTCGCCAAATCGTTTTCTCTTTGTTAATTTTTTCAATTCTGTTTTTTTTCCTTTTCTTTTGTTGTAGTCAAAAATTCATCGTGAATTGAAAGACAAACTATCTCTCTTGAACCAACTAAATGGAACTTCTTAAATTAACCGAAATTCTTAAATATGGCGTTAGGGTTCCGACTATTACCTCAATGTTGGTTGCCGTCGTGGTTGTTTTTGTTTAGCGGCATATCAACCTCTATGTGCTTTTTAATGCCTAAATATAAATGTTCTGTACGCAATCTTAGTTTACCTTTGGTGGGGGATAATAATGGATTTGTACGTTTTCCAAGGTATTTGCGCGTAAGTGTATATAACCAAACTGGAATTAGAACTCGGCTCTCCGATTAAAAATTCCGAGATATTATTCATTACAGCACTTCTAAGATTGCAGTACCTGGTATTCCGAGGCAATCACCCAGGTATTACTTCGAATGTTGTCGCAAGAATCTTCTATGTTCTCGATTCATGCTGCTAATTAATGGTTTCAAAATAATTGCTAAAACAATGTGAGGTTTGCGTTAGAACTCGACAGAGGTAAATTGAAACCTCGTCAAAAATTAATAAAAAAAAATTATTTCTTCATATGAGAAATTCAGAGAACATAAAGAATATTACTATTCGATAAAAAAAGCAACAAAAATAAGAGGAATGAAAAACTAGCCCTAAAAAATGAATAAGAATGTCAATGCTTCATCTAAGCAATTCAGACAGCATAAACCTATTAGTATTATATACTGTATTTTATATAAAACAACACAAATAAAAAAAAATATTAGCCAAAAAACAAATGAGTAAGAATGTCAACGCTTCATCTATGCAATTGGAATAACATAAAACTATTTAGTATTAAGCATAAAAGCCACATAAAAATAACACAATAAAAAGAACAAGTACAAAAAATGAATAAGAATGTGCTTCTTTTAAGCAATTATATATCGTTATCTCATATATATATATATATATATATATATATATATATATATATATATATATATATATATACACATAACACCCTTAAGCGCTTAGCCTTGGAGCGGGTAGAATGGAGATCAACGTGTTTTAGTGGACTGAGCAATTTTCAATCTGCTTTTCTGAATCATCTTCAAGAAGCGAGAGCAAGATCTAAAAGGTCAACCAATGTAACAGTGATCTCATCTCGCAATCCTTGCTCCATATGTGGCCTCCTTTGTAAATCACTAGCGGGTCTTAAATTCCACTTAAGATTATCGCACAAAATTTCATAACTGAATCAACTAAGCTGTCACATCCTCATCTGACGGGAGAGTCCATTATATATATATATATATATATATATATATATATATATATATATAAAAGTATTGTTATACGTTATCCATGTCGATAAAAGTATTTAAGTAAATGTTCTGTTTATAATAAACAGTACTAACAACATTTACCGGACTGAATGCCCGAGAAATTTTCATAGACAGATATGCGTATTCAGACAGGAATACAAACCTGTGTCCTTCACTGAACAGTCTTATAGACTGACGTGCTATACCAGTTTAGCTACCACAGGAGCGTCTGGTTATTAAGGTCAATTTTACTGCTTCTAAACTACAAATTTTCCCATGAAACCTTGCTTTGTAGATAAACTAGTATAGCACATCAGGCTATATCACGGTTTCGTGTAGGGTACAGGTTCGATTCTTGTTGGAGGGCGCATATCTTCTATGAAATTTCTCGGCTGATAAATGTTTTAATAGTATTTATTACAAACAGAACGATTTAGTTAAATATTTGTATCTATATAAATAACGTATAACAATAAAATATATTAAAATAATTATCGGTCCATTTCATAATAGACACACACACACACACACACACACACACACACACACACACACAGAGAGAGATATACATGGTGCAGCAAAATGATCTGGCATATTTGGAGGTTTATTAAATGCTAAATAGAGTAAACAACGGAAAATGTGTTTCTTTTTATTTTTCCAAATATAAATATAACGCCATTTTCTTTAATTTTATTTTCCGTAGCTTATTTCCTTTGTTCCATTTAATCTTTATTAAAAAAAAAACTATTATGTGAATTTTTGTAACTTTGTATAATATTTATGCATTACGCCCTAATCTTTATTCGGTAAAAATTTCATTGCTAATCATGCATTACTTTTTAAGTAATACACATATTTATGTCTTTGTTGTTTCCGTTCCTTATATTATGGCCGCTATATATATATATATATATATATATATATATATATATATATATATATATATATATATATATATATAAGCTCTGGGTGTGCGTGTATATAAACACGAAGGCGTGTTAGGCATTTGCTCAAATTTTCAACATCGTTTCGTGTATATTATAAATATTTGCAAATAATTAATCAAAAAATTCTGTCATGTAATTAATTGAACGCTAATTGTGTAAAGTAGATAATTGCAGCGATGTTTCTACCGGAGAGAAAATAGTCTAAAACATAAACACGGAACAATCAGAAAATGTCTGTAATTATTTAATCATGTAAATATAATTAGTCCTTGTAGAATTGAATAGAGAGGTATAAGGGATGCGATAAAACATTCTTAACAAATACATTTCAATTCGGGAGTCAATGCTTTCAACAGATCTCAGGCACACGAAGATAACTGCAAATTACATTGTTCATTTCAATTTAAGATAAAAAGGATGTGCTTGTGTTATTACTAATTTTTCGCGATATATTTCCTATATTATGTTATTCCTGTTACACATTTATTCAAGACTAGCAGTAGAGCCCGGCGTTGCCCGGGGATGTAACAGTAAGAGGTAGATCAAGCATCGACCATCATAAAGAGTGAAAATAAAATTGACAAAGATTATTGTTTAAGGTTGACGGACACGCATGTTTTAATTAGTTTTTTTTGTAGTTTTTTTACGAATTGGTCAAACCCAAACTCAAACAAAAACATTGTTTTCAATCGTTATGAGTCTACTGATTGAATAGAATTTTATTATAAACAATTGTCTTGTAAATGGAATTTGTAAAGCATTCTGAATGTAAAAATAAAGAAAAAAGTGTGCAAGACAATAAGAAATACTACCTGCCAAAAAAAGAGTGAAGTTTTGTTGAAATTGGTTGAAAAATGTAGGAAATCCGATCCGATATATAAACGAAAACACACACACACAAACAAACTGGGTTTTATAATAAGTATAACTCGATATGAGTTGTCCCCCTTTCATTCTGGCGACAGAATCGTATTTTATCGAGTTTTCAAATTGGTTTCGTACAAAAACAATTGTGTTTTTTCAAATTTTGACGCTGTCAGAACCACCGCAATGTAATTTTACGCAGTCCTGTGAAGTTTTGTTGAAATCGGTTGAAAAATGTAGGAAATCCGATCCAATATATAAACGTACAGACACACACACCATCTACGTTTTATAATAAGTAAGATGCTGAGATCGGGATTAAAAAGAAACATTTCTTTTTACAACGGAGTTCACCCTTTACAAGGCTCAGGGGCCACTCAAAGTAGAGGTTTTGGTTTGGAGGCCATTTGTGTGTATATTAGTGCAAAACTAAACTTGAACAGGTTAAGATTGTAGTGATCGGCGAAACATCCTCTAGGGAGTTTATTCAATACGGGGGGGGCGCTTCGAGGGAAGAAGCTGTTTTGAATGGAATTTAATTCTCGCCGATCGAATAGAGAGGGAATATAGGTGGTTTGCTACTATGTAAGGGGCATGGTGTGTTCTTGCTGTGAAGGTTTGCCTCGGCGGGACCAGGGAATGTAGTTCGTCCGAGCACTTTCTTTGGAAGTAGCGATAGATCAGTGAGAGGCTTCCTACATCGCGCCTGTGGGCTTGGAGGTGCTTTTGAAATCTATCATGGCTGGAGAGAGAGGTCGGGGCAGCTCCCGTTCAAATATGACAACAGTGACCCACTTCTGGCCTGATCTGGCTCTTGTAAAGGTACATGAGATTCGATTTCGCAATACATAAAAAGAAATTGAACGCAGATTAGGCCCAACCACAGAATTAGCTACAAAACTAAAACATTAACCTAAGAACTCGTGTCAGCTGTTGAGTCCTTTAACCATCATTTTCAGCCCCGCGCGCAAAAGCGTTCAGGTATGCTTTTCTGGAAAGCCGATGGCTATGTTGATTTTCGGACTCAGTGGCTCTGATTGAAGCATTCCGAGAGGCATTTTGAGACAGGCAAACTGAACGTTCTAAAGACGATTCGTTATCTCTTATTCGCATAGCAGACCTGGTGGCAGCGGTTTTGCGACTTAGGCAAGTTCTTTTCTTTGGTGGCATGACTTAGGCAAGTATGAACTGTCAAATGGAATGCGTGGGCAAATACCAGAAGAGAACGTTGTAAAGCTACAGGGATCACTAAGTTCGAATAACTTTACGATAGGTTGAAAAAATAAATGTTCAGTAATAAAAAGGCAAGCTTACTTATTACTACGGTGAATGCAGAGCAAAAACTGGCAGGACAATAAAAAAAAAATAGATTGAGGACGGCTATAAACGACAATGAAAGCAACGCCTTAAAAACTAAAGTAGTGGGCTTTCTGCAACGGAAAAGGTAAGCTCACTTGAGAGAGATTGAACGTTTGGCCAAGAGAAAGGGAATGTGTAATTTGGAGTCAAAACCTGCACTAAAGAATTAACTATCAAACAAAAAAGATTCGTCGAAATCGGATGAAAATTGTGGAAACGCATAAACAATATCCGATCTCTCTCTCTCTCTCTCTCTCTCTCTCTCTCTCACACACACACAGATACAAACACACACATTTTGAGAATTATATATATAATTAATATTATTGTAATAATTTTAAATATTTATTTCTATTAAAATTTTTTTTCAAATATATATATTCAAGAACAAATAGTAAATATTAAAACGTTGTTGAGTGTTACAATGAACAGCAAATAGTGGAGAGCCATTGTCGACAACAATTTGGACTCAAAACCGGCACTGAAGAATCATCTACCAAAAAAAAAAAATCATCGAAATCGGATGAAAACTGGAAACGTATAAACAACCCCCGATCACACGCACACACATACATACACACACCTTTTTGAGAATTATAGATATAGATAAGTTTCCAGAATTACTTAGATGAAGCATTGACATTCTTATTGATTTTAGTTTATTTTATCATCCCCCTTATATTTGTTGCTTTTATACCTAATAGTAATACTTTTAAGTTGCCTGAATTTTGCTCTTCATTTTTGATAATTCTGGGGCTAGTCTATCTTTCTGTATATTTAAGTTGCTTTTATACTTAAAATTAATAGTTTTATGTTCTCCGAATTATTTAGATGAAGCATTGCCATTCTTATTCATTTGTATTTTGGCTAGCTTTTCTTTTTATTTGCGTTGCTGTTATATTTAATACTAATATATGATAACTGTTTAACCTAGACTTGAACTAGTAAAGATTGTAGTGATCGGAAAAACATCCCTTTTAAGTAGGTTCAACAGAGTAGTGATTCGGGGAAGACGCTACGCGAGTGGAAGTTACATCTCACCAGTGGAATACGAAGGGAATGAAGGTAGTTCGTTACAATGGTATGGCAGGTCTTAACCGGGAAGGTTAGAACTTGTTGAACAAAAGAATGTAGTTGGTTTCAAAACTTTCCATTGAAATAGTGATACAACAGTGCGTGGCTTGGGACATCGCGGTTGTAAGAGAGGGTTCGTAGGGTGGAACATAATATGTCAACCACAAGGACGCGGAGACGATTTTGAACTCTCTCAAGACTGCAAAGTGATGACTAGGTAACACCTGCCCAAATACGACAGCAGTTGTCCATTTTAGGCCCTGATCTAGTTCTTGTAAAGGTAGAGGGTAGCACCAGGATTTTGGTATTTACTGGCGGAGTACAGGGAACCGCCCTTTTCTTCTGCATCGTATGTACGAGTTCCGCTCGACGTCTGGGTTGAGTTTGAATCCCAATAATCGCCCAAGGCAGGGAGCCTCTCTTAGGGACTATCTATCTACCCTGACTGGTGATAGTTCAGAGTCCGATCGGCAATGATGTAATGTAACTAATTTGTTTTAGCTGCATCAAAGTCACAGCCAGCGCCGTCGAAGCTTTGCCGAAGGGCAAGGTTTCGTTCGGGGAGGTTATGACAGCTCTCGAACTCGCCTAGGCGAGTCGAAGGCTATGTTTTTGGCCGGGCCTACGGGTTCGGGTGACCACGTAAAACTCGGCCTTGTGCCACATGCGACCCCACGTGGACAGCTAAATATCTAACTAGTTTGTTTTTCGAGGCATTGAATGCGACAAGCCAGTTTTTTTCCCACTGAAATATTAGAGCTAGATCAGAAATGTGATCAGCTGTCAATCTACATTTTTGGAGGTGCACCCATATGCCGTTGGAATACCTACTTAAAAAGGGATAGAAAGAAAAAGGAAAAGACTCTAAATCATTTCGGCGAAAAAAAAAAATTCTAAAATTCCCAGCACCCCTCTGCAGTGTGCATATGTAGTCCTACCAATATGAGAAAATTAGTCCGATAAAGCCATGAAGGACGAAAAGAATCACAACTTTATTCATTTTCTCATAAAATTTCCCCAACACTGTTCTTCCTATATAAAAAAATATGCTCTTAGGTAGATCATTTATGTAAAGCAAAAAGAGGGACGGTCCGAGAACCCATTTCAACTGTAAAATGAAGACTATTTACATTATTTGGACTATTGTCCTCATCTTCGTCGATATTTTTTTTACAACGTTTCGGCCTGAGCTCCGGCCTTCTTCAGGTTGTTAGAACGTCGAACTGAATCCTTTATTTCACTCACTGGGGTAGACTGTTCTAGTTCCACGTGCCAAGGACACACTGTGGATAAAGGCGATAGTTAGATCCAATGACAAGACCCAAAGAGTGTGAATTCAATACCCGTTTAACGCAGTGGAGAACTTGGAGGTAGTAATTAACAGGAGATAACTGACAACTGACTTCCATTAAAAAAAAAAACAAAAAAAAACATGGCACGTGGAACTAGAACAATCTACCCCAGTGAGCTAAATAAAGGGTTCAGTTCGACATTCCAACCACCTGATGAAGTCCAGAGTGTACAACGTCCGAAACGTTGTAATAAAAATGTCGACAAAGATGGGGACAATAGTCCGAATAATGTAAATAGTGTACATAATACATCATCTCAGAAATATAGACAGATACTGAATGGCCGAAACTTTGTAATAAAAATGGCGACATGGATGAGGAAAATAGTCCCAATAATGTAAATAATGTACATAATACCTCATCTCAGAAATATAGACAGATACTGAAAGGCCGAAACTTTGTTATAAAAATGGCGATAAAGATGAGGACAATAGTCCGAACAATGTAAATAGTGTACATAATACCTCATCTTAGAAATATAGACAGATACTGAAAGGCCGAATCTTTGTAATAAAAATGGCGATAAAGATGAGGACAATAGTCCGAACAATGTAAATAGTGTACATAATACCTCATCTTAGAAATATAGACAGATACTGAAAGGCCGAATCTTTGTAATAAAAATGGCGATAAAGATGAGGACAATAGTCCGAACAATGTAAATAGTGTACATAATACCTCATCTTAGAAATATAGACAGATACTGAAAGGCCGAAACTTTGTAATAAAAATGGCGACATGAATGACGACAATAGTGCAAATAATGTAAATAGTGTACATAATACCTCATCTTAGAAATATAGACAGATACTGAAAGGCCGAAACTTTGTAATAAAATGGCGATAAAGATGAGGACAATAGTCCGAATAATGTAAATAGTGTACATAATACCTGATCTTAGAAATATAGACAGATACTGAAAGGCCGAAACTTTGTAATAAAATGGCGATAAAGATGAGGACAATAGTCCGAACAATGTAAATAGTGTACATAATACCTCATCTTAGAAATATAGACAGATACTGAAAGGCCGAAACTTTGTAATAAAATGGCGATAAAGATGAGGACAATAGTCCGAATAATGTAAATAGTGTACATAATACCTCATCTTAGAAATATAGACAGATACTGAAAGGCCGAAACTTTGTAATAAAATGGCGATAAAGATGAGGACAATAGTCCGAACAATGTAAATAGTGTACATAATACCTCATCTTAGAAATATAGACAGATACTGAAAGGCCGAAACTTTGTAATAAAATGGCGATAAAGATGAGGACAATAGTCCGAATAATGTAAATAGTGTACATAATACCTCATCTTAGAAATATAGACAGATACTGAAAGGCCGAAACTTTGTAATAAAATGGCGACATGAATGACGACAATAGTGCAAATAATGTAAATAGTGTACATAATACCTGATCTTAGAAATATAGACAGATACTGAAAGGCCGAAACTTTGTAATAAAAATGGCGATAAAGATGAGGACAATAGTCCGAACAATGTAAATAGTGTACATAATACCTCATCTTAGAAATATAGACAGATACTGAAAGGCCGAAACTTTGTAATAAAAATGGCGATAAAGATGAGGACAATAGTCCGAATAATGTAAATAAAAGTACATAATACCTCATCTTAGAAATATAGACAGATACTGAAAGGCCGAAACTTTGTAATAAAAATGGCGACATGAATGACGACAATAGTGCAAATAATGTAAATAGTGTACATAATACCTCATCTTAGAAATATAGACAGATACTGAAAGGCCGAAACTTTGTAATAAAAATGGCGACATGAATGACGACAATAGTGCAAATAATGTAAATAGTGTACATAATACCTCATCTTAGAAATATAGACAGATACTGAAAGGCCGAAACTTTGTAATAAAAATGGCGATAAAGATGAGGACAATAGTCCGAATAATGTAAATAGTGTACATAATACCTCATCTTAGAAATATAGACAGATACTGAAAGGCCGAAACTTTGTAATAAAAATGGCGACATGAATGACGACAATAGTGCAAATAATGTAAATAGTGTACATAATACCTGATCTTAGAAATATAGACAGATACTGAAAGGCCGAAACTTTGTAATAAAAATGGCGATAAAGATGAGGACAATAGTCCGAATAATGTAAATAGTGTACATAATACCTGATCTTAGAAATATAGACAGATACTGAAAGGCCGAAACTTTGTAATAAAAATGGCGATAAAGATGAGGACAATAGTCCGAACAATGTAAATAGTGTACATAATACCTCATCTTAGAAATATAGACAGATACTGAAAGGCCGAAACTTTGTAATAAAAATGGCGACATGAATGACGACAATAGTGCAAATAATGTAAATAGTGTACATAATACCTCATCTTAGAAATATAGACAGATACTGAAAGGCCGAAACTTTGTAATAAAAATGGCGACATGAATGACGACAATAGTGCAAATAATGTAAATAGTGTACATAATACCTCATCTTAGAAATATAGACAGATACTGAAAGGCCGAAACTTTGTAATAAAAATGGCGATAAAGATGAGGACAATAGTCCGAATAATGTAAATAGTGTACATAATACCTCATCTTAGAAATATAGACAGATACTGAAAGGCCGAAACTTTGTAATAAAAATAGCGACATGAATGACGACAATAGTGCAAATAATGTAAATAGTGTACATAATACCTGATCTTAGAAATATAGACAGATACTGAAAGGCCGAAACTTTGTAATAAAAAAATGGCGATAAAGATGAGGACAATAGTCCGAACAATGTAAATAGTGTACATAATACCTCATCTTAGAAATATAGACAGATACTGAAAGGCCGAAACTTTGTAATAAAAATGGCGACATGAATGACGACAATAGTGCAAATAATGTAAATAGTGTACATAATACCTCATCTTAGAAATATAGACAGATACTGAAAGGCCGAAACTTTGTAATAAAATGGCGATAAAGAT
Source organism: Acanthosepion pharaonis (assembly GCA_903632075.3). NCBI lineage: Eukaryota > Metazoa > Mollusca > Cephalopoda > Sepiida > Sepiidae > Acanthosepion > Acanthosepion pharaonis. Next base: position 806,088 of record CAHIKZ030000746.1, on the reverse strand, counting down.
GAGGGACAATAGTCCGAATAATGTAAATAGTGTACATAATACCTCATCTTAGAAATATAGACAGATACTGAAAGGCCGAAACTTTGTAATAAAAATGGCGACATGAATGACGACAATAGTGCAAATAATGTAAATAGTGTACATAATACCTGATCTTAGAAATATAGACAGATACTGAAAGGCCGAAACTTTGTAATAAAAATGGCGATAAAGATGAGGACAATAGTCCGAATAATGTAAATAGTGTACATAATACCTGATCTTAGAAATATAGACAGATACTATAAAATGATGTAAGACTAATTAATACCAGAATTTACAGTGGACGATAATGGGTTAATGTCATTATATATAATGAAGGGTAAATTATTCATATTGTTAGTAGATGATATCTTATAACACTCATTAATTATTAAATCAATTTATTTCCCAGGATAATCTTATGAAATGATGAAAGACGTTTCACTGTTAATTGGAGTTCTAATTTATGTAATTTGAATAAAAGCCATTTATGTTTTAATCTATTTTATGGAATTATTCTTTTCTTACTGTTTTCTTTGTCTGCTACAAACTGTTTGAATCGTTACAAATATAATGTTCGAAATTTCTTTGACAAAATAAACAAAACCGAGAAGACAAAAGAGCGTGGCACCGCCAAATGTAAGAAAAAAGTCAAAACTATATAACATAGATATTTACAGATTTTACAACTACGCGATTACAGTACATGACTAAATTGTAAATTCTACATAAATATAAAACTTAATGAATCAAACTAAAATAATTCAATACTATATAACATAGAATTTAATTAAGTTAATTGGATAATGCCAATTACAATATACAATAAATATTCTTATTTTGGAATTTACAAATATTACAAGTGCTAAATTAAACATCTAAATGGCATATAGATTCATACATTGTAAAAACAACAACATCAACAACAATAATAATAATAATAATAATAATAATAATAATGATGATAATAATAATAATAAAAGCTGAAAATTTTGCAAAATGCAAGGACTATGGAGCCTGGCCGTTGAAGGAAATCCTTTAATGAATGGTGCGCTTGGAAACCCACCTAGAAACTTTGAAAAGGCGATTAGGGAAAATGGATTTGGACCCAAGATTGCAGCCGTCCAGAAAACTGCCCCCCCGCCTCATTTACTCTACGAGGATTCTCCGAAAACGTCTTGAGCTGTGAGGAGTTTTGTTGACACCATTCTTCAAGAACAAAAATTTCCACCAAAATGATAATAATAATAAATGACAATCAAAGCTAGCCGCCCAGAGATCGCACACATAAAAGGTGCCTCCCTATTGATATTGCAGTCCCTGCAGACAGCAATGTATCTTTGAAGATCTTCAAAAAGCTATCAAAATACAAGGACATTGAAATCGAAATCTAAAAAATGTGGCGCATGGAAACATCAAAAATCCACATTGTAGTTGGATCCCTCGGATTGGTTGGAAAAGATTCCAGTAGACTAATTGAAGGGATTCCTGGAAGCCCATGTCTTAAAGAAATACAACAAATTATTCTCACGAGCACAGCCCTCACCTTACGAAGGGCTTTGTCTATGTAATTTTTTTTTCCAGTGGAAAATGTCATGTTGCCATTTCTAAACTTAGGTCAATGGACAGGACCTGGAAAGAAATGAGTACACATGATTCCTTGATAAATACAATCTTCAAAATTTTAAATGTAATCTCAATCGCCATCTACCTTCTTGAATCCTGTTTATTTTTGTCCTTCCCTCTATCCTCACCAGTCTCAATCTTCTCATTCTCTTTTACTTTCACCCCCTTGTAACCCCCTGTTTTCTAGTGACATTACCGCCTTGCGTGGGGCGAAATGATTAACAAATAACTAAATATTTGAATTGCCACGCATTCTTGCATAGCGTAGTGGAGTGGTTTCACGTTGCATTCTCCATAGTTTGAAATTCAGTGCTTTTAATCTCTTGGAGTGGTTGTACTCAAAGCTAGAAAGCGCGGTTTGCCCTTCAATTATACGCCTAGATAGGGGTGGAGGACGAATTCTTGTCTTTTCCGAGGGCATGAGTGTAAAAATAAGCGCTACTAACGAGACTGGAATTTGAATATGGTTCAATTTCCATGCAGATATCCGTTGCATAATTCGCACATTATTATTATTAGTAGTAGTAGTAGTAGTAGTAATCTTGAATTCTAATATTATTAAATTAAACATTGTTAGATTATCAGTATCTGTCTATATTTCTGAGATGAGGTATTATGTACACTATTTACATTATTCGGACTATCGTCCTCATCTTTGTTGCCATATTTATCAAAACGTTTCGGCCGTTGTACGCTCTGGCCTTCTTCAGGTGGTAGGTGTTCTAGTTCCACATGCCAGGTCTAATGGATGTCAGTTATCAGTTATCTCCTGTTAGTTCCCAGGTCCACCCTGAACCGTGTTGGTAGCACCTGTTAGTAGGTGGCACCTGGGGTCAAAACACTATGTAAGTGTAAAAATAGGTTTTAATACCAGAAATACTTTATAAAAAATACTTATTACCAGGATTATATTTTTGAAAAAGAAAACATTACCAGCTATACATTTTTGAAGAAAGAATATTGTCAGAAATAGGAATTTTGTCAGCATTAAATAGCCCACTGAGGTCGATAAGCCATAAAACAAATTAAACCAAACCAGAAATGGATTTTTGAAAAAACACACACACACACACACACACATATATATATATATATATATATGTTACCAGCTATACATTATGGAAAAAATGTTACCAGAGCTATACTTTTTTTTGAAAAAATATTACTAGCTATATATTTTTCTGAGAAAAAAATATTACCAAAAATACAATTTTAGAAAAAAAAAAATATTACCAAAAATACATTTTTAGAAAAAAAAATATTACCAGCAATAAAAATTTTGTCGGCATTAAATGACGCATTGGGGTTGATATGCCGTAAATCAAACCAAACCAAACCCAGGGAGCGAAATAAAGGGTTCAGTTCGCCATTCCAATCACCTGAAGAAGGACGGAGCGTACAACGGCCGAAATGTTGTGATGAATATGGCAAGAAATATGAGGACAATAGTCCGAATAATGTAAACAGTTTTGTTAGACTATGTCTGGCAAATAAAGCATTGCCTTACACGGTAAAATAAATGACTAGTTCCATATCTACGGCATCAATACCGTACTCTTTGGTTTTGCCACTAATGAATATATCGTTTTTTGAAGTAAAAACGACTAAAGTTTTAATGTCTCTTTAATTTAATTTACGTTACAATGAAGTTAAAATATTGATTTAACGTCAGTAGTAAGACGATGGTTGAAAATTGATCTCCGGAAATGATAATATTCTAAACGGAAAACGACGGGTTCATAAAAGTTGTGGAAAATAATTCTAGAATAAATACACTGCCTCTATCAGCAAACGTTTAAGGCTATTTAATGATCGCTCCCCTTCGCTATTTCCTACGATAGGAAAGATCAACCGGAACTGTCAGAACATCGGAAATATTTTTTTATGAGAAACGGTTGATTCGAATAAGTACCGCTCCCAGTTAGAAAACCTGAAGGCAGTAATCGATGTAAAACATGGAATTAATCTGAGTCATAAGTAATTTCCGTTTTTTAAGAAACCGATTGGAAATACGAAACTATCACCCTGATTACTAATCCTGCGAGGCACAGACATATCAGAGCTTTTGCAAGGCAAGTTAAACGTACTCTGTGATTTGAATGTAGAAATATTGTTCTATTCCGTGAAAAAAGGAGCAATGTCATATACAACAGGTATCAAAGAACATTTCAAATGTTTTCGTCAGTTCTACCCACTGTTCGCAGTATTTACCTGACCTTGTGCCAAATGGTTATAATCGTTTAAGAGCAGTACAAAACGCTTCCTTCATGAGACTTTCTAAGTGTTTGTCGATTTTTTTTCAAATCACATCCTACGTAATTTTATTCCAAATTCATTGAAAAACTGCTATTGAATAAAATGTAATTGTATTTTGATATTTGAAGAATAAAGTTGATACACAAAAAAATAAAGACTTATTTATGATTGAACTTAACAGTAAATAGAAACGACGAAATATTCCATTATGAAAATCTAAGATGACAAATTTAATTGCGGACAAGAAAGACTACACCCTTGTTCAAATTAATTTGAACAAAACCAATAATTCCATTATTATTTACCTTTTTTCCGTATTTTTCCAATGAAATATAACTCAGTGTCCATGTTAGTATTTAGTATGTCGCTTCCTTGGTGTAACGTCCATCAGAGAAAATGGCCGTGGGACAACAAATCGACAGTCGAGACAACAGTATGTAGGCATGATAAAAATCTGATGCAATCTCGGGTGACACAATATTTTTCAAGGCCAAACAAATTTCATCACGCACCCCGAAAATAGATTCATATTACTGCACACCACTGCAAATAACCTAATCTAAGGAGAAAAAAAATATAAATCAATTACATCCTGTCACTCCAGTGGGTCTAAAACTGAACGTATCGTGAGAGAAATGAAACTAAGGCAGTTGTTTCAAATAATTTGCACAAGGGTGTATTTTTCTTGAAAAATATTTTTAAGGGAAAGATTTCTTCTTTTTTTTTTTTTTTTTTTCAACTGTAGCGTTCACTGTCCGTTCAATGAATGACGAATGTTTCCTTATAAGCAAACGGTTACTTTCATCATTATAGTCGCCATTTTAAATGATAATAATAAGACATGTTCTTAAGCCAAAATAAGCTGGTCCATTCTGACGGCTTATCCAACCTTATGCAGGTTATTTAAAGACATAAATGCTTTTTAGATTGTATTGGGGGGGGATTAGCGGCACAAGATTACTAATTAACACAGCTGGGGGAGTACAGCTGGAGTCATACCTTTACCAAAAAAACACAACAGGGATTGGAACTTGGCTCCTCGATTAACAATCCTAGCCATTATCAATTGCACCACCCGCACATCCTAGGTTACAGCACCGAACATTCCTAAGCGATCACCCATCTAAGCACTGACTGGAAAGGCTCGACGTTGCTTAACTTCGGAGATAGTACGCGAGCCGGTGTTTCAAAGGGATGTAAACCAGAAGAACTTGAAGGAAAAGCTATATTTTGACAACTTCATTAGAATAATAAATTTTAATTTAACTAGGCTCGAAAATAAAATTTGGCTTTATTTTATATTATGTAAAGTGTCACGTTTTAAAATAATTGAATATTCTGTACCAGCACCTTCCTTATTCAATACATTTGTAAACTTATTAAACTATTAAGACCCACCGCAAACATTAATTGGATGTTATTCAAATAACACAAAACTAGAAGCCCAATTAACGTTCAAAGGTCTTTTATCATTTCATCTAAGAAATAAATAGATTTAATATATAAATTCCTCTTTGGAGGGATTTTAACGTAGACTTATCATCTCTCAGTTCCGTCTCTGTCCTTAGACAGAGTGCGCTCAGGGGCTTCTCTGTCAAAGGACAGATGGGCAACTGAGAAAATTATACTGAAGAGGTGCCCAGCCCTCGGGAACAGCTGCCCGAGGCCACGCCCTCCCATTGCACAAGATGGAGGGATCGGTGTTCGCACCGAGGCCACCTCAACCGGGGTATTTTTGTCCCTGCCCGTGTGTACGCGCTCGGGTCTCCACATTAAAAAGACCTTGTGTCACATCTCATTCTCCTGGGGGAATAAGTAAACACTGAATAAATAGATTTAATAACTAACTAGTGTGATGAAACATATTCTTCTAACACTATGTATAATTTATACTTCATTACATAAAATGGTATTAACCCAATTACAGCTAATGTAAATTCCTGTATAAATTATGTAAATTGATGTCAAAACGCAGTGTTAAATATAAAAATTAAAATAAAAATTAAGCGTTAATTAGGCTTATAAAAATCGAGATATTATTTCGAAGTTTCTACTTGCAACAGATACCAGAATTATTGACTGTCTCCATTAACGTCTTAAATCGTTTTTATTACTGCCAACATTTCAAAATGCGTTACATTCATTGTGCGCGAAGTTTTATTTTTTTGATCAGATGATATGGAAGTTTGGGTTCTGCTAAGACTTGGAACCCAGGACTGGTCTTTATACATTGCACTTAATGAACAATAAAAAAAAATGGCGCCTAAACCAATTGGCTACCGAGAAAAGAAAGGATGGGATTATGAAAAATGGCAAATAAAAATCTGTTCTTCAAAAAATGTTAACGTCGTAAATTAAAGTGTTGTTTTATTTTTACTTAATAAAACGAACGAAACTTTTAATCAACTGAGTGGTTTATATTGTGATAGCGGTAATGAAGGCTTTTATTTCGAACATAACTTTTTCTATGATCGTCCGGGATGTTGAAATACTTGGAACCCCTTCCAACTTTCAGTTACATTTCTGGACGACAAGAAGTGATTTTATATTGAAGCAATACTTCCGCTTTTCTACTGAAAATTCATTTTTGCTGTCTCATTCTTTTATTTGGTTAAACTTGCTGAAATATTTTCACCGACATTTATTCATAGTTTTTGTACACAGACCGCCAACTAGCCAGTGAGTCAGTTATGTGCCATGCGTAATATACACTTAGCCGGTCTTTTGATACATGACTTATGAGGCAGATATTTCCCGCAATAGGTTGCCATTTCTTTCTGCGGTAGTCCAGTTGCCATATCTATAGAACCCAGTCTGTCATATCGTCCTGGGTATGACGATAAACTACATCCGCATTCTGGGTAAGACGGTAAACTACGTCCAACAGCAAGGCCTCTGATCAGGAGGTTTTGAGGAGTGTGGAACCACCTCATAATTTCTTGTCTTCCCAGGTCCACGCTGTCCCGGGGTGGTAGTACCTGTTAGGGTCCAAGCTATGGGCAAATAGTTAACACCCAAACTTGTGTAAAAATAGGTTTTAATACCAGAAATACTTTGTAATATAAAAAATTATTACCAGCAATAATTTTTGAGGGAAAAATTATTATCAGCAATACTTTAAAACAAAATACCAGCAATACAAACAGTTATACATTATTTGAAAAAAATATGACCAGCTATAGATTTCTTCAAGGAAAAATATTCCCACAAATAGATTTTTGAAGAAAAACATATTAACAGCAATAAAAATTTTGTCGGCATTAAATAACCCATTGAGGTTGATATGCCATAAAAGAAAACAAAACAAACCAAAACCAGGGGTGGGGAGTGAAGAATAGGATTCATACCTTTCACAGATTTAGCACGTAAATGAATGTAATGGATTCGACTGGAATTCGAACTCGGCTCTTCGATTCCTCAATCCGAGCCGCTATCCATTATTTCATCGTGACCCCTAGTTCCAAATAGTACAGCAACCATAACTCTTAAGTATAACTATTAAAGAAAGTTTACTTCAATTGGAATCAAGCTACAATAATACGATATACAGTGAGGATAAATTCACTACAATAACGGGACCCCCAATGAGGATTGAACAAAATAATCCAAGAGATACTATCACCAAGAATATCTCAATAATCATCTCGCTTACGTATATACTAAGCTTAATTTAGTCTACAAATGTGGAGCGCCTAGTAAAGGTAGAACACATTGTAGTAATCAGCTTCTGTGATGTCATCTTGCTCGTCATTACTCCATGGTAGGGCGTCTCATGCTTACTAATCACAATAATGAGATTAGTATTACACAAGGTATGATGAGTAGCAATACTCCCAGTGGGGATCAAACTCATTATGACAGCAATTAGTTCAACGAAGTGACCTGAATTTTAATCATAATCATAGCTTAGGATCCTATGAAGTATGAGTAGTATCGTGACAGACAGTGAGGACCGAAATCACCATGATAATGGTTTGTTTCCTCCAGACAAATTTGCTAAAATCGCGTTCCAATAAGGATACCAGTTTTTACTTACTTTACCTAAGTCTGACACAAAGCCACAAATAAAGAACAAGAGCGGTTGTAATGCAGATATTGGATTAGATTACTAAACATTGTTCAATATTGGTATGTTTTGAGCTTTAGAAATACCTATATAGAGCAGACGTGCAGTTAGCGCAATAGATATCGGCAAGGAAAATGAAATCAACTGAGTTCAAATTCCAGGCTCGTGAGCTGCGTTAAATTTCATGCAAATACCTTGAATCTGTATCTTCTCCCCAGCCCACAGCAAATATTTGGTTGGCTGCAGGAATCCGAATATGACTGCCTGCTCGGGGATGAAACATACAGCAGACACTGGCTCAGGTACATTTGTGTTTTATTTTCAACATCCACAAAGCGACTCTGTGGCTTATAGTATACAGTGCGGACCTTACAGATTCTGGGAAGGAACATATAATCTGGTATGATTAACGGTCTAAACTAGACTGTTACGCTCAAGATTTCGATCACAATAGCGTGACTTTGTGTCAACACGGCCATTGATGATTCCGAACAGTTCCGTTAACGCGATTTAACTTGCAAGGCTTGAGAAAATCCGTGGCATGGTATCAAAGACTTCCAAAGTGTTCGGCACGCTGGAATAGTCGTACCAGGGCGAAATTATTCAAAAGACACCCTATGAAAAATCGATCAGGGCGAAATTATTCAAAAGACACCTTATGAAAAATCGATCAGGGCGAAATTATTCAAAAGACACACTATGAAAAATCGATCAGGGCGAAATTATTCAAAAGACACACTATGAAAAATCGATCAGGGCGAAATTATTCAAAAGACACACTATGAAAAATCGACCACTCGAACACGCACCAACTAGCTTTTAGTTAAATAAATTGCAGGGTAGACTGGAATCTCTAGACTTCGCTGGCAACCAGTCTAAGAGAAGAACAAATTCTGATTTAAAAACTGTAGTGAAGGGGGAACCAGAAACCATCCTGCTATCATTACTGATAAATCCTGGCAATTCACGGGTAATATGGGTCTGTGGAGAGTCATGATTGGCATTAAAAAATGAAGTTGGTCTGGAAGCGGAAGAATTGGCATGGCTGATGCGGAAAATATAACATCGAAATCTGAAAGCGCATTGGAATAGGGAAAGATGTCTTCCAAAAGAAAACAGGAAATTTTCATTGCAAACAAACCAAAGAGTTCTGAACTTTATATAATATCGGCCTTTCTATATGGCGGTGAATGTTGGACAGTGTCGTCAGTGTAGATGAAGAGAGTTAAAGCAATAGTAATGTAGTTCTACGGAATGCCATAGACTGAGTATGTGAGCGACCATGAAGTTTTATAGAAAATCCAAACGGAAAGGACACTTATCTTTAACATCATAAAGAGAGAGTTGACATTTCTATGGCATATAATGAGGAAAAAGGGTTTCGCAAATTTGACATATGGCATATTAAAGGCAAGAGAGACAGACAGAAATGGCCCACGTAAGGAGCTTGTGTAAATGGTTGGCAGAAAAGGGATTTGTAGAGATAGCATAAAGAAAAATTGTACTTAGATCTACAAAGGAGAGTAAGTTGTGGAGAGTCCGGATTACCTACGCCCTGGCTTTAAAAAAAATAGATCTAGTGTGAATGTGGAAGAATTGGTACGGCTGATACATTTGTCACCGAATGTGCATTGGGATAATGAAATATGCCTGTTAAAAGATAAGCAAAGTATTAAAAAAATGTAAAATTTTGTTAAAAAATAACAATAACAAAAAAAAACTGTACTGAAATATATAGTAATATTGTTATGGATAATCTCCTCAAAAATGAAGAGGAAAAACTTGTGGTACTACAGGAGGATACTGAGAATACAAAAAAGATACTGAAAATTCAGAATGGAATATAAACATACAGTCTGACACTGGCTCAGGTACATTTGTGTTTTATCTTCAACATCCACAAAGCGACTCTGTGGCTTATAGTATACAGTGCAACGACGATTTTACTTTGTGCAGCAAAGGACAAAAACTGCATCACCAACGATTTGCAGATACACTGCACAGAGATGTAAAAGAAGTGTTTATTCTTCTTTATCGCATGCAAATCTTCGTTTTCAAAGTAATTCTACAATTATTTTCGGGACAGTAAAATAAAATAAAAACGATGGAAAATGTGACGACGTAGTATGTTAGACCACATCATACGCCAGAAAACAATTTAGCAGACTCTAAAGTTTAACAAATGTAATGAAAAATAAAAAAAAGGAAAAGAGAAAAACAATTCTCTTAAGGGAAGGGGGATCACCTCCCAGGCTTTGGAATGTACTGCATTCCGATGACTAGTCAAGAAAATTGATTATGCTCGGTCTCATTCTATGTTAAATTCGTAGACACTTTTTAGGTTCTAGATCCCTGAGGTTGAACTAGTGGATATTCAACAAATTAATTACTTGAGACTTTGCGAGAGTTGTCTATATCGACGTTTGCCCGGAATATTGGACCCCAGAGCTCGAAAGGTGACGATATCTTTAGTGAAAGGTAAGCAGAAAGACTGAGTGGCCACGTTAGCTCGAGGGGAAGAAATGGTCGAGGCGATAACAACCCCGCGAATAGAGTTCTGGGAAAGATGCTTGTAAGAATACGTCGACGGCAGTGATGATGATGGCTATACAACCCGAAGCTGCTCTGAATAACGTGACGTCCTGAGATTGGGAATTTCATGAACTTGACCGGGCTCTGTTTTCCTCTGGTGTTGCCAATAATCCGGTAAAGCAATTCCTGTTCTTCAGCCGCGTCTCAAGAGACGGTTTCTGCCTGCTGGCCATCTTAGGATTCTCGCTCGACCAAGTGCCAGGGAAACGACCCTCGGGTAGCTTCTAATCGGTAGCGCTATTGTCAGCTTGAGGGAGAAACAATGAAATGCCAGTAAAGCCTGCAAAGGCAGATACCGCAGGAGAGAGAAAGAGTTAGTGATGAGTGCAAACGTCGATTGCCTTGCAGCACAATACATGTCATTAATCGATCAAATAACTAAACCAAAAAAGTCATTGTAGACATCGCGTGAACTTGAATTTTCAGTATGGCTTTGCAGAACTTATATTTTATATTTGTAAGTTATTTTTGCAAAAAAAAAAAAAAATACACTAACATAATCTACATAAGTAAACTATGATGTCTCCTGTGACTTATTATTAAACTCATTCATTAAATCAACAAAATTAGTTACCTTCTTCTTAATATGCCGTTTCCTTTCAGGATGAAGGCGATCATGCCTCTCCACAATTTCCTACTCTTAGTAGATCTTAATAGATGTTCTCTGCTGTAATTTCTCCGAAACATTATGCCACCATTCATTTCATAAAGCTTACTTAAGTATGTTTTTATCTGCTCCTCTTGCCTTCAATTTGCCCTGTGAGTATCAAATTTTCCAAGTCTTCTTTCCTCATTATATACCCTAGAAATTTCAACAGCCTCTTCCTTATGTTAAGCATGTTTACCTTTTTTGTTTTATTTTATAAAATTTTGTCGTTGCTCACATAGTCATTCCATCGTATTCTCAGCATCCTTCTGTAGAACTATATTTCTGTTGTTTGAAGTCTCTTCTTCATCTTTAAGGCGATTGTCAAGCATTCATTGTCATATAGGAGGACAGATATCACGTAACAGTTTAGTACTCTTTACTTTGTTTCTAGCGAATTTTTTTGTCTGTTTCTTAATACACTGTTTAGCTTTTGGAATGATATTTAGCTATACCAATGCGCCTTCGGATTTCCGTGGGATAATTTTCGTCCTCTGTTAAGAAATTTCCCAGATATTTAAATTTTTGGACCTCTTTGATTTTGGAGTATCCAGTTTGCAATCTGAATTTTGGGCTCATACTTTTGCTAATAGCCATACATTCTGTCTTCTTGCAATTCATACTTAGTCCTTTCTTATCGCTTTCCTTCACTTCAATCTGTAGAAATTTTGTAGTTTTCTTTCAGTGTCTGCTATCAACATCCTGTCATCTGCATATCTTATTTTGTTAAGAATAGGCTCATGATTTTTTCTTTCTATCTATCTATCTATCTATCTATCTATCTATCTATCTATCTATCTATCTATCTATCTATCTTTCTCTCTCTCTCTCTCTCTCTCTCTCTATATATATATATATATATATATATATATATATATATATATATATGTATATATAAGTAGAAGTCAACATTTAGAGGCGACAGTCTGTTTAATGCTAGATGCAATCGTCAGGACACTTTTGTATTTAAACACGCTCTATCTCTGACATTGAGCACTTTAACCCATAAATATAGCACATCTTAAGACTATATTTCTTCATATATATATATATATATATATATATTTTAATGAACAAACTTGTTATAGCTTCCTGAATGTGATTCCATGAAAATCAGAATGAAGACATTCAACATCTAAGTGAACAGATGCATTTATTTATGTATTCACTATTAAAGTTATTAGCATTATTAATATTATTAATAAACTATGCTGTGATAAAATTAAAATACTCATAAAAATAATGCCTATCAATGAAAATAAAATAACATAAATTAAATCATATAAATAGAGATATAAATGTGTAAAATAAATAAAAAAGAACAGATAAATAAATGAATTGATAAACATCATAATAAAAACGTTTCTGTTAGTAAGATTAAAGGTAAAAGTAAATTACAATTACCTATATTTATCCATTTGATTATATATATATATATATATATATTATTTTTATTATAAGAGATTATAATAAAAGCATCTTGAAATCGTTTACAAAAAACTTTCATGTTTCAATACTTTGAGTGTACATTTTCAGGCGATGATAACTGGTGATTTAATGTTTTTTAAGTAAATTTAAAAACAAATTGTTACCTATTTTCCGAAAGTTGAAGTGGGAAACATATGGTCAAAATCAAAAATTGACTTGTGGGTATGATTTGATTAACCAATTAAATGCCAGATCTGCGATAAATAGGAAAGTAAGTTCAGATGGTGGAGGTGGGCAAGTTGAGTTATTTTTTTATTTGCAACATACTAGTAGAAACTAAAACTATAACAGACTCACCCACATGTAAAGAAAGACTAAAAATTATAGATAATAAGAATAAGTGATAATAAGAAAAGAAAAAAGCCAACACTCAATACACGGTCACAATGTGCTGACCGTATTTGTAAAATAAAAACACATTCGAATAACTCTAGGTACATAGAAAAAAAATTTACACATTTCGTTAGAATATAAAATACTAAAAACAAATTCTTAATAATGACTAAAACATAGCCGAAAGCGCTCGAATATACAAAACATTTTGACAATTTCTTTGCACAATTTATGTCCAGAAAAAACTCATATGAACACAATACAAATTAAATGAAAAGCTTAATAGCAGTACCCTGGCAGCCATCTTTAATATACAGACATGAAGACCACTGACAAATCACTGCAATTATTTTTTATTATTTCTTGCATGCGTACAAGAGATTCCTTTTTTGGGATACAGAGTGTGAAAAGATTACCCAAATGATCCTTGCATCTGAGCGCTTTCGGCTAATCTATTAGACATGGTCAACGATGTTTTGTTTTTTGTTTTTTTTTTTTGTTGTTGTTTGTTTGTCTTAGAAGCAGGTGAGTGTTATGACATGGGATCCCAATCTCCTGACCTCAACCACATAGAAAACTTATGGAGCATGTTGCTCAACTGCTTTCTCGAGAGCCTGTACTTTATAATGCTCCATAAGTTTTTACATGGTTGAGGTCAGGAGATTGGGGAGGCCATGTCATAACACTCACCTGCTTCTCATCAAAGTATTCCTTCATCATTTTGATTTGTGACAGGGAGCGTTATCCTGCATAAAAATGAGCTTGGTGAGGTCGAATTTACCCTTTCAGCAGAAGGGAGCAGACAAGACTCTAATATTCTCTTGTACTGCTCGCTCCTGAGGTTCTTTTCAATAGGTTTTAAGAAACCAGTTCCATGAAAAGAAAGGCATCCCCAGAACATTACAATGAACGGATGCTTGACAGTACTTACTGCTAAATTCAAAGAGCTTTCAAAGCTTCTTCTTCGGATTTTAGATCGCTTATCCTTTGAATTTAGCTCAACTTTCGTTTCATCGAAGAAAACATTTAGTAAAAAAAATCAGCTGAGTCACTTTTATTGAACAGCACTGTACGTAGTGAATTCAATACTCACTAGATATTACGACTTCCTTATTTCATACGTATTTCTTAGTACCATGTCGCTTCAGGGCGTTGGCGATCATCCTCTCCCCATTTTCCTACCCTTTGTAAATCTTAGTAATTTTCGGCTTTTTGCTATCTCTCCTAATCCATCTCCTGACAATCATTTATACAAGCTACTTATATAAGGCTATGCTTTGTATTTCTCTGTCCCTTTTACATTTCATTTCTCCTGTAAGTGTCAAATTTCCTAAGCCGGCTTTTGTCATTATGGCCTCTAGAAATTTCAACTGTTTCTTTCAAATTGTAAGTGTAAGTAACCTTTTACTTACCTTCCCAGCCTAGTATTTTCAGCTTCCTTGTGTAGAAACACAATTCTGTCACCTCAGGTCTCTTCATCTTTGATTGCCCAGCATTCAATGCCATCCAGGAGGACTGATATTACATAACAGTTCAGTGCTCTTTTCTTTTTCTTTTTTTTTTTTTTTGTTTCTCACAAAATGTTTCTATTTGCTTTATACTTTGCTTAGCTTTTGGAGTACATCTTTCACTATCCCGATGCGCCTTCGAATTTTGTTATCGCATTTCCCGTCATCTGTTAATACGGTTGCTAAATATTTAAGTTGTGGCACGTGCTGGATTTTGTTATCTCCAATTTGTAATTCGCTTGTTGGGCTGTTCCTTTTTATTAGCAACTGCACATTCTATCTTGTTACAATTGGTGCTTTGTCCTTTCTTCTCGCTTTCCTTTACTAGCTTCCGTAGGAGTTTCCTGTAATTTTCTTTCTGCGTCTGCTATCAACACAGTCGTCTGCATATCTTATGCTGTTATGATTGCAGTCGTCAGTAATGAATCCTGGTAGAACTTCGAATTCTCTCAGGATTGTTTCACTGTAAAGGTTGAATAAGTCCGGGGAAAAGACTTACCCCACTTTCTATTTTTGTGTATTAACTGAATTCGTTTCGATCTGTATGCAGGCAGACGGTTCTGGATAATTCCCAAATAAATCAAAGTCTTCAACTATTTTCTGTGAATACAATAATGTATCACTTTACATGGTAAAAGAGGGAGTATATTCTGATCTGTGAAAGAGCCTGGTATAAATTAGCTGTTGAAGTTAATGGCTATGTCCCCATTCAAATAAATACAGTAGTAAATACTGTATGTTGGTCTGTAGTCGGAAATTCGTCTCCACCTGTGCTGGTAAAACTCTCTGCCTCCAGACAAAGAGGATCCCCAGACGAGGCTATGTCGAAGAGCAGAGACTCGTCTCGGGAAACAGCTACCCCATTCCTTTTTTATACGGGGTCTACGAGAAAGTTTTGGGCCACCCTACGGGCTTGGATACCCCACATTAAATTCTGTCTTGTACTACATCTGACCGCGTGGGGCGGTTGGTAGGTATCCTGCGGTTGGAGATTCCTCTTCAGCTGTGCTAGTCAAACTCTCTGGCTCAAACGATGTTATATCGAAGACCAGAGTCTCGTCTCGGAAAACAGCTACGCGACCCCGTTTTATACTGGGTCTACCGGGAAATTTTGGCCGAGCATACAGGATCGGATACCCTACATTAAATTCAGCCTTGTGCCATATCTGACCACGTTGAGTAGTTGGTAGGTATTCTGCCGTTGGAGTTTTATTGAAGAATTAACTTGACGCACTTCTAGCAGTTGACCACTTCTTCTACGCGCCGCTGGCGAATCTTATATGCATTGTTCTTGTCCTAAGTATTATCGTTCATTACCAACATTCGTTTGATTATTCTATCCAGTAACTTGCCCTAGGTCACAACTTTAACCTAATGTAACTCATACGCTGCGTGTACTCTGGCTTGTTACGCAAGATGTCTTGTAAACTTCACTATTTGCATTATCGTGTAGATTATTTTTTACCATGGGATCTGGATGTATCAGAGATGTACTTTATGACTGATTTCACCAGGACATAGTTTAGACGGATTCGATGTTTAACTAAAACATGATGGATGGCAAATGCTGGTCTCTGCAACCGGAGCCAAGCGCATGGACAATATATATCTAGGTATTTGTTATGGGATCTTACCCATAATAATAATAATGGACTATTCCATACTTACTAAATACTGTGCCTCAGGAGTAGGCAAGGAGTCAGTCGTTCACTTTTGAACCGACTCCTCGGTTTGAACTCTCTTCCTACGGGCGGGAGGAACCCGAAGGAGGCTACGCCGAAGGGCGGAGTCTCCTTCGGGGAGGTTAAACCGGCCCAGAACCCGTTTATGCGGGTTCAAATGGGCTATTTTTTGGCCGGGCCTAATGGCTCGGGAATGCCCACGTTAAAAAGGCCTTGTGCCATGACACCCTCGTGGGGGGTGACTGAATATTGTCAGTCGTTCAACTCTGAACTGACTGTTCGGTTCAACTCTCTTCCTACGGGCGGAGGAACCCGAAGGAGGCTACGCCGAAGGGCGGAGTCTCCTTCGGGAGGTAAAACCGGCCCTGAACCCGTTTATACGGGTTCAAATGGGCTATTTTTTGGCCGAGCCTAATGGCTCGGGAATGCCCACATTAAAAGGCCTTGTGCCACATGACACCCTCGTGGGGGGGGTGACTGAATATCGTCAGTAGTTCAAGTCGAGTCAGTCGCTCACTTTCTGAGCGACTGTTCGGTTAAACTCTCTTCCTACGGGCAGGAGGAACCCGAAGGAGGCTACGCCGAAGGGCGGAGTCTCCTTCGGGGAGGTAAATTGGCCCAGAACCCGTTTACACGGGTTCAAATGGGCTATTTTTTGGCCGAGCCTAATGGCTCGGGAATGCCCACGTTAAAAAGGCCTTGTGCCACATGACACCCTCGTGGGGGGTTACTGAATATTGTCAGTAGTTCAAGTCGAGTCAAGAGTCGAGTCAGAGGCAGTCCGAAACAGAGTCGCGTTCAGACAATTACTGCAAGACATTGGAATGATACTGGTCGAGACTACATTGTTCTCTCTACTAAACCTGATTGTACATATTAACACTTCTACTTCTCTGTATATATTCCTGTTTGTAATATATCGGTGTTATTCCATACCTGTGTTCGAGTTCTACTTTATTAGTTCAACCTTGGACTATCACTGTGGTACAAAAAAACGGACCATAACAGTAATAAAAAATAAATTAATATTATATATCATTCTGCTTACGGCCACATCAAATTGAAACACCGTTTCCCATACGATCACTGAAGTAAAGCAAAGTCGAACCTTGATAAGTGACTGCTTGGAAATACCAGATGTTGTAATCTTGGGTGTGAGGTCAGTGTATTAGATATTGGCTTGGGATTGTTAATCGGGGAGCCGAGTTCCAATTCTCTTTGACTTTGTTATATTCACCTACGCACAAATATCCCTGTGAAAGCTATGAATTGACTTCTCGCTCCAACTATGGTCTAATTAGAAAGACTTGTACCACTAAAACATTATTTCCCCAAAAAAAATCTTACACTCAAAAACCATTTTCTGGCTTTAACTAAACTGCAAAGGGTTGATAAGCTGTAAAGAAACGAATCAAACGATATATACCATTCTCTAATTTTTCCTTAAGTCATAATTTATTAGGTTTTTGCATAATTATCAGGCGATTTTGTAGGTGTTGTAGAGTAGAGTGGAGGCTTTATATTTCACTAAGTCGGTCCTAAATTAGGTTCGACGTACAAAACGTCGAACCTAAATAATAGTTAATGACGCAGCAATCTAGTTGTGGTGGTTGATACTTTAATGTCCGACATCGACTGACTCACACAACTCACTGAGCTTCACTGGCGACTGCTACTACTACTACTTATCTGTGGGAGATTCTATTTACAATAGAATAGGTACGTTCCGGTATAACAGTAGGCGAGTTATTTGTTTATAAAAATTGCTGTTTTCTTTACTTTATTTAATAAAAATATTATTTTATTTTCAGGTTATAAAAATGCATGTCAATAATCATACGCTCCGGAATAATCATTTAAAAATGTTATTGTTGAATTGTTATGTTTCTTTTTTTCATTATAAATATTGTTTAAAAAACGCCTGATAATTATGCACCAACCCAATACTATTTACTGATATGTTATTTGCTTGGGATATAAACTGTATATCGTTTTAATATAATGTTAATAGGCTATTTAAATTGAATATCTGAACAACCTGAAGTGCTGGTAAGTTTCTCTATACAGATTTGGAATCAGCTAAATCGATTTATTTTAATACTATATCCCATGTCTGCATTGTAGATGTTCGAACGGCAGGACCCTCCATGCCGTGTTCACGCTTGCAAACGATGGCCATTCACATCGTGTTGCATTGATAAAAAGCAAGTTTCATCGGAGACCTTCTTGCCCCCAGAAACTATGGACCGAGGAATATTATGAATCGCAGGCCTGACCACGAAGAAAACATTCTACATGGCCTTTTGGGCAAATGCATATCTGAACATTTTACCTTGTTTCGCTGTCAGGAATTCTCCCCAAAGTTTGTAAATGTATTTCTGATACACCTATATATATATATATATATATATATATATATATATATATATATATATATATGGTGTATCAGAAATATATATATATATATATATATATATATATATATATATATGGTGTATCAGAAATATATATATATATATATATATATATATACAATAGTTTTTAAATAGATTAAAACGCTTAATGGAACATTACCGCTGTTTCGATCGCCAAGGTCCCATCATGTCGTTAACTCACCGAAGTAATTAGAGACAACTCAAGAACTTAAATTTCTTAATGTGGCACTGGAAGCAATGAGGGGGAGGAAGGAGAGGAAAAATGAGAAGGAGTTGTGGAGAAAAAATTATTTCTCCAACATCATCAGGGCTTATCCAATCCTAAAATCAACCTCCTCATGTGCCTACATTTGGTGATAATTTCAGTCCTTCTATTTAACAACTCTACAAGTTTGAATCTTCTTACTTGAAATTGAGCACTTTTTAACGCATAGACAACTATTTTAGAGTCTGTTCATGTCGGTGTGTGTATATATATATATATATATATATATATATATATATATATATATATATATATATATATATATATTCTAGATACGATGAATTATTTAATTATGCTATGTATATAAAGGGTGCCAGTAGACTAATAGAAAATGTATTAAAATTACAACGGTAACTGTTGAAATTTTTGCACAATATAAATTAATTAGTGAAGATCATATACAAATAGTTAATAAACATAATAGCTAGTAATATCCAGACAGTTAATTTTAGTGTTTGTTTTTCGGTATATATATATATATATATATATATATATATATATATATATATATATACAAACTCTCCAGTTTTCGGTGGACTGAGGAAAAATCTAACAATACCAAACGCCTATGACATTTATCGATACCAGAGACATCAGTTTTTTTCTGGGTATTTCTATAATTTATATTAAATTAGATCTATGAGAAAATAAGTCAACATAACAAGAGTTACTTTATTTCTAAAGAATGAAATTAAAAAAAAGTTACATTCATGTTTATTTTGTTTCATACCATATTTTTGTTCAAGAATTCGTAGATCTAGAATGTCTTTTGTTAGATTAAATCTGCTTTAACCTGGATCATTACTTCAAGGATTTAAATGCACAAATAATAATATTTCATGCATCCTTGTTAACGAGGTGGGATCCGATGGATTCGAAGCTCCGTCAAATTAAATATTAATTGTAATAAGTCGTTAGTAAAGAAAAAATATGACAAGATAAAGATTAACTTAATCTCTTAAGTTAATCTCTACTTGTTCTTAATCTCTACTGCTGTCTTTAATTTTTTTTAAGCCGACTACAGCAGCGAACCACCGCAAACTCCAACCGAAATTAAAAATCGCTCCCAGTGGAAGAAAGAGACTGGAGATTAGTCTCCAGGTTTGATCGAGACTTACAAGCTGACTTAGCCTTTAAGAAAGAAAGCTATGGGTCCTTCTTAAATCTCATGTCAATCTATATTAGATCAAAGCACGTAAACATTAGTAGAATGTAACGTTTGGAAGACGAGCAGATCTTTTGCCAACAACGTCTCAGTAGATGAATCGAGTAGCAATATTCAACAAATCAGTAAAAATATCTTATTGACTGACTACAGACTTTTGCGTAATGTCGCTCTTGAGAATCAGATAGTCTGATAAATACGTTAAATTATAGTTATACATAATATATAAACTAGTTATACACCACAAAAAGAAACGGTGGAACTAAACTTAAATTTTCAAATTTGAAATCTGCGCCACGTGAGAGTTCTGGAGAACAGTAGAGTACAAATATAGCTAGTAACAGTTCAACAGTTTCATCTGACCATCGTAGCCTGATGAACCGTTAATGCGAATCTCTGGAGATTATCAATAAGATAAATCCAGTACACATTTATTGAGTTATGGAATATATTAGACCTGAAAGAATACTTATTAATAACTCCTATCTTATATATTCATTTAAAAGTTGATAAACAATATCTAAGATTCGTAATAAAATCTGACACATCAAAAGAAGATGGTGTAAGTGTGTATACCAAAAACAAACAGGAGAAACTTAAACTTACATGGTATATCGATATGATGAGTAACATACCTAACTATTTTGTATATATAAACTTTCAGGGAGGGTGTGGGGATAAAATTGCTTAGGAATATGATGGATCGAAAATTGTGGAGAACAAGTGATTGTCTACGTCTTGCATAAAAGAACGCTATCTATCAAGTAAATGTAAGTATATCCTGAAAGTTTTAACTGCATTTATTTTGAAAACATTGACTTAATAAATGGTAATATATATATATATATATATATATATATATATATATATGAATGATAAAAGTATAGTTTTAAGGTATATTATATGTATGGGTTAAAGTGCTCTCTCAAAAGCGGACATTGAAGTTAACACTCAGCTACGACAGTCTTTCACACTTAAAGGCAATCTTCAGGTCATTTGAAATTCAAGACTTGAAGATTACGTTTAAGCATGAAACAGACGCTCATCGCTAGCTGTTGACCTTAATGTCCACTATTATACTTATATATGATCTAGCCCTGATATCGAGCACTTTAATGCATAAATATAGTATACGTTAAAACTATAATTTTATCACATATATATATATATATATAGATAGATAGATAGATAGATAGATAAACCTAGGTTTATCTAGGTCTGCTCTACGGTTGTATTGAGCTCATTTGTTAGTTAGTTGTTTACTCGTATCGGGGTTTTTTTCTTTGGGCTTTAAACCTGTATCTGTGCTATTTTTTTCGACAGACTTTCATGTTTCTAGCTCTTTCTTTTTTTAAAAACCTTTTTCCCTCAAGATTGATTTGATTATTGGCAAATCAAAAATTCGAAGGTTTTTCGAAACAAGTATAGTTACCTATATATATATATATATATATATATATATATATATATATATATATATATATATATATGTTATGTACAATACCTATGAGCATTATTGGGTATGTCTCAATTATCATAAATACATTGGACACTATTGTAAATAGGGATAATATGTTGTCTAAGTAGTCCACCACTGGCAGTAGTTTACCCACTTCATGTCGCTGGCGAGTACTGTATTTTGATGATGTTATAAAGATTGCAATATCATTACCATCTTCCTTTTTGGTTATTCCTTATCCAGTAATCTTTTCCAAGTTGCAACAACATATATATATATATATATATATATATATGTTTGCCATACTTATTCAAATATTATCTGTTATTTTATTACACATTGCACGTATCTAAACAATAAGAAATAGTTAAACAAATACCATTAATCTGCGTCTCTTTGCTTTTCAACATTTTTTATGATTTCTATCTTGATCTCTGACGAAGCTTTAATAAAAGGAAACATGTTAAATTAAGATCTGTTTCCTACTTGTTCCTTTTCCTATCATTTTGTCGGACACCTATCCATACACGATACATATATATATATATATATATATATATATATATATAGATAGATAGATAGATAGATAGATAGATAGAGATATAGATATATGCTATACCAGATTTTATTATGCAAGTCGATGTTTTCGAAATAAATTCAGTTATATCGTTTAGAATTTACTTACATTTACATGATAGCATCTCCCTCTTTGTGCAGGACGTAGGCTATCACTTCAGTGTGTGTGTGTGTGTGTGTGTGTGTGTGTGTGTGTGTGTGTGTGTGTGTGTGTGTGTGTGAATATGATATTTTAATAATTGGTACGTCCGTGTGCCCTCACGTACACGCATATACATAGATACATATGTACATAAAACTCACAGGCACACCCGCTTATAGCATTTTACATGACTCAACATTGATTGACTTAAAATATTAGAAAATAAAATTATTATAGAATTTAAAAAACTAAAATTATCATAATTTTAAAAAAATATTATGAAATATAAAAAAACACCATAATTTACCAGATGAATCTCTCTTCTCTTTCCACAAACATTATATGGATATATTTTCCATTTTTGAATATTTATTTCAATACAGCATAAAAATCAAAGGATTAATATTTAATTTTCTCATCGTGTTTTAACGATAAATAACAGACTGTTTCAAAAATTTGTTTGAAATTAAAATCAGTAGACTTTTATTATGATAGTAAATGGATAAGTCATTAATCTAGATAATATTACGACGAGTATCAGGGCCTCTAATTATATTTGCCCCGCCCAATGATCCCCCAATTTTTTTTTTCTGGTGTCTAATTATCTTCAGGTCTGTTATGAAGACCCGCTTATTTGTTTAGATCTATGTATTTATTCATTTTTTTTAATATGTCGTTAACGCTCCAACTCTAATTAAATTAATTCAAAGATTGCATCTATATAATTGAAGAATTAACATAAATTTGTTTTTCATTTGAATGCGTGGGTGGTGTAGCGAATGGCGAACCGGATTGAGAAATTGGTGGTGGGGGGGTGCCGAGCAGCCGGGGTTGGCAATCAATTTAAGAAAAAGACAGGTTGCCCTTTTGGAAGGTATCGTGCCCGGAAGCCAACCCACTGCTAGGCTTAGGGGAAGACAATGGCAGCCGGGTGTGGTCAATGCTAGAATCTAACAGAGCAGATTTCTGGCATTGACTTGCAATGGTGACATGCTAAGGATTGTTCAAAACGGTCAAGGTATAAGACCTAATTATTCTGAATTTGTTTGAAACTGGAAACTGCAGGAACATGGCGTAAAACCTTGTGTATCCTTATAATTGCGTCACCAAAACCCATACGATGGCATATACGAGCGTCCAAATAGACGACTTAGTTATTTGTTTTTAAAATATATGGTTAAATGATTTGAAATTATTTCTAATACCGAATATTTTTCTCTAAATTATTAACACAAATGTACTACTATGTTTCTGAATAGTGATTTTCTAAGCGTAGCTTAGACGTGGCACAAGGCCGAAAGCATGGGGCACCCAGTGAGGATTGAACT
>CAHIKZ030000746.1:775000-780000 GCA_903632075.3 Acanthosepion pharaonis | reverse complement strand
TTATATTTAGTTTCCTCATGAAGGTGTTTTTCCTGGTTCCTCAGATAACATTTCCAAGCTTAAAAAATGGTTTTAAAATTACGTATTATTTTTATACACTTTCAAAAGGGCATAACAGTAATATGTAAATTTGAAAACCATTTTTATGCTTGCAAATGTGATCTGAGGAACCAGGGAAAAAATCACCTTCCTGGGAAAATAAAATATAATCGATGGACCCTTAAGGTTGCCTATTTTCTAATTAAATTGATACTTGCTGTGGTTTGACATCGAGCTCTCTGGATTACATCGTCCTTGGGATTATCCATACGAATTAGCAAACTTTTCATTACCTAACTCACTCTCTCTCTCTCTCTCTCTCTCTCTCTCTCTCTCTCTCTCTCTCTCTACATACATATACACACACATATATATATATATATATATATATATGTACAAATCATGAAAAATTACCTTCGTTAGTCAGGTGGGGGTGAAAAGAAACTCGAATACAAAGCGACATCTGCCTCCCACTGTGTGGCGCAGTACAACTGCGCCACTCAGTGTGCTACACACCCTGACTGGGTCAGAAGTGTAGTGGGAGGGAGCTAAAGAAAAGAGTTGCCAATTAGGGATTACGATTACTTTAAAAATGTTGGGGTAACAAAATACCCCTTATGGCTAACGCGGGGTTAAACACGGCAAATGGAAAATTTATCAATGTTTCAAATATATTCGTTATCGAATACCATTTTAATGCTAAGCTTATTGATATTGACAAATAATCTTTTTTCTTTTTAGTATTACTATACAAGTTGATCTGGGATTATTTGTTTTCATGCACACTTCCTTTCAGTATATAGGCGGGCATAGTTCTCCACAGATCACAGTCAGTGGGATTCACAGATTATTATCTTGTCCTGACTTTTTAAGTAAGAGAGCGAACTATTTTCGTATTGCCTTCTGCACGCTTTTGAATTCCTCCGCCGAAACTGTTCGTTAGTAAAGCCTAGGGAGATCCCAGCTTACCCTAATGTTTCACCTCTTCTTAAATCCCATATCTTTCAGGATGTAGGCAATCATGGCTCTCTTCAGAATCTTCCATTGAGAATCACTAGGCCATCTTAAAAATGTTCTGGTGTGGATTTCGTTGATTTCACCATGATTTAAAATTCAGGGCTGTTCTTCATGTAGACTGGCTGCCAGCCAAAGCTAGAGATCACCGTTTACTTTGCTTTTTAACCCAGAGATGATTTGCTCGAAGTTTTTAATATGTGCACGCAATTTCTTATCCAAATATAAACAAAAAGAATTCTTTAGAAAGGATTTTTTTTAATTCGACTGTTTTTTTATCACTTTAAACATTCATATTTGAAAAACTTGGAAATCTTGTCTTTTGGGGTTTTTTTTTTCAGAATATATTAAAAATTAAAGTATAGCTTAACATATCTTTCAATCTCTTAACTCCTGATGTTTTTCTTTGTCAGATTAGATTAAAAGTTCAAGTATACTTTAGCACATCTTTCAATATCTCAATTCCAATCTTGTAAATCTGTTGCTATCTTTGTCAGAATAGATTAAAATTAATGTAGAATTTGATAAATCTTTTAATTTCTTAATTTGAATCTTGTAAACCTGTTTTTTCTTTATCAGAATAGATTAAAAGTGCAAGTATATTTTAATTCATCATATACCCCCTTATTTTCAGTGTATATAAAATAAAGAATAAAATAATCATAATAATTATTTCCATGTTTTTTTTTAATCTTAAATTCCATGTCTTTTCAGGACGTATGTAATTATGACTCTCCACGGATTCATTTTACTTGTGAAATGCAATATATTCATGGGAATGAGAGCGAACGATTTCGCGTTGCCCTTTCACGGTTTGGCATTTAAAGATTTCCTTCTCTTTGCGTAGTTACTACCCAATGGGAAGGAGTTTAGTTTATCCCACTGATTTGGATTTATTCATTGAATAATATGCATAACATTTTGGATTAAATGCAAATGATCTTTAAAATTTTAAATCTGAACCAAAAAAAAAAGGATATTAAACCGTAAACATAAAGCTAATTTTGATAATTTGTCTGCTGCATTAACTTTTGAATAATAAAGAAATACAATAATTATTTCTATGTTTTTAGCCTAAATGCCATGTCCTTTCGGGACGTAATCTGTCATAACACCATAGATTCATTTTTTTTATCTGTGAATGTCAGATAATCTTGGGAATATTTTTGGAGGCTTTTTCCAAATGTCTTCTACATGGTTTGTTATTCAAAGCGTCCCTTCTCTTAGAGAGGTTACCTTCTTCTTTAAAACTGGTTGCTAAACTGCTATTTAACCCAGAGCTCGTGTGAGAGAAAAGATGGGTTTTCATCATTTATACTAGTCCTATTTGTTTTAATTGGTTTAAATCCAGTTTATTTCTGAGTAAGCAAGAGGCCAATCGATAAATTATTTTATCAGCAAAATCCGCTGGTTTATGAGAAAATCAACACTTGTGTCAAAATGACAATCTATCTACAAGAGTTAATGAGAAAAGGCTCAAATGCAAATAGATTATTATTGACTCAATGTAATCAGGAAATATCATTAGGACAAGGCCAGAACAAAATAAATGGCAATTTTGAACCAGAAACTTCAAAAAGTCATAGCTCTACTCAAAAACAACCTTATTAGTCAACGTAAACGCCGTTAGAATTGAGACGATTACCAAAGATCTGATAGTGAATTTACTATACTAAATTTTTTTGCAAAACGCTGACGCGTGACCTCACAGTATTTCCTATTGTTGAATTTACAGTTAATATTTCTTGTTGAGATCTACTGACTCTACGTTTCGTTCCATTTAATCGATGAAATTTGAATAAGCTGATTTGTTTGGAAAGTATTTTGACAAAAACTCTAATTTGCGGTTTAATAATTTATTTAACTTAATTTTATAGAATTTCATGGTGAACTATATATTTAAGAAAATTTCTTTTTTCCCCTTTTTAACAGTGAAGAATAAGTTCTTAGGATTTCTTACTCTTGAGCTTGCAACATACAAGATATACGTAAATATTTCTTTCTGGGGCTAAATTCCAACTTTTTGGATCGTTTGGTCTTGTGATTTGTTTATATTTCAAATGCAGGGTGAACTGGAAACAGGATTCTTGTATATATAAAAACTCAAAGAAAAGTTATGCAAAAACAATATTGTATTTTTAAATAAGTGTTTGATATTTTAATTATTAAATTGTTTTTAATAATGGGAGTATTTTGTATGTTAAATAGTAACATTTTTATTTTTTCCAAAGCAATAAAAATTCATTGTTTTAAGCTACGCACCTTAGTAAAACCATCTGTAATTTGTACCCACTAGCTTGTTTGCACTTCTCCCCCATATTTTGTTTCGGTCGGCCAATGTATGGCTATTTTAGATAATGTGATGGACGGACGGACTAATGGAAGTCACAGACTTTTATATATAAATAAAGATAAAACCTATACTGTTAGTATTTTCTACGCGAGTAAGACGATATTAGCTAGATTTTCATTGAACACCTTTTCTTTGTTCTGACCTGAGATGGAATAAATACATTGAGTCAATTGCTTCGTCCACCGCAAGGAAAGTTGGCTCCCTGAGCCGCGCCAGGAAGTTTTTCTCCCCGGAGTCGATCCTCCAGATCTACAAATCAACAATTCGCCCTTGCATGGAGTATTGCTGCCATATATGGTCTGGTGCCCCTTCTGTTTGCCTCGGGGTTCTTGATAAGCTCCAGAGGCGGATATGCAATATAGTTGGCCCTGCTCTGGCGTCTCGTCTACAGTCACTTTCTCACAGACGCGCCGTCGCCCCCCTCTGTCTGTTCGTCTGTTCTACAAATACTTTCATGGAAATTGCTCCGAGGAGCTGCATTCGCTAGTTCCCAGACGTCATGAGTTCAAGCGCCATACGAGGCTGGCATCCGCTCTCACCCCTTCACTGTCGAAACTCCTAAATGTAGCCGTCTCTTCTACGCCAATAGCTTCATGTCTCGCACCTCTCGCCTGTGAAACTCCCTTCCCTATTCCTGTTTCCCTGTGAGCTATAATCTCCAGCTATTCAAGTGTAATGTCAATCGACATCTCCAGTTGCCTTGATCTATCCACTACCCTCATCCTTTCTTCTATCACTCCTATCTGATCTTGCTCTAAATTTTCTGTAACCCCTTGCGTCCTAGTGGCTTCCCGCCTTGCTAGGGGTGAAATGCTTAAAAAAACAAAAAACCTTGTTTCTTCAGGACCTAGGCGATGATGACTCTCTGCAGCTCTTTCTTCATTATTTATGAAACTTCATGCCGTATTGGGAAATATAGTGAAGTGGTTACTCGTTCCTAGACTGGTTGTCAGCCCAAATTTACTGTGGCGGCAAAGGGGAAAAACAAGTCTTACCATGGAATAAAATTCGTTTTCTTTTCTTGGTATGTATCGAAAAGGAAAATCAAAACCCAAATCGCGGACGACTTTAGTAAGGCCACGAAATATGGTAACTGTTTCCACTTACTTACCAGTCTTGGCCAATCGAGAAACTTTCTCATCTTAATTAAAAAACACTAGACCACGTGATTGCTTGGCTCTTCCTGGCTGAAGCGGTAGTTGTAATGCGAATTTTGACCCTTTTGATTTACCTTTTTTGATATTTTCTGACGTTTTAAGGCTGATTTTTGATCCATGGAACTGCGACTTATGATTTTGAGGATCTCAACCTTGCTGTTTACCAGAGCTAGAGAACTCGAGTCTACCCTACTATTTAACATATAGCTGCGAGTAGAAGAGACGGTTCTTGCCTTCTCCAATGTCATTCGTGCGAAAGTTAATAGAATAAACTAAGTTGGAATTTGAAGAACTTCGGAATTTTCACTTTCCATGCCGATATCCATTACACTACACACACAGATTTTTATAAATGAACTTTGGAAAACAAACACCGAAGTAGTTACTAGAATTTATAGGAAAAATCAGCTGAAAAAAAATATCCGTTGTCGCCAATT
>CAHIKZ030000746.1:762500-770000 GCA_903632075.3 Acanthosepion pharaonis | reverse complement strand
ATTGATGAAAAAAAATCAAAATTTCTGAGTTAAAGTTATCTCATTGGTTTACTCTATCTGTTTTGTGAAGTACGGAGGCCATTAATGATTAAGTATTAGTCAAGACTTCAGTGTTAATATAAAACAGTATTTAATTGCAACCGCAAATAAATACTTAACAAGAACAAAGAAAAGTCAACCAAAGATAATTAACCATTTCACTGGCTCGGCTTATCGTCCAGTAAATCCGAAATGAAGAAAACAAATATCGTCGTACAATAATTCACACTAATTCGACTGGATAGTTCCACTCAATATACACTCAATAATCACTACAGTCAGCAGCCTGACACCGATATTTATACAACTGAAGGAAAACATATATTCATAAGTCCAGAGAGTGTCACGATCGAACCTCAGTGTCGGTAGTTACTCATATTCTTCCTATAATCTGCATCACTGAACAACAGGATTACTGTATGACATGAATTTGAAAACGATTTTCAAATTATGTATATATACTTGGTATATAGGTTGAATTCAAAGAGTTCCAGTTATCTATTTATTATAATATGTGACCGAGGTAAAACAGGAATACATGCTTTGTTATTGTTACTGATAGAGTAATAAGTTATTAAGCATATGCTATTGATAATACTAGGCGTTTCCTTGTGGGTAATATTCGACATTCATTGAGGCGAGAAGCCAGTGCGGATATCGGTTAAAATTTATAAAGTCTTTCTATTAAAAAGATTTCTCAGGAAAATAGGTTTCTCAAGTCCAGTAACTGTTATGGTTCTTTCTAATTTTGATGGCGGCGTTTCTTCTTAATTTTTTTTTTTAAAGTATTGTGGATCATCAACATTTGATTGTGCCATTATTTTCACTTTGAGTTATATGTGCTGCCCATTTCCGTTGTTGATACTGTCGATGAAAGTCCTCTAGTCATTGGTTTCTTTCATTTGGTACAGTTCTTTACTTGTGATTCTGTAGTGCCAGTCCACAAGGTCCGAAGAAGGATGGTCCTCACTAAGATGTACAGGCTTCATTCATTCGAAGCCATTTTTTATCATTGAACCAAGAAAGCGTTTGTATAACGCGAATGGTCTAGATAATTCTGAACGAAACTGGCGCCATAGCTGTAGGCCTCTGTCGGTCCTAGTTGTCTGCTTGGCTGGAGCATCTGTGACTGTAGAGGCCGATGCAGTAGTGACAATCTCTGTTGCAGAGGTCGCATATGTGTTCTGTCACTGGTCTGTTGGAGCTCTCATTTTGCTATCTGTGGGTCCGCCTTTCCGTGGCGACTTGTGTCAGTTTTACCTTCTCAGGTGTTTGGTCAGGGTTCCTCTCCATTTGGATCGTATTGCTGCTGGGCTCTCCCAGGACTCTGTGTTGATGTCCACAGCTTTCATGTCGCGACTCACGACATCGCAGTACCGCAGCTGTGTCCGCCCGGCCAGCTCTCCATACAAGAGGTTTTTGGGGATACGGTTGTCTGGCAGGCGATTGACTGAGTTTATGTTGTCTGAACAGTGTAAACATTATGGGCAAACCTACTCGAGACAGCACCTTGTCTTGTCACGCTATTCCCAGGATGCAGAGGATGCTTCTCATATGAAAGGTGTTCAGACGCCTTTCTTGCTTGGTGTACGTGGTTCAAGCCTCGCTGCCATATAGCAGTGTTCTGATAATGTAGGCGTTGTACACTGCTGTTGTACATTTACCATTCTAGCGCCATGAGTGATTTAAGAACATGTTTCGATTTTTTTAAAGATGTGATTTTCATGCAAATAAAGAAAATAGCTACTGAATCGTGAGTAATTATACAGGTGTATAAAATAGAGTTGGTTTGATTTTGGTTTGGTTTTGTTTGTTTTATGGCATATCAACATCGATGGGTTATTTAACGCTAACAAAATTTTCATTATTGGTAATATTGTTTTCCAAAAAGCTATTTCTAGTAATATTTTTTCCTTCAAAATCTATTTCTGGTAAGTGCTACTACACGGGGTCATGGTTCACCTGGAAACACCAGCAATTAAGAGGTGGTTCCATGTTCCTTAAAAGCTTCTGATCAGAGGCTTTACCCTGGACGCGGATGTAGTTTATCGTCATACAAAGGATGATATAGTTCTTTGATTGATTTGTTTTCAACGGTTTATTAACCTTTTGCAGGTTATTTGAAGTCAGTTTTTTTTTCTTTTTATATTGTAAAGTTATTCTTTAGATAGTATTTAATTAGAGATACAAATCATACAAATTAACCCATAGTAGGAGAGAGAAGAGGTGGATTCATACCTTTCCTTATGGTATTTGTTCGTAAGTAAATACAACGAATATGACTGGAATTGAAACTCGGCTCTCCGATTAAAAACTTCAGAGCCGTTATTCAATACATACCCTGTACATCCAAACTTATAGCACCTGGTATTCCCAAACGGCTATCCATCTAACTACTGACCAGACTCGACGTTGCATAACTTCGGTGATCGTACGGCAACTGGGTCTTCATATCGATTTATTACTGTGTCTTAGTAACGCCCTTGATTGGTCATTTCCTCCTCAAGAATCCCAGTTTTCTTTCAAATTTTATCTTCACAGAAGATCTGGTCCGTCTAAAATTACTGAGCTAGTTATTTTTTTTAAATTTATTTACTTGTAGTAAAGACTGAAAATCTCCATAAAAAGTATTGTCCTAGGTATGACGTAAAAGTAGATCCGACAGCAAGACCTCTGAACAGGATGTGTTGAGGAGCGTGGAACGACCTCTTAATTGCGCTTGTTCCCTGGTCCAACTTGACCCGGAGTGGAAGCACCTGTTAGGGTCCCAGCTATGGGCAAATAATTTACTCCGCAAACTGGGTCAAAACACTATGAAAATTATCAGCAATAGATTTTTGTAAAAAAAAAAAAAATACCAGCAATACATTTTTGTAAAACAAAAAAGTTACCAGCAATACATTTTTGTGAAAGAAAAAATATCAGAATGACATTTTTCGTGAAACAAAAAAAATTACAAGCAATACATTTTTTAAAGAAAAAATACTAGCAATACATTTTTTGTCAAACAAAATCTTACCAGCAGTACATTTTTCGTAAAAGAGAGAAATACCAGCAATACATTTTTGTAAAAGAAAAAAATGCCAGAAATACATTTTTCTTCAAAGAAATACATTTTTTTGTAATAATAAATTACTAATGCTCCAACGAGAATTAAATTTCAGCATTAAATTGCTTACTCACAAGCAGTTTATATGCCGTAAAATAAACCATAATAAAGTAAATCTATTGTTTTGCAACAATTTTTGTTTAGAAATCTTGAAGCTTGCGAAACGAAATGCCAATAACTGCACAAAAGACCAGTCGGCATTGAAAAGATTTACCGGGGTTGTTGTAGGAATTGAAAAGCGGCATCTACGAGAAGTGCTTTCTGGAGAGCTAAATGATTGATTATAACAAGTACTGATCCTCATTAGATTAAAGGTATAAAAAACGAAAAGCGTTCCAGATTAACTAAAAGAGCTTAATATTTCAATGGAGTCGACAGAATCACACGTTTCTTTAATCAATAGACAAAAATATGTTTCAATTTTGATTAGATATTGTATCTTCGTCATATCATTTTTTCATTGCTAATTTCTCACAATAAAAATACATTTGGAAGACTACAAAAGGTATAGAATCTAGATATATAGATATAAGATAGGGTTGATGAATATAGTGGAATAAAAGCAATATTTGATACAATCCAAAGAAGAATCTGCAACGTTATCAGTCCTAACCTAGCATCCGGGCTTCAGTCACTCTCGTGCAGCTGTGACGTAGTTTCCCTGTGAAGTTTCTATAAATAGCTTCATGGTAACTGCTTTGATGAGCTTTTCTCGTTAGTGAGTAAGTAATTTAATGCTGAAATTTAATTCTCGTTGGAGCATTACTAATTTATTTTACAAAAAGAAATGTATTTCTTTAAAGAAAAATGTATTTCTGGCATTTTTTTTTCTTTTACAAAAATGTATTGCTGGTATTTCTCTCTTTTACGAAAAATGTATTGCTGGTAAGATTTTGTTTGACAAAAATGTATTGCTAGTATTTTTTCTTTAAAAAAAAATGTATTGCTTGTAATTTTTTTATTTTTGTTGTTTCACGAAAAATGTAATTCTGATATTTTTTCTTTCACAAAAATTTATTGCTGGTAACTTTTTTGTTTTACAAAAATGTATTGCTGGTACTTTTTGAAGATCAACTTTGACCGGAAAACAAGAAACTTGGATGGAGTTCCGCAAGCGAAAAGTGCGAGAAAACAAACTGTTAGTATAGAATTTGCGGTTACATCTCGTCATTTCGGCTGTAAAATGATGAGATATTGCCGCCGATTTAGTAATCTGCTTAAATTCATAGTTTATAGATACTATAGAGGAGAATTCACCAGAACATTTACTATTAAAGTATTATATATATATATATATAAAAAAAAAGAAAGACGCTTCATTACGTCGAGCGGAAAGTGACTGCTTTTTTCGATAATAATCTGTAGGCGCAAGGTCAGCTGAGTTCAGCTGGCGGGATAACACAGACGAGCCTAATCCATTATGGAAAAGAATTTCCCAGCCACCACATCTCGGGACTCAGGGAGACATTGGCGATCTGGGGACAGCAATGCAGGACCGAAAAGCGTGGAAAGGCATTGTCAATGGAGTTCCGGAAGGTCGAAGGAGGATAATGATGAGTTCCATAATTTTTCCCGTGTTATTATTTTTTTGTATGCGCCGCGGTGTTTTCATGTCATCATTTTTCCGATTGACAAGCTCAGGCTTCTTTTCATTTGAAATTTCTATGGACATGTTACAGCTGCTGGATGTATAAATATACATTTAGTGTTTCATTGCATTCTAAGAACATTAAATGCATAATACTCCGATCACCCCACCACATTACTTTTCTTGCATGAAGTTCAGCTTTTAGGTTAGTTGTGGAGATTTATATAAGTTAATCCACTGACTTTTTGCGTTGAACATTTTTGTATATAACAAGTTTTTCATTACTTGCTACGATATATTTAACGCACAAATAGTTATGTTTATATAGGGTGTTTCATTAAGAGGGATCAAAGACAGCAGTAAATAGAACCGTGTTATTTGTGAAAATTTATTTATTTCTCTAATGGATCATGTTATTTAAGTCATGGTAATTATGTGTGAAAAATAATATCGCCCAAATGTCCGCCAAGGCTTCAGCGGCACACCTCCACTCGATGGTCAACATTTTTGATGACGTCTCTGCATAGTTGCACCTCGATCTTATCAATATGCCTTGTTATCTCATCCTTCAGCTGTTGAATTGTTGTTCGCTTGTTGGCATAGACCTTACTTTTGGGATGGCCCCAAACGAAGGAATCTAAAGCCGTCAAGTTGCACGATCATGGTGGCCAATTGACTTCGCTCTTTCGAGAGATGTTGCGACCTGGGAACTTCTCATTGCATTTCTGTTTGAACGTCCATTTTCGTAATAGGCTTCCATAACTTTAACACGTTGGTTGATTGTTAATCTTTCCATGGTTGAAATTGCCAAAGACTTACGTTGTTAAATCTAAAAAAAAAATGAAAACATCATTAGACGTTTAAAATTAATTCACATTTAAAATTAAGTTATTGGAACACCCTATATAATGTGTCTGGTTGAGGAAAAGATCACAGCGATTCTAAGACGTTTTTCTATAACATATCACATCTCCCATATGTCGTTATTTTAAGTTGAGTCATAAATCATTCCCGTTTGTGTTTCTCAATTTTATTCTTCAAAAAATGTTGCAGTTCATTTTATTCGATTATATATGCACTATTATTTGCAATGACGTGTCGCTACCTTTTGGGCAGCTCTTCAATACTGTTTGATTAAAACTCCCCGGGATTTGATGTCAAAAATATACGAAGAACTCTTGATTTATATTAGAGAAAGTTTTCCATGTCAAAGCGTTTGGCAGCAATTTCAAAGTAATAACCCGTTGACTCAAGATAAGGTAAATATTGTTAGTAGGGTAGAAAGCATCCAGCGAATTAAAAAATGTCTGAAATTGCCAAAGGCTTAAGTTGTTAAATCTGAAAGAAAAAGAAAAACATTGTTAGATGCTTAAAGTTAATTCACATTAAAATCGGTCCAATTTATTGGAACATCCTACACACACACACACACACACACACACACACACACACACACACACACACACATATAGACTCTTAAAGTTAATTCACATTAAAATCGGTCCAATTTATTGGAACATCCTACACACACACACACACACACACACACACATATATATATATATATATATATATATATATATATATATATATATAGACTCTTAAAGTTAATTCACATTAAAATCGGTCCAATTTATTGGAACATCCTACACACACACACACACACACACACACACATATATATATATATATATATATATATATATATATATATATAGACTCTTAAAGTTAATTCACATTTAAAATCGGTCCAATTTATTGGAACACCCTTTACATTAGTCATTATAATTGGTTCGAGAAAATAGAAATTACTTATGACTCAACATAATATATTAGGGAACTCCACTAATTCGCGATACCTAAGGTTTAAAATGAATTTTTCAAAAGGAAATATAACGGTTTCCTAAAATAGTTGGTTTTTGGCCTTTATTAGTCGTCTTTCATTACAATGCAATTCTCGTTATGAAAAAATTTTAGAAAAATAAAATATACCTTTCAGAAACTTTATTTGAGAAATATTAGCTAATTTAAATTATAATTAATCTGGTTTTAAAAACATATTTACTTTAAGTTTAAAGTAACACAGATATGTATGTTTAAAACAAACAGTAGCCATGTTTTACGTGATTTTACGTGATTTTACGTGATTGACAAATGATCGCATATTGTTGTTCTCCGGAGAATTTATCTGTAAAACATTATTTAAGAAAATGACGTGAGCGTCTTTTTTTATATAAATTTTAAGTACACAGTGATATTAAAAATGTGGGAAAATATTCTCTGTAATCTAATTTGTACTATACTATAGTCATCGCTCGTATTTTCTGATAATGTTGTGTATGGGCTACCATACTTTCAAAAATGGGCACGATACATAATAAAATAATTAAAAATTAATTTAAAAATCTTGGTGCAAAATTATTTGTATTAAGTTTACAATTTTTGATTAGTAAATATAGTTTTCACTTAATAACAATATCACGTAATACAATTAAAATAATGCAGAATTCCAAAAAATTTTAAAAAATATGGATTATTATAATAAATTATTATGGTTAAATTTTTTAAAAATGGAAACAATTCTTTAAAAATTCATAATTTACTGATTTTTTTTTCTTGAGACAATAGTATCCTTAATCTTTATCTTAAGATTTTCTGATTAGATAACGTCAGTTTTATTACATTTTTTTTTTTATTTTACGATTCGGAGCAGATTTTCGGGAAATGAGTAGCAGTTTGAAAAAAAAAAAGATTTACATTCCCC
>CAHIKZ030000746.1:710000-757500 GCA_903632075.3 Acanthosepion pharaonis | reverse complement strand
CATACTGAGATTCTTTTGCGTCAGCGCCGTCAACGTCGCATCATCCAACAACATCGCCATCATCACTGCGCCATTAACTTCCATTTTTATTGGTCTTAAGTAAAGGACGGAACTAACTAGCCGAAAGCAATCTATGAACATACATTAATCATATCTGGAAAGAGACGGGGGAAACGCGAAATTAGCCTAAGCAGGCTTCTGGCCGGGGGCATTACTTACAATGTACGTATGGAGAAAACCAAATAAAATAGAGTGGCTCCATGCCATCGGCTGGAATGTGTTGAAGGCAGAAAGACACGAAGCAGCCAGCAAAATCTGGAGAATTCGATATTCTCTAATAACGCATTTCTGTCGTTAGCTGTTTCAATATAAGAGTACCATAATCACATAGGCATAATGTATAATACAACAATCCTCCGGGCAAACACAATACTTTTCGTTTTTAGTCTTTTTTTATTTTATTCTTTTACAATTACCTTGGAACTACTGGCACGTAGAAAGGCAGACGTGCTTAGCCTACAGAGGAGATACTATTTAGTTTGTGGGCAAATAGCTGCACAAGCAAGTCGACAACTTTGCCAGCGTTTTATGAGGATTATGAAATAACGGCAGAATCCGGTTCGTACAATATATTAACTTAGGTAAACTAGTTGACGAAATCTTTAGTAGACCTGTGGTATAAAACTGACGAGGACACTCAAGAAAGTATAAAGAACATCAGACGAGGCTTGGTGACAAATGTTGAAATTCACGAGCAAAGAAACGAGATCAAATAAGGTGTACTCTACGTGAACAGGAAGGCGGAGTTCGCTATTGAATTAACTATCAGGTGTAGAATGCAAATTAACCATAAACTAACGGCTCTGTTTGACATTCTTAGCCAATGCCTGTATCCTGAAAACATAGAAAGAAATATTGGTCTGTATATTGACATTATTCACTTCACTTACTGGAAGATTATTTAAATAAATAATAAATAAAAAAAATAACGTGCAGAGGATATTTAAATATCAGAGGCTGAGCGATAGCATATAGGATGGCAAATATTGTCGTATACACAGAAGATATCATAAAGGTAATATACAGGGTGTACACAAAGTCTTTAGATAATTTCAAAAAATCATTACGTAACTAAATTTTTGTTGTATATTAATGCCATTTCTTTATATTCTTGAGATGAGATATTTTAACTATTTACACTATTTACGATCTTCGGGCTGTGGTCCTAATTTTTGTTGACATATTCACAACGTTTCGGCCGTTGTACACTCCGGCCTTCGTCACTTGATATTTGTCATATACGAATAAAGTGTTGTTGCCGACACTTGAGTTTGAACATACATCGCCAGTGGGCAAACACAGGCGATCCCATTATTGAATTAAGTAGACCACATGACTATAGAGAAAACGCATATATGTAGGAAGTAGCTGACGACTAACGATCGCTATTTCTATTCTATCCTCTATTACTATACAGACCGCTATTCTCTACTCTATTCACTATAGTATTTCTCTATTCGGATCACTATACGTGTTACTATTCGAGCGAGTATTATCAAGCAAGTACTATTTATGCAAGTGTTATTCGAAGGCGTCTGACACCAGTATTGTTCAATGGCGTTACTATAGTTTTAATCTGAGATTACAAAGTCTCTACTACAACAAGCATTACGAAAGTGACAACGAGTATTTGTTGTCATTACAATAGTGTCAAACGAGTGTTTGTTGATATCACAAAAATATTAGTTAGAATTTCGAACCGGGTCTTTTATCTCGTTCACGGGGGTAGATTTTTCTAATTCCATGTGGTATTCTACAGGTTCGGTTAATTCCACTTGGTAACTCAACTCTCCATGTTTTTGTAACCTCTACTATGGCAGGTATTGAACTCACAACGCCTTCGGTCGAGTTACATTTGGATCACCAATTCAAAGCTTTTATGCATTTTACCCCAGTGGACTAAATGAAGGCTTCGGTTAGAAAGTCTAACTAATATCACCTGAAGAAGGCTGGAGCGTACAACGACCGAAACGTCGTGAACATAGCAATAAAGATGAGGCTAATAGACCGAACAATGTAAATAGTGTAAATATTACTGTTTTATATAAAGTTCTTTTAATGATATTAATAGTTTTATTAATGTAATGATTTGTTATGTTTCAGACTGCAATGATTGTTGTATTTGTGTTTCAGATCGCATTGAAAGAATTATCAGAACTAGAGAATTGAATATCGTTTAGATGTACTACGTACACCGAATATGACCCATATGGACATTTATGAACTATTTATATATAAACTTCACTAATTACTTCATATTATGTAAGCATTTCAACAGTTTCCGTTGTAATTTAAATACATTTTTCTATTTGTCTGATGACATTTACACACACACACACATATATATATATATATATATATATATATATATATATATATATATAATTACGAAAAACCTTAAAAGTGCATTTTGTAGTCGGTGTGATGAGATGAATATGCTTATATTGACAGAAAAGTATTTATGGCTGACTATGGATTTTTAATGTTTTTCCTAAGTAGTCTCATAATTTGGTCTGCATCATACATTGAGCTGAATATGAACTAAAAAGTCCTCTTTAGAATAATTCCTACCAATTAGATTTTGGTACACACACACACGAACACACAGACACAGACAAACACACACACACACACACACACACATATATATATATATATATATATATATATATATATATATATGAAAATATTGATTTTTATAGTATGATATATTAATGAGTTAAAGTGTTAAACATCAGGGATGTATATATAAAAGTTGATATTGAGTTCAACAATCAGAGGTTACAGTCTGGTTCATGCCTAATAGCAATCTTCAGGCCATCTGGCCGGATCATTGCATTTAGTCATGAAACAGCCTGTCACCGCTGTGTTGACCTCAAAGTCTACTAATATATATATATATATGCGTGTGTGTGTGTGTAGAAATATATATATATATATATATATATATATATAGATAGATAGATAGATAGATAGATAGATAGATAGATAGAAGATAGATAGATAGATAGATAGATAGAAAATATTAAATCCGTAAGTGGAAAGGATAATCCAAGTAGGACATTTTAATATGATTTAATTTTTTTTTAATCTGATAATGCAGGTATTAAAAAACTTGACTATCGAAATAAATTTATTCTCGGATCTTTCGAGTTGTGTAAAGACTTTCCATTGATGCATATATATATATATATATATATATATATATATATATATATATATATATATATATATAATAAATATACCTACAGCGAAAAATGCTAAAAGATGTTTCTATGATTTAAAAAAATCCGACAAAATTATCATTATCAAAGTAGTTTAACCGTTGCAAAATCTATGCGGATATGTACATTAGAGCTTTTAACAGAGAAGTTAATCAGTTTTATAAAAAGACACCCAACAACTTGGAAAATAATCAATAGTGAATGCCAAAAAATGGCCACTGATCTAAAAACTGATAATAGCATCCACAAAATAAACAGACAACAAGCATTTATAACAATTTCTTAAACAAATCTCAATACCGTTTATTCAACGAAAAATAATATCGGTAAAATCGGCAAAAATATCATTGAAAGAGCATGCAAATACATCAAAATTGCTCTAGGACTTAAATTGTGGCATAAGACAGCAGAAGCTATAGAATGGTTACCAATATAAAAATGAAGAATGTACATTGATCGAAATCGATATTTGTAACTTTTACCGTCTATCATCAAGAATCTGCTAATGGCTCCTATAAATCTAGCAAAAAAAAATTACTGTCCTATTAGCGATGGCTAAATAAATATCATAAAGCAGGCACAAAAATCTATACTATTTCGTAATGGTTATCAGTGGAGCAAAAGAAGTAACCCAAAATTTAATATTGCTATTGAAGCATTTGATTCAGTGGGAGGCATGCTATTAGTTGGAATATTATTATTGTGGAAACTTATATTTAGTTTCGACATTAAGGACACCAAAATCTATAGAGATGACGGTGTAATTCTTCTCCGTAAAACAAGCCCACGACATAGAGACCAATTAAGAAAGGAATTAATAGTCTTTTTAAAGATTACGGATCAAATATTACCACTACTACGAACGCTAAGCTGATCAGCATTCTCGGTGTGACTTTACACTTAAATAATAGTTATTACAAATAATATGCCAAAGATCTATATTACCATAGATATATCAGTAAAGAATCAAAGTCCCACCACCACAAAATTCTAGATAATTTGGATGAATTAATCAAATATCTACCAAATTTACATAAATTAATCAAATATCTACCAACTCCAGCAAAAAGAAAATATTTTATAATAATAAAATTAAATATATAAAAGCTTTAGAACACAACAACCATAAAATAAATTTAGCGTATTTAGAAAAAAACAAAGGTAAAAATAAACAGGATTACCATAAGCGTAAAATCATGTGATTTAATCCATCTTTTAATCGTAATGTTCAAACTACTACCGGAAGAATCTTCCTAAATTTAATCCACAAGCATTTTGACCAT
Organism: Acanthosepion pharaonis; assembly: GCA_903632075.3. Lineage (NCBI taxonomy): Eukaryota > Metazoa > Mollusca > Cephalopoda > Sepiida > Sepiidae > Acanthosepion > Acanthosepion pharaonis. The sequence goes on along the minus strand of CAHIKZ030000746.1, from coordinate 752,933 downwards.
TCATCAGCACACCAAAGATTTTTAACCCTGCCAAAGATTTTTAACAAAAATAATATTAAAATCAGTTATAGCTGCGTTGATAACATAGATAAAACAATATCCCAGCTTAACAACATTATATTAAATAAATATATTTCCAACAAAGATAACTTTTTATGAGAAATTTGACCGTCTTTTTGCAATGAAAAACACACTGATTTAGAAATTCTTGAAAAAATCAGATAATTATCGGATTTTAATGAAACTTTCAGCACTTATTAACAAATTAAAGAAATTATTTTAGAAAGGTTTCATTTTTAGAAAATCTTGGTAAAATATAATTTTCACATTTATTTCCCCCACAAGGATTTCGAGAAATTCTTTTTTGTAGGCTTTAAGGTTTACATTAGTTACAAAAACAAGTCCTAGGCGAATTTTAAACATCCAATATATTTTTGTCAAACAGGAACCCCAGTTACAGGAAATCTTCTCTGAATCGTAAATAAAAAATACAATAAAAATAGGACATTATTAAATTAAGAATGCTTTTAATTAATTTACTTACTTTTATGTATAAAATATATTATGAACATTACTTCCTTATTTTTTCGAAGTTGTGTATTAGTGCACCAGACTAAAAACAAAATAAACAAACACAAAGAACTACAGATGAAAACAGTGAAAAAATGTGGCACTTAAAGTCTAAATGAGTTCTTGTTATGATTGGAGCTTTGGGTCATATAAATAAAGTATCTCAACAATGAATTAAAGAACTCCATAAAATCCCTGGTGCACTATCTTTCCAGGAAATCTGAAAGGCAGTTCTAGAAAGCCCTGCCCATATAATTTAAAAGCTATGATTATTTGAGTGTTTTGTTAATACCTTGTTAATAGTGTTTTGTTAATTGTTCACTTGCTCTAGGGCATTTTTTATGAGCCGGCATGTGATTATAAAAAAAATGCAAGTGAAAATAATTTTTAATAATAATAAAATATACGTAATATTAAATGAAAAAGAACTATTAGTGTCATTGAAAAAAGAATGGAATCAATTATCAAACTTATACTTTAGAAAATTTTTACAACGAATGCATAAAATTTGTGCTGTAGTAATCAAGTCTAAAGGAGGCTATTTTGACAAGAGCAACATTTAATCATATATTTTTTTTCTTTTTGGCATAATAAAATTCCTAATAAAAAAACATGTCTCACATTTTTAACTATAAAATATTTATATATTAGTTTTATCGTATTTATAGTACAAAATAACTACTTCGGGGGCCAATTTAAAAAATGACCATGTGTGGCCTCAAACTTTTGAATTATGGTGTATATATATATATATATATATATATATAAAAGTGAACATAGAAGTCAACAATTAGAGGAGACAGTCTGTTTCATGCTATATGCAATCGTCAGGCCACGTGTGCTGTTATTTTTCTCGGCTACTTATATATATACGGGTCAGTGGTGCATTGTGGGTAGTTTATTATGGCGGTTATTTTACCGGAAGTCGTTTATTTATTCATTTGGGTTAAATTATTTTGCTTGTTTTTATTTATTTTTATTTTTTGTTTCTTATTTTATTTATTTATTTATTTATTTTAATCGGTGTTTTTATTAACATAGTAAAAAATTGTTTATATCACTTATTTAATAGTTTTGTTTTGGTTTGAGAATTTAATTAAAGCTATTTGTTCGGTTTTGAGGTTGATTGTTGTAGTTTATTCTAACTATTATTTTGGCAGAAACAGTTTTTAATTTGTGTTTATTTGGGTTGATTATCTTTATTTGTTTTTTCTAACGGTAACTTTATCGGGGGTTGGTTTGTTTATTTATTTACTTGGGTGAATTTAGGTCAATTTATTTTACTTTTTTCGGATTTCGATTTTTAAGTAACGTAGTATGTATTTATTTATATATTATTTTTATTTTATTTTATTTTTTTATTTCTTCATTGAAGCGTTAAGTGCGAAATGGCATAAATTGCAAACTATTTCTCTTTTTAAAATTTGCGCCTTGTCTTCATTTGTCGATTGCGCATGGGCGTGATTCATCCTAAACAGCGCCACCATCCGGCGAGATACTTTCAAAATCTGTTTATATATTTAATACCATAATGCAAATTGAATACGTCCCTACATTTGTGATAATCGTTTAAATGTGACCTGCGTCTATTTTTGATAATCTAGTAACAATCGGATATTTAGTGACTTTTTGACAATAAGAGAAAGTGTATTTATATCAAACGGACTTATGTCTACGTTCTTCACTCTAATATCAACTGAATCTGGGTGTAGTCTTGACTCTAGTGGAAATTATACCGTTCTCTACCTTCTGTAACTGGAGCTATATGTGCTTCGTTAATGTCCACTTGAACCTGTGTGTAGTCCTTTGATTCTAGTGGAAATTGTACCTTTTGTAACTGGGCCTATATGTGCTTTTGTATGACTCTAATGTCAACTCAACTTGGGTGTCGTCTTTTGACTAGTGGAAATTTTTAGCACCCTCTACCCTTTGTAACTGAGCTTATATGTGCCTTTGTTTGACTCTAACGTCAACTGAACTTGGGTATTCTCTTTTGACTCTAGTGGAAATTGTACTGTTCTCTAAGTTTTGTAATTGGGCCTATATGTACCTCTGATTGACTCTAATGTCAACTGAACCTGGGTGTGGTGTTTTAACTCTAGTAGAAATTGTACCGCTCTGTACCTTTTGTAAATGGAGCCTTTGTTTGGCTCTAATGTTAAACGGGCCTACGTTTAATTTTTTTTATCCTAATGTCATCTGAAACTAGATGTACCGTTTTGACTCTAGTGGAAATAATTACCTCTCTCTCCCTTTTGTAATTCTAATGTCAGCTGGACCTACGTGCACCTTTCTTTGACTCTAATGTCAATCCGACCGATGCTTACTTTTCTTTTTTACTCTAATTTCAACTGTACCTATGTATATCCTTTTGATCCTAGCAGAAATCGTACATATGTATACATTTTCTATATCTAATTTCAACTGGACGTAGATCTATATATATATATATATATATATATATATATATATATATATATATATATATTTTACTCTAATGTCAACTGAGACTATGTTTATCTGTTTGAGTCCCGTGCAAATTGTACCTAACTGTACCTTTTGTAAACCAAATATCAACCGGAACTACGTCTACTTCTTTTACTCTAATATCAACTGAACACATGTTTACCTTCTTGACTCGAGTGGAAACCGGTATGCCTGCATTTTTATTGTAACGCCAACCGGGCTAATGTCTGCCTTTACTTTTTTTTGTTTACTTTAATGTCAAACGTGCCTATGCCTACCTTTCTAACTCGAGGGGCAATCGTATCTATATCTAATTTTTGTCATTATTATGGCAAACGGACCTATGTCTATCGTTTAGACATCTTCTGGGAACCGTAATGATGCCTACCATTTTATTAATAGCTCGTGATTTTTGTCTCTTAAATCTAATATTCAACAGTGTACGACGCGCTAAAATGTCGTTATATTAACTACCCTAACCTAGATTTTAATAACGGATCCCGATGGCTATACATATGGCCTTCGCAATCTGTAATGTAAGTCTACGTTGAAGCTGTTAAAAACGGACTGAAATATTACATCTTTAAATTAATTCTGCTGTCGCATTTTGTCTTTTGTTAAACTATTATTTACTGAAAAGGAATTTACAGAGAAAAATATCCATTCCTTATTTAGCTGTTATATTGTAAACTAAATTGAACGCGATCTTGAATGTTATTTAAGATATGAAAGTCTTATCCCATGGCCATGATATAATTTCCGTAGCAACACTTTTTTAATATAGGAAATCGTATTGACAATATAACAAGGAAAATCATGCCGGCATTGTAATGATATAGATGTGTAAACGTAGATATGGATTTAAAAATATAGTTATAAAAAGATAAAAGTAAGTTTTACAAGCTGTATAGTTTTGTTGTGCCAATAAGATGAGCTTACCTAGTCGCTGGTCGTTAATTTTCCTCCAATCTCCAAATTGTCTTCTGCAAAAAGCAAAAGCAGATCTTTGAAGCATCGAAGAAAGCTGTAAATCAATTAGACGAAGTAGAAAAAAAAAAGAAGTTTAACACTGAAATTTGATTTAAGAATTTGATTCGTTTTTACTTTTATCGTTGTTCATTTCCTTTTTATCTGCAGTCCCATATTAATCTGTCTTCTCTCCTTTTCTTTTTTAAATTGCAAAATCTAAGTATTTCAGAGAATTGATTATACGTATAGCTTGTTGATAAGGATGGTACGGGGAGGCCATCTATTCAAGGAGTATCTATAAGGGGTGGGAAAAAGAAACGAACACGATTTGACTAAATGATAGACATTGTGTACGAGAAATGACAACGAGTTACCTCCCTTCCCTGTACATTTAGACACTTCAACAAACATTTCGCCGTATCTACACAGCACAATAAGACACAGGGTTTACATAGGGATTGTGTTATTTTGTGATGGTGAGCCAGCCTCTATATCGGGAAACGGCATTACTGTCAGTTACGTTAAATCTCATTTCAGGTCGTCTTCCCTGCCTTTTTTTTTTCTGCCTAAATATTTTCTACTCTTTCTTTACTTATTGATTATTAAAATTTTCCTTGGCGAGAATTCTTACGCACCCACGAGGATCGTCAGAACGTAATATTACAAGAGGCGGCAGAAGTTAAGATTCGCGTCTCGTTGTCTCAAGCTTTTGTTTAAAAATTAACACGATTTATTATTATTATTATTATTATTATTTCTGAACATTTTCTTATTTAAATCCTGCTTCTTTTTGTCGTTTACCACTCTCTATCTGTAATTGGCCCCTCTCTCGCTTTCTCTTCCCTTCTTTCTCTATAATAATTGTTGAAACTTGACTAATGCATGGAATAATAATGCAACACAAAATGTACTTAGAACAAAATGTATTGAAACAAGAAAGTGTACACAATATTTACATATAGTCTTTTGTATATTCCTGGTAAGACCGTTCCTGGAGAATGTGTTGACTGAGTCGCAGTCGGGCAGAGTCTCTGGTTGAATCTCTTGATTCCTGTATTTATCTATCCAACCACGAGGATAAAATGTGGCACAAGGCCGGTTTAAAGTGGGTATCTCCGAGCCCGTAGACTCGGCCAAAAATATGGCCTTTCTGAATCCGTCTAGACGGGTTCAAGGCCTGTCTAACACCCCGGACGAAACCCTGCCTCTCAGCAAAGCCTCGTCCGGGTCCCTCACTGCAAAATGCAGAGAGTTCGACTGAGAGTGAATCTCTTGATTCCTCCCTCTCTTCCCGGTACCAACCATATTTATATGGTCGGTACTCCACTATGCAAATTAGGTGGATCCTACCACAACAATAATAATAATAATATTAATAATACATCGGTACAATGATAGATTGGCTGCTTTTGAGATTATAGAGTCATTGCAAGTTCTACGAACCTGTCGATTCATACGTTTTTCAATTCAAAGTTGTCCTCCTTCTAGAATCGTTGTCTACTACGGCTAGAGAGTCCAGTCTGCCCAATCTTGCTGGGGGAAGAAAACATACCTTTCCACGGTCACCTCTCTCCCCCTCTCTCTCTCTTTTTCTCTCTCTCTCTGTCTCTGTCTGTCTGTCTGTTTCTCTCTCTCTCTCTCTCTCTCTCTCTCTCTCTCTCTATATATATATATATATATATATATATATATATATATATATATCTTTCACTCCCTGTAGTTCATTTCGCCTTAGTGGCACCATCGCCTAGTTTGGGGTGAATTGATTAACTCTCTCTCTCTCTTACTCTCCCTCTCTATATATATATATATATATGTGTGTGTGTGTGTGTGTGTGTGTGTGAGTGTGATTATTTTTTAATTTTTAACAGAATGAGTGGTTTTTATCTGGAGTTATGTAAATGTTTTATTTTCCGAAAACGGCCAGCAAATTGTGACCGTGTTCTTAGTTGATGTTATTGAGAGTAGGCTTTTTCTTTGGTATTATAAGGGCTCCTATTATTTCTGAACCATCTCTTATATGTGGATGAGACTATTATACTTGTATTTTCTAAAGAATCCTAATTTCTCTTAGAAATACTCTAAAGAAATACGCAACCGCAGTCGACCTAAACTAGAAAATTCAATTAATTATCTATTACAAAAAATTTAAAACAGCTTACCTTATCATAAAAAATAAAAGCACACAAACAAAATCAAAACTTCAAAGACCCAACATTATTCACGGGTTTAAATGCCCCGTGTTCCTGATCAAACCGAACTCATAAATAATTACATTGGTTATGTCTATCTAGACGACTCACGTTACACCTATCAATTAGAACTCATTTAAACACAAACGAAAACTTACCAAATTCAATCCGAAATATACTAGTAGAAAATAAATGCTAAAAGAATAGCCGAAAGCGCTCGGATATAAGAAATTTTGGACAATTTTTACATAGTTTGTGTCCAGAAAAGAAAACAATTGTACGAACACAAGAAAAAATAAATAAAACGTTTAATCGCGGTAGCTTGTCAGTCGTATTTAATGGAACATATATAAAAGACGAACTGTTGCCCAAACACACACACACACAGATATATATATATATATATATATATATATATATATATATATATATATATATGGTGTCTCAAAAATACCTTTACAAACGTTGGGACGGGTTTCTGACAACAAATCAAGGTAAAATGTCCATATAAGCATATTTCCAATGGTTGCCATCGTTGTATCTCAACGCAGCAACTGATAACAAATGTTCAAAATGTTCTCGATTTGTTTCTACGCATGCATGCATCCGTAGGATCAATGACTGGCGGACCCTTTCAAATACTCCCACACAGTGTTGAATGAAACGTTCATGTAGCTCCTCTGCATTAGTAATGTCTCCTGCGTAAACCAACATTTTTTAAGTGTCTCGAATCAAAAAATCCAAAGGATTGAAGTTGGAGAAATGTGCAGGCCGTGGAACCTGCCCCCCCTTACCAATCCATCTTTCAGGGTAGATGTCAGCTAGTGCATCGTGAACAATGTGACTAAAATGTGCTTGAACCCCATAATGTATGAACCATATGAGTATTCGTATTAACGCGTGTTCAACCTATAACAGGACTGGAAGTGTGTTGAAAATAAACTCACTGTAGACAGCTCATGAAAGACGTGCTGGGAGAACATATGGACCTACTAGACCATCACCTACAGTTCTAGCTCACATTAATCGTAAACTGATGCTGGTGTCAGCTTGTATGGCACCATGGGGATTCCGATCCACCCACAAATGTTGGTTGCGTAAATTTGTTATTCTATCTCTCCCAAATAATTACCTCCTCCGTAAACAAGACTGAAGTGACAAACAACGGAACGGCAGTTTGTGCTATAAATCATCAGCAAAAGTTCTCTCGTGGTGAGCGATCTGCACAGATTGCAAATAAAACAGATACAGGAAGTACTCTCCATGCAGGACTATGAGATGTACGACATGTTAGGGACACTTGATGCGTGTTGTTAGCTGGATCGCCCCCGTTACCCTGTAGAATGTGGTCAGGCGTACGATAAGATTTCGGTCTTCTTTGATCCATAGTTTGTGGTACCACGGATCCTGACTCAGCAACACGACGATAAACTGCAGTTTCGGTCTGGAAAAGTTTTGGTCACAGAAAATGTTCTATACTGTACCCCTACAATTATATAGTTTAAAATAAAACATGTTTTATGAAAACCGACCAATAATTCTTCAAGGTATTGACTCTTCACATACGGAGCTTCTTTCGACACATCGTGCATATTAGAATGGACGAAGAGGTGAATGATTGAACGCGGTTTCATGGTCTGAAGATTGCATGTAAGCATGAAACGAAGAGTTCTCACTTGGTGTTGACCTTTGTGATGAGTTTAATTTTACACAATCTGATATAGAGTACGTATATAGCAAACCTTAAACTGTATTTTTAGGCAAAAGCCTTTCTATGATTTGAGCACTTTAAGTCGCTGTCGTCTTTATTCCAAAATAAATACGTAAAAGTTCACCTTCATCCCTTCTGGAAACTGGTAGCTGAGGAAAAAAATCTCCGACTAATGACAAATCGGTTGTGTTTCAATCCTGGCTTGAGGTAATCGGGTGTCTAGCCACACTGAAGAGCCATGATACAGTGAAACAGTCTATTTGTGGACGATACACACACGCATATATATATATATATATATATATATATATATATATATATATATAATATATTATATTCAAAGAGAGTGAGAGAATGTGTAGATAGGAATCTAATAAATTTTCCAACGATTTGAGGACTTTCAATAATTTTCACCACTTTGAAAAAAAGAAAACGCAGATGTCTATTAAATACATGTGTCCACTAAAATTGACGACTCCAGTAAGAATATATATACATATATATATATATATATATATATATATATATTATATTTAGGACAACCGACTGGCAAATGAGTCCTAATTGAGCCATATATATATATATATATATATATATATATATATATATATATATATATATATATATATATAGAGGGAGAGAGAGAGAGACTACGAACAAAGCTTTCTAAACATATCTGGGAGATTGAAAACAAAAACCAAATCACGCCAAAAATACCATGTAATATAAGGAAAACGGCATCAGCCTACAACAACAAATGCAAAAACTGTAAACTCTGTCTGGGCGAGAAAATAGCTATAATTACCTTCCCAGATAAACACAAACTATTAAATAAACGATCAAAACTTTTTTTAGATTTTTTACTACGTTACATAAAAATCGAAAACTGAAAACGAGCAAGAATAAACAAAAATAAATAAATAAATAAATTAAATTAAACAATTAAACGATAATAAGTAATATAAATTCATCCAAACTAAATAAGTAAATAAACTAAGTAAATAATAAAGAAATTCGCAAACCACGTACTCATACATAAGTAGAAATAAACGTAATTACAACCAACAATTAAATAATAAATGAAAACGTTCGTAAACAACACTATAAATACCCAAAAAACTGCATCCCGATCCACAATTATCCCACCTCAATAGCTCCTAGAATATTCAAAACATAACTTACCCCGAAAAATCCCATTGGAATAAAACAATAGTCAACCTTAAATGCATCACTGAGCAGTATATATAGGCAGTCGAATAAAAAAAAAAACACATATGGCCTGACGATTACGCTTAGCATGAAACAGACTGTGGCCTTAAGGTTTTGATTCCAATATTCACGATTATATATATGTATGTGTGTGCGTGCGTGTGTGAGCGTGCGTGTGTGTGTGTGTGTGTGTGTGTGTGTGTGTGTGTGTGTGTGTGTGTGTGTGTGTGTGTGTGTGAGCATGCAAGTGATTGATACACGTAACCGTTGCGCGTTATTTATACGATTTTCTCTATTTCGATTTATAACAACATTTTTAAAAGTGATGAATTAAAGCATAAAACGGCCCGTTGTCTTACCGGGAGGATGGCAGATTTCTAGAAATCATTTGCCCTGAAAATATTTACCTTTAATATACTTACCTGTTATTTGCTGAGAAAGAAAGAAAGAAAGGAAACAAATGACATAGAAAGAAAGAAAGAAAGAAAGAAAGAAAGAAAGAAAGAAAGGTAAAATGACATAGAAAGAAAGAAAGAAAGAAAGAAAGAAAGAAAGAAAGAAAGAAAGAAAGGAAAAATGACATAGATAGATAGATAGATAGATAGAAAGAAAGAAAGGAAAAAATGACATAGATAGAAAGAAAGAAACCAACTGACAAAGAAAGAAAGAAAGACAGAAATCAGCTAACATTATTAGAAAGAAAGAACCAACTGACATAGATAGATAGATAGATAGATAGATAGATAGATAGATAGATAGATAAATAGATAGATAGATAGATAGACATAAAGAAAGAAAGGAATCAACTGACATTGTTAGAAAGAAAGAACCAACTGACATACAAAGAAAGAAAGAAAGAAATGAACCAACTGACATAGAAAGAAAGAAATACAGAAAGGAAACAACTGACATAGATAGATAGAAAGAAAGAAAGAAAGAAAGAAAGAAAGGAAGGGACCAAATAACATATATAGATAGATAGATAGATAGATAGATAGATAGATAGATAGATAGATATTGTTTGCATCTACATATGGATCTCTTCCATGTTAATTTTACTCTTGATATTATATTTCGGCGTTCAATTATAATTCCGTTTTTTTTTTGTTTTTTTTTTTGTTTTCTTTTGTTTTTTTGTTTTGTTCTTTTTTGTTTCTTTGGTTTTTTTGCCTTAGTTTTTGTCAGCGTCATTCTTTCTCACGCGCCTTAGCTACAGAGTCATTAGTTGTCTCTTTTCCTCTCTCAGGCACACAGTCTGATTCCGCTACCTCATATCTTCTTCTCTTCTTCTTCTATTCCGTGAATCATTTCTTCTCCTTCGCCAATATTATATTCAACCCAACACCTTTGCATATCCGCCCTCCATTTCACATCATGCTGATAATACCTTTTCTTAATTTCCATCTTCTCTTATTTCTCGTCAATTTTTAATACTTCGGTCCTTCAGGGAGAAACTTGGCCAAGTATTATTGCTTTCTTATCTCGTATTCCTTCTTAATTCTCCAATAGTTTGAGATTTCTTTCTTCCTTTTTGTATCAATTTGTTTGGTAATTTTTTTTCTTTCATTTGTTCAATCTCAGTCCTCGCTTTTCGATCATCTCCCACCGTCCGTCCCTACCATTGTATCCATTATTTTAATTGGTTGATATTGTAATAACGGCTGACCTATATAAGATTAACTGGACTTTATTTCACTAGCGAATGTCGCACCTTATCACCGCTTCATCATTCATTTTTTTTATCAGCTGCTTTAAAATCTTCATTTTTTTTTTTTTATTTACCGAAGTTATTTTTTTTTTAGCTAAGTAGTAAGATTTAAAGGGGAAAACGAATTTTGTTCGTTTTTTTTTTCTATTATACTTGCTTTTTTTTTTTTTTTTTTGACGGTTGATAAGTTGAGCGGTTTTATTCGAGAATGTTCGATATGAATACGTTTTCTTTTCTTTTTTCTTTATCCAAAAATCAATGTATTTTTTTTTCCTTTTGTCCTGACTGCCGTTTCGATCTATCTGCTCTTTTATAATTTTTCTCTACCATTATTTAATCGTAGTTGATTAAACCGACATTTTCGTTCCTCTTCTGTTGAAATCGTCTTTACTTTACTTTTTCAAATTCCTTATTTTCCATAAGCGTTACTTTTTTTTATTCTCCATTTATTAAAAAAAAAAAAAAAGTCTACATTTTTAATCACACCTTTTGCCATCCCCCCCCCCGCCACGTCATCATTTTGGAACCTCTTAAGTTCTCTTCCAATCATTGTTTCCATCCTTGTTTTATTTTGGTTTGGATTCTTATCTATTATCAAAACTTTCGTATGAAATACAAGTGCCGTCGAGAATAGCCGCGCCGGTCGGGGATTTTTTTAAATAAGCATTCGATTTTTTTTTTCTCAAAACAAAATTATTAGGCAACGGCGAAAATTGTTTGTAAAAATAAATAAATAAATCGTCTGCCGTACCAAATATAAATTCCGCCTGCAATTATCGCTTGTTTCCTGACATGATCTCCTATGATGGATTTTTCAATTACTACAAAAGAGCGTGCTGGTTCAAACAAATAAATATTCGGCCTGGAATATTTCTGCAAGTTTAATAAAGTTAGGACAATATAATCATGCCTTCGAGACAATTGTTTGAAAAAAAAAAGAAGAAAAAAAAGAAAAGCCTGTTTAATTTAAGTGCCGTCTGGAATAGACACACCGTCAAAAATATATAAACTCCTAAAATAATTGTGAACGTTTAAGAAAACGCTGCACCATTAATTTAAAGTTTAAATATTTGATTCGTTTTTACGTCTTATTAAACCTTTGTATCTTATTTAAAGCCAGAAAATATTTTTTAGATTTTATATATATATATATATATATATATATATATATATATATATAGATAATATTAGTGGAAAATATACATACATATGCAAAATATATAAATACCCATACATGTATATTTTTTTAAAAAAAATTCCAAGAGGAAGAATCCAGGTAGAACTCAATGTCTAGGACAGAGTAGGGATATAATAAAAAGGGCTTAAACATATATATATATATATATATATATATATATATATATATATATATATATAATAATGTTTTAGGGATACAATTAGCCGATAGGTGGGGAAAGAAGAGGGGGATTCACACCTTTCTCAAGTGGATTTGAACGTAAGTGAACTAAACTGGAATTGGAACTCGGCTCTCCTATTAACAAATCCGAGCTACTATCTATTAAACAAATCGCTTATCTAAACTTACAGCAGCTTGTATTCCCAAGCGGTCATCTATTGAGGTGCTGTTCATGATCGGCGTTGCTTAACTTCGGTGATCAAACGGGAACCGGTGTTTCAACGTATTATGGCCGTATGCTCCAGTAATATATATATATATATATATATATATATATATATATATATATATATATATATATATATATATATATATATATATATATATATATATATATATATATATATATATATGACAACCGACTGGCAATGCTTAGGCATTGTTTTTTCTTCATACCATCCCTTGTAGCTCGTGTTCTTGCATCAATTTGCGAAGAGTATGTTACTTGATGTTTCTCTTTTCCATTCTTGGTTTCAGTATGTTGCAAGAGTTTCGACTTCTACAAGACTTATTATGTATCCCAGAAATTCCAGCTGTCTCTTTCTGATTTTAAATAAAAAAGTCCATTCTGTTTGTGTTCTCGTCAAAATTTTATTAAGTATTTGCTTTGTTTCTAACTAAATTCTATCATTCATTTCTCACTCCTCCCCCCAACTACTGAACAGGAGGAGAAGTTTATCACTTGTTTCTTGCTTACGATTTGGTTTCTGGTTCCTTATAAGTCTTCTGGTTCCCGTACACTTCAAGTAATCCGCTGTGTCTTAGTGGCATTATCACCTTGGGTTGTGATGGTTCTGACATGATTAAAATAAAAATTAATTATTTTTTTTGTTTTTAACCATATTTTATCTTCCGCTTCAAGCACCTTTCTATTGAACCGGAGTTGAAGTTTGTCACTTGTTTCCTGTTTCAAATTGGGTTTCTACTTCCTTATAAGTCTTCTCGTTCTCTTACACTTCCAGTAACCCGTGGCGTCTTAGTGGCATTATCGCCTTTCTTGGAGTGACATGATTAAACGTAAAATAAAAGTATTTGCTAAAATCTAAGATTCATAATATTGATATTTCATTATTTGGTTTAACTTTGTTTTATTTTTTTATTATTATTATTTTGGCGGGATTTTTTTTCGCACGTATCGAGTTTTTCATTTTCTTCATAAACTTCATTTGGTTAATTATTAATCCTGATTCCCTTATATTCTTATTCAGGCTAGCCATTTCTTTATCATTTTTTTTTTCTTTCGACGCCATTGCTTCCTCTCTTTTGACTATTTTACATTCAGTATTTTATTTTATTATATCTACATTATTTGTTGTTTTTTTTTGTCAGATTTTAGTCACCATTTATTTTTATCTTTTGCTTTTATTTCACTTTTTTATATTTATTTCCTGTTTATTTATTCATTTTCTATTCCTTTGTCTCCCTTTCCAAACCATATTCCTTCCATCCTCCTCTCCTCACTAATTTCTTCGTTTCTTTGCATCTTTTCAACGTCGAGAAGTTTTTTTGGAATCTTTCTCCTTCGTCGAAAATGTAACTTCTTTCCGTTCTTCCTATGTTTCTAAACGAAGAGAAACTATGCCAATACTCTCATAGACTAAAAGATCTACCAATAATTACTTTTTCTGTGCTGATGCTCAACGTTTTGTTTTCTTGTTGTTTCATTTTTCTCAATAATCACGTATCGAAGCAAACTTGGAAAGTGCACTCGGTACAATCATTTTGATAGCAGATAAATACAGACAAAATGTTAAGTAACATTTACAGAATAATTATACTAAGCCTTCAGTATAAGCGGGGCACAGATAAATTTGACAATTCTTCTGAAAATATCCCCGTCAAATTTTTAAAGATTCTTACACTCTAATTGTTATTATTGTCTATTTTCTTTTATTTACTGCAGTTACTTTAAGGTACTTTCTAAATACGACGCACGATGAGGCGCCTCCCCAGGTTGATAAAATCAAGAAGTCCCCTTCCTGACAACTCTAGGATGGCAAGGATCGAACATGAATCTTATGGTTGGAAAGTGAACACCCTAACCACTCAACCGCGCATACATGTACATACCATATTGGTTAGTGATTAGAACGTTCGCTTTTCGACCATTAGACGCGGGTTCGATTCTCAACATTGTAGTTTTGTCAGAAAGGTGACTTCTTGGGAGGCGATCCTATCGTGCGTCACATTTAAAAAATATATATATATATATATATATATATATATATATATATATATAATTAAGTTATGAAGAACTGGGTAATCCCAAGGAGAATGAAATCCTGGGAGCTCAATGTTAATCCAGAGCTAATATTTAAAAAGAAAACAGACCACTTTAAGGTACCATTATAATAATTTATTTCACCAGAACCCTTTTAAAAAGCCCGTATCATCAGATAGCACTTCCCAAAGATTTTTGGGAAGTGCTATCTGATGGTACCTTAAAAGTGGTCTGTTTTTCTTTTAAATATATATATATATATATATATATATATATATATATATATATATATATATATATATATATATATATATATATTTTAATTCTGGTGTATATTCATTTCCTTCCTGGTTTCAAACCAGAAACCTAAAAGTCAGAAATGGCATAATGATATTTTCCACTGAGCATTTTTTGAAAAAATTAAACAAAGACAAAAAACAAAAAACATATAATACATATTTTACATAGATAAAGCTCATTGTAAGGTGGGAGTTGTACTTATGAGTACAATTTTTGTATTTCTTTAAGTCTTGGGCTACCACTGATACTTTCAATGAGTCTATCGGAACATTTACCAATCAAGCTACAACGGCAACTGGAATTGTTGGTGCCCTTATATGTTACAATTTTTGATATTTGATTTCAAGGTCCTTGATAGATTTTTGAAGATCTTCAGGGACTACCATATCAATAAAAAGGCACATTCTGTTTTTGTGGTCTTTGATTACGATATCCGGGCATTTAGCTTTGATTATTCTGTCTTTACAATAAGCTCCCATATAATTGTTACAGGTCCTAAGTCTGTACCCGAGTTTGAATGGTGTTCATACCAATTTCATTCAGTTAGCTTTAAGTAAAAGTTGCAGATTTTTCACTGGATATATTGGCCCACTTTGCCAATAACGTGCAACCTGATACAATTCTTTCTGTATATATATATATATATATATATATATATATATATATATATATATATATATATATATATCACATGATCTGCATTTTGCGCTAACACAGTTAGAATAAAGCCTGCAGTTTTAGCTTTTAACCTGCATTACGTAGCTACTGATGGATGCCTGGTTTGTCTATATTAGCTTGTTTGGTACAGGCAGAATATTAACTATTAAGATACTTATCTTGACATCGTTTCTGTATCTGGTTCATTGCATTTTCTTTTGCTTTCTTTTTAAGCTCTTTCCCGCTGCAATAGATGTATTATATTTTACTTGCATTTTTCACCCATTTCAAAATCCATTTTGAATTTGTTGGCTTCCTTTATTACTGAATATATTTTCTTGCTTCTTTCATGTTTTCTTTTTACACAGATCAACATCCGTTTTTTCTCTAGTGTTCCGGTATCTTTGAAGACTGATTGTTGGAGTTTCGTAAGACAGTTCTAATTGAACTAATCCTCTGCCTCCTCCGGATCTGCGCACATACAGACGATCAACATCAGCCTTAAGATGATGCATGCGGTGGAAAGTGAGAAGTTTTCTCGTTGTGACATCACCATGTCTGGACTAATAGCTGATTGTTCTGTCTTTGTGTATTATTATTGTTATGGGACCTTACCCATAATAACATAATGGACTATTCCATGCGTAATAAATACTGCGCCTCAAGAGGAAGCAGGGAGTTCAGTCCGAAGTCGGGCGACCGGCTAATCGGTTGAACTCTCTGCCTTCGGGCGGGGAGGAACCCGAACGAGGCTACGCCGAAGGGCGGAGTCTCTTTCGGGGAGATAAACCGACCCTGAACCCGTTTATACGGGTTCAAAAGGCATATTTTTGGCCGAGATCCCACGTTAAACCAGCCTTGTGCCACCTGATGCATTCGTGGGGTTGGTGACTAAATACCGTTCCGTCTGAAGTCTGGAGTGAAGTGTGAAGTCTGGAATGAAGTCCGTCAGGAGTCTGTCTGTCAGTCAGTAGGAGCGAGCGAGTCAGTCAGTCGAGTCAGAGGCAGTCCGAAACAGAGTCGCGGTCAGACAATTACTGCTAAACCTGATTGTTCGTACTAACACTTTCTACTTCTCTGTATATATTCCTGTTTGTAATATATCTGTGTTATTCCATATACGTGTTCGAGTTCTTCTTTATTGGTTCTACCTTGGACTATCACCGTGGTACGAGGAACCAGACCATAACAATTATTATTATTATTATTATTATTATTATTATTATTATTATATCTCGATTTTTGTAATGGTCACAGTGCCTACCAAGTCTGCGGGGAGACCTAAGGCAGGTAGCTGTGTGTTGTTATGGCTACATTTCAGTATTTCAGTACTTCCATAACACCACTAGCGTTACATGGACAAAGTTCTTTTTAGTGTGTGAGCTGTATTTATCAAGACAATTTATTATTATTATTATTATTATTATTATTATTATTTGTTGCTTTCTGCTCTGGACAATCCCTTACCTGGTCATTACCAGAAACCAAGTTAAGTCAAAGTTGCAAATATATGCATTCTGTTTGCGCCCATGAGATGTACAGCGTTTATATTTACTTCACATTAATCTTTTGAGTAGATGAAAAGTTCCCCACTGTGTCATTTTTTAGGCTCTTCGTATATTGTTAATCTGATTTTCTTTTTATTAATTGACCGTATCCAAGTATCCAGTTATTATAGGTGAAAAAATGGACTTAATATACCACATTGTTTCAGTTTTAAGATCCTTAGGTTTGTCATAGTCTTTAATAGAAAAATGTTTAACTCATTGTTATGATAATTTACCCACACACGCATGGACTCTCCCAGCTATAAATAGGAGCAGGTACTGCCATTTCGAGAGGGAAGTTTCTAGCAGGCAGCTCTGACAGTCGGACTTAACATTCTTGCTGTAACACGCTCGTTTTTATATGTTTGTATTACTGTATTTTTGTTAATATATTTCTTTAAATCAATTCCTCTCTTGTGTCTTTATTTCTGGCCCTAACAAGGCCACAACACTCATTAAAGTCATATCAGTATAAATGAATGGTCTGGCGCGAAACCAGGCGTAAAGGAATGTTAATGCCATTGGATATTCGGCCTAATAAGCCATATAACAAAACGCCTCATCCGAATTTAGATGAATAAAGCGCGCAGCAGAATCAGACCAGAGATAGGAGAAGAAAAGTTCGGGTTCATCAATGACACCAGAACAAGGAACGCTATATTTATGCTCAGAATGTTATCAGAAGGACGTGTACCATTGCATTATAGATTACGCAAAGGCGTTCGATAAAATACGCCACAAAGATTTGTTAGAACTGCTCAGCAAAACTGATATATTTGCGAAGGATATTAGAATAACCACGAACCTGTACTAGCAGCAAACTTCCTGCATACTGATAGAAAATAAGATATACAACGAATAGTAAATTGTGTAAGACAAGAATATGTCTTCTCACTGGACCTATTCAATCTATACAGCGAGGCGATTTTGAGAGAACTAGACATCCTATCAGGATTCATTATTGGCACCCAAAATCTTAATATAAAATACGCAGATGACACAGTGCTTATAGCGGACACGGAAAGGAAACTACAAGACCTCCTACAGAAAGTAGCGAAAGAAAGCGAAAAGAAAGTACTTAATATAAACTACAAGAAGACAGAATACATGGTCGTCAGCAAAAGGCTGAGCTCAAAATACAAAGTAAAAATCAGGGATACTAAAAATCAAACAAATACAAAAATATAAAGATATGGGAATTGATTTAAAAGGAGGGAGTAAAGTGGGACACTGAGATCCGAAGATTTATTGGGATGGCCAAAGTTGTATTCCAAAAGCTAAGCAGAGTATTAAGAAACAGAAAAAAAATTCGTTAAAAACAAAGGAAACATATTTAACCTCAGGAAGAGACAGTTTAAATTTCTGGGGCACGTAATGATGAAGGTGGGTTTGGAAAATCTGATACACACAGGACAGAGTGAGGGCAAACTGGGCAGAGGAAAGCAGCGCGGAATATACTTGATGGGCTTGAGTAAATGGATGGTAGAACTGAGTGTTAGAATTTTGGGGTAGATTGATGTACTAGTTAGCCAGTCAAAATGAGCTGACTCATTTTATAGTTCACCAATAGAAGGGTTAACCAATCAGAAAGCTCAAAATATTCAATGCGACGTGTATAAAGGCAGCCATTTTGGTTTTTTTTTTTCTCACAAAATACCTTCACTGCCAACCTGATATCGAAGACTTAAAGAATTAACAGGCGCTACTTTCTCCGAATCTACACTACCAACCTCTGATATTGAAGAGATTACGGACGTCACTGGATTCCATATTCAGAGACTACGGCAAACATGGTCAATACAGGGTTTTGGGAGAAATATTAAAAAGATAAATTTTATTAAGATCTGCAAGGGTCATGATCGGCATAGTACACAAAGAGAGAGAATCTTTGGTCCATTACCTTTTATATGTCTGTTAGTATGAATGATAAAGTCTAAAAGAATAGTGACTTTTAGGCCTTCCATAACTGGTTCATGGTAATGCTCACACCGTTTTTCAATATGTTGTACACTGTATTATTATTATTATTATTATTATTGGTTGTTGTTTTTGTTGTTTTATTTCTTTTGGTTTTTGGTGTATACTCATTTCTTTCCGTGTCCCGCCAGAGACCTAAGGTCAGAAATGGCATCATGATATTTTCCACTGAGTAGTTTTGAAAAAAAAATCGCACATATTTTACATACATAAAGCTTTTCGTAACGTGTGGGCTGTACTTCTGAGTACACCATTTTTTTTGTATTTCTTTAAAGCATACGCTAGTAGGGATTCCTTCAATGAATCTATTCGAACCTTTTCTAATAAATCCGAGAGCTCCAATTACAACTGGAATTGTTAATGTCATTGTATTATTATTATTATTATTATTATTATTTTTATTGTTGTTGTTGTTGTTTACTGTGTGGGTGATTTAATTGAGAGTGGAAAATAAGAGAGTCGAGTTCGAATTCTATTCGAGGCCGTTGCATTCATTTAGATGCAAATAGGTTTGGAATCCATCTCCTTTCCACAGTTATATTTTAAATAGGAGAAATAGTATGAATTGTATATGGAAAACTACTGTTGTTTTTTAAAGTGTTAATGCAATCACTAGCAAAAAAAATAAATAAAATAAAATAAATAAATAATTCTTATTATTATCCAAAATATCTGATTATTCATATAATTTATACAAATCTTTTTGCGATATTTTTTAGGTCAGTTTCATTTCTTGTTCTTATGCCAAATTTTTCAATCTCTATTTTTTTCATTGCTCAGAGATCTGTTCTCTTTTTCAACATTTCTAATGTTGTTTTTCCACCAATCAATAACTCTACAGCATCTTGTCTCACTTTTGAATCTCTTAAATATCTCGCATAACCCATAGTGATTTTTATATATTTAAACTTATCACTGATTATTATAGATATTTATTTATTTACAATATGTTAAAGAACCCTCGAGTTGAATAACAAAATCTTTCACCCCAAATAATTCATTGTAAATATTGCTAATAAATACATATATTAGTGTTATGATCCAGGTTAGGACCAAGGAAGAACAACCCGAACACAAGAGTAGAAATAACGAAGGTATATTACACGAAATAATAATACAAGATGTGGAAGGTGTTAGTATGACTGTCAGTCTGGTTTGGAGTGACATACTATCGGCTCGACTCGATTCGTCCCTCTCTCTTGAGAGGCGTAGTATACATAGTGTTAGGAAGAGTTCATTCTCTAGATATAGGTAAGGACCCATGGCAATTCGATTTTTCGATTGTACTCTTATAATATATACAGGAAATTCTGTAACCGCTGTTGGCTAGTAACACTTTCATTTTAAACAATCAATTGCATAATAATGTTTAACATGGTATTTTTTTTTTTTTATTAAATAATTTCCCGCCAAAAACGTTTGCTGAAGCGGTTTTTAAAGATTGTCTCATAATCAACTTTTTTTAGAGCAAGAAATCTAAATACTAATAATATTTTAATTGAATTTGGTTTTAAGCATTTCACTCCAGACAAGACAATAAAGCCACTGAGACGTAACGGGTTGCTGAGACTGAAAGGAACTGAGGAAACATTATTGAGGGGAAAGGGCAATAAAAGAACAGTATTAAAAATAAAAATGATAGACGGTGAAGATTTTCTTTTCTTTCTTTCTCTTTTTTTTTTCTTTTTTTTTTTTGAAGATCATGGTTGACAGAAAAGCAAATGGCCGGGCGGGAGAGGGGTGAAAGTGCAAAAGAAAAACTATGAGAACAATTTCAATAAAATCAATACATTGATGAAACCTAGCTGCCAATCTAAACATGTTATGTGCCGTATATCTACAGGACGTTGGCGATCATAGCTCCTCAATTTCCTGTCCTGTTAATAACTTTTATCTTTTTTTCCAACTCACCCCAAACCTACTCCGCCATCCATTAGCTCAATCTCGCCAGGTAGGTTGTACGTTGCTTTTCTCTGGCCCTCTAATCTTCAGTCTGTCCTATGAGTATCAAATTCCCCACGCCCTCTTTCCTTATTATGTCCTTGTGTGTAATGCTTAGAAAACTCGTTTCGGTGGATCAGATACGACTGAGTTATGTGTTAGATCCTGATTAGGGGATCCCAGCTTGCATCTCTTGACATCAGCTAAGCTGCGCTTACTAAATCTCTATAACATGTCCAAGTAACTAGCTTTTCAGATTTCAAAACATGGGCTATCAGTGCTGATAACTCACATACTCTAGTTCAGCGAAAGAAACGTCAAGTTATATAACTGTGAATGAAGACTGTTGAGTATTAATTGACATGAGTTATCTCCCCTGACATTCCAAAGCGAAACAAGAACAATGTACGTCTGGGACAGGATAAAGTCTAAGATGTTGACTGAAAATAGTACCTTATTTTGACATAAAATTTTATATACTAACAGACATATAAAAGCTCTAGGATCTAGACATTTCACGTGTCCATTCCTGATGTTAAACATAAATGTCCTTTCTGTTGCCTTTGTCTCAAGAACTTCGTCGTTGCTCGCATGTTCGGTATTCTCATCTTCCTTCTGTAGAAACACATTCATGTAGACCTAATTCTTTTCTTCATCTTTGAGAAGATTGTCCAGTATTTACTGCCACATTAATTGATACTAAATACCAATTCCGTACACTTTGCTTTGCATTCCGCTTAAATTTGTGAAGACAAACTAACAAAGAAGAAACCTCATCTGAACAAATGTCATGAAAATATTTATGGAAAAGTCACAAGAAAGCTACATTACAACGGCGGAAAAATGATTGAAGCTGACATGCCAGTTCAAGACCAATAACATTGCAGATTCTTTTTTTTTGGGGGGGATCTTGTCAAGAATCTCCCTCTATAAACATCAAGCCCGACTAATGGTTTTCTAATTAATTTAAAAGAGTTTTCATATACAATTAATATGTTTTATTTGTTTTACTCCCTATGGTTGAAGCAAACACATCAAGGCCGCGTAAACGCTTTTGAACTCTATCAAGACTGGATAGTGAAGAATGTCTTATAACGGCTTTTATTTTTAATCAATACATCAGCGATCTCTCAACCTTTTTTAAGTGATTCTCACCAGAATTATTCAAGTCCTCCGGCGTAATTATAAACGAGCGGGTGAAGTTTTTAGAGAAGTCTTTGTTCACCCTGCCGTCCTTTGAAAAGTTCATCAGTCATCACGTCAGACGCTGTGCAGAAAATCCTGTTCTACTTTTGGTACCTTTAACACGCGCGCCGGCTTCAGAATTCTTAAAGGAATTGAGACGAAGTGAATTTTCTGCCCAACTGTCAAACCCATCATTTCCGAAAAAAAAAAAAATAAATAAAAAAAAAACAAGTTTGAATTTTCTTCTTTCAACCTTTGCGTGGCTATCACCACACCGTACTCGCTCGTTGTATCTTTACTGATAACTAAGAAAACTGAACAAAAAGAAAAAAGTTTTGCGCGCTGTTCGCGTGGCAAGCCCGACTTAAGCCCAATCTGAGAAGCCCGCGTGCACTGCTATCATTATCGTTAAGGTTTGTCTCAAGTATGCGCAGTGTTTACGGAACAAAATAAAACATATCCTGCCTTTAAAAATACGTGGGATCTTTGTTATTCCACGCCTAATAAAATAAAGTTACCTATCGCAAATATGAATTCAGCCAAGAAATTAAAACTTTAAATCAAAGTTTGTTTTTTATTAAAATGTTTGGCACTCTTTTGAAATTATAAATTTTAAATAAAAATTAGTTTAGCTTGACATCATGTTGCTTGAGTATAGAACAGTCTCCACATTATTGGACATAATCCGAAACTGTTTTACCTCGGATTACGATTATGCCGGATTACTGGAAAGGATATACATCCTTGAAGGATGATCCCAGTTATATTCATCTGACTGTTAATCACAGTATGAATTCGTTGATCAAGAAACATCGCCTCACAAGCAAACAATCGAAAGTAACTGGTGAAATGCCAAGATGAAGAATAAGTCTATGTTTGGGACTCATTGCAGCATGATAAACTTATTTGTGTGACTTTCTTTTGAGACATAAGGCAAAAAATAACAATGAATGCATTTTTGAACAAATTTTAAAGGACAATTCTGAATTTTAGTGTGAATTTTAGTAAATATAAATTCATTTTATCTTGGCGCAAATTAACTGTTGAGTTTATTAAGCAGACGTTTTATGTTGTCAATACTTCTCAAAGAATAATGAATTGACATTTCACTAATATTCACAGGTTTTTAAAGAAAAAGATTTTTCATTATGAAAGGAGATTTAATCCTCATTATCTTAACTTTTCTTTTTTTATCTCTCTTATTTCTTTCTCCCCTTCATTTTTTTCTTCCTTCCATTTATTCCTTTTTAATTCATTTTGCTGTTAAGCTTGGGAATGCCCTTCAGCGCACGCGATTTCTTTCGCTTTGTACTTCCGTGTTCAATTAATTTCGGGTTTTATAATTACCATGTTTAATTTCATCCTGCTCCAAACATTCATTATAATTTTATTGTTCTTAATTGAAAAGAATATTTTTGTGCCGCAGGGAGTTTGGTAAAAATTTGTCATTGTAAACGCTGTTTATTTCGCAGTCTCCATGAGATTTTTACAAACGAATTATTATCAAAATGATAAATATGAAAAAAAATTCAGTTCCTCGAAATGTAAATTTTGTTTGCAAGAAATGAATGTGTTAACAAAAGCTTATATTGAACATTATTATATCTTTGGCGCTCATTCTGAAATTTCCACTGATTTATTTGGATTATTTTTTGACCTGAATGTATTTTGTATCGTTATTTGAGTGTCTCAAACTAATTATGTTTAGGATCAGTATTTGAAAGTCTTGATCTGAATATATTTACTATTTACATTTGGATGACTTAATCTTAATATATATATATATATATATATATATATATATATATATTTGACTTGATCTATCTATCTATCTATATATATATCTATATATTTATATATATATATATATATATATATATATATATATATATGACTTGATAATATATCTATATATATATATATCAAAATTTGACTTGCTGTTAATATATCTATAATCATCTATATTTGACTTGATCTCTCTCTCTCTCTCTCTCTCTCTCTCTATATATATATATATATATATATATATATATATATATATATATATATATATTTGATTTGATCTTAATATGTCTATATTATGTTTTGACCTGAATATATTTTGTATCGTTAATTGAATGTCTCAAACTAATTATGTTTAGGATCAGTATTTGTATGTTTTGATCTGAATATATTTACTATCTGCATTAGGATGACTTGATTTTAATCTATCTATCTATCTATCTATCTATCTATCTATCTATCTATCTATATAGACTTGATCTTAATATATCTATATATATCTATATATCTATCTATATATATATATATATATATATATATATATATATATATATATATATATATATATATATATATATATATATATGAATATATTACTTGGACTATTTTCGTATTTTTTGAATATTTTGTTATGATTCTGATCCGATCATTTTGAGAACATTTTTTTTTATTTCGATCTGAAAATATTTGGATTATTAATTAGTAATTTTTTAATGTGGATATCTGTTGGATTATTATTCTGATGTTGGATTATCTGATGGATTCTTATTCGGATGTGGTGATTTAAATATTTTTAGTCTCAGTATATTTTATATTTTGATCTCTACAGTTTTAGGAACCATTATTTTGATGTGAGCATGCGCGATGTGGTTCATTGGATGACAGCTCGGAATGAGAAAACGCAGTATTGATTTCCTATTCCAGTCTGGTGCGTTACATCCACTTACGCCCAAATATCCATGGGGAAGGCATGAATCCATCGCTTCTCTCATCATCTATGGGTTGAATCGAAGGACGCTCCTATAGCCTTGTTTGGGAAATTATCTACCGCGGAAAGAAACGGCAGCCTATTGCGGGAATATTTTCTGCTTAGTAAGTCATGAATCGAAACAGACATGTTCGTTTAAGTGTGTCACATATGGCAGTTGATTTGGCTTGGTTTGTTTAACGGCATTTCAATTTCTTATGGTTCATTTAATATCGAAATTTTTTAATTTTCTTGTGAGCATTGGTAAAGTTTTTTTTTTTTTTCTTTCCAAAATTGTATTTCAGATATTTTTTTTACAATAATGTTTTGCTGGTATTTTTTTTATATTTTTTTTTTTTACTATGAAAATATATAGCTAATAATTGTTTCCTAATGTATTTTTATATTTTCATGATTTGACAACTGTTGGACCTGAAAACAACAGCCATTAAGAGATAGTACCATGCTCCACAAAACCTCCCTATCCCAGATGTAATTCATCGTCATACCCAGGAAGATATGGCGGTTGACTTATTTTGATCTGAATATTTTTCGATCCGAAAGTTTTTGTTTTCACCTGAATATATATATATATATATATATATATATATATATATATATATATATATATATATATATAGCAGAAGAGCCCGGCGTTGCCCGGAGGTGTAAGAGTAAGAGATAGATCAAGTATCGACCATCATAAAGACTGAAAAATAAAATTGAGAAAGATTATTGTTTAAGGTTGACGGACACGCATGTCTTAATTATTTTTTTTTTTAACGAATTGGTCAAAACCAAACTCATTGTTTTTAATCGTTATGAGTCTACCGATTGAATAGAATTTTATTATAAACAATTGTCTTGTTAATGGAATTTTTAAAGCATTCTGAATGTAAAAATAAAGAAAAAAGTCTGCAAGACAATAAGAAACACTACCTGCCAAAAAAAAAAAAGTGAAGTTTTGTTGAAATCGGTTGAAAAATGTAGGAAATCCGATTCCATATATAAACGAACACACACACACACACACACACACACACACACACAAACTGGGTTTTATAATAAGTATAACTCGATATGAGTTGTCCCTCTTTCATTCTCGCGATAGCGATGCCTCTTAATCGTGTTTTCAAATTGATTTCGTGCAAAAACAATTGTGTTTTTCCAATTTTTGACGCTGTCAGAACCACCGCAAGGTAATTTTACGTAGTCCTGTGAAGATTTGTTGAAATTGGTTGAAAAATGTAGGAAATCCGTTCCAATATTTAAACAAACAGACACACACACACACACACACACACACACACACACACACACACACAACCTGGGTTTTATATATATATATATATATATATATATATATATATATATATATATATATATATATATATTTGAATACTTTTGAATTTATATTTCGAAGTTGTCGTAGGAATATTTCTATTGATTCATTGTTAAATCATCATCTTCTCGTTTACGCATGATTCATTTGTCCGTTCTTTAAAAAATGTAATGTCTTTATATGTACAAGCGTAGAAAGAGCTGAAAAAAATGAACGGCAAGAAGTCGCTGTCCAAAACATCTGATCTTACTGCATGATCTTACTAATATATATCCATAATTCCACGGAATTTGATTAGCAACGCAAACAACATTTGGGTGCCGGGTGCAACTAACAGGTAAGTGATCACAACGAAGGGAAACAGGGGAAAGCATTTGTTAAAATAAGGTACTATTTTCACGGTCAACTTCTTAAACTTTATCCTGTCCCAGACGTTCATTTTTCTTATTCTTAATCGAAATTTTCTTTTTGGTAAATTTTGTTATTCTATTTTTTTTTTTTTTTTTAAAGACTTCATGTGAAATTATTCATTTGAAATATGTTTTGATTTGAATATATATTTTAGCATTATTTGGATGTTTTGATCTATTTTCCGTTTATCATTTCACTTCAAGCAAGGTGATAAAACCACTAAGCTGCACAGGGTTTACTGAAACTGAATAAAAAAGATATTAAGAAAACGTTATTGAGGAGAAAGGACAATGAAAGATCAGGATTAAAAAAAAAAAAAAGACATAGAAGGTGATGATTGATATTGCATTTGAATTTTTGAAGCTTTTAGCTGGCAAGAAAGCAACAATCCGGAAGATAGTTCCCTAGGCGAGAAGGGTGAGAGAAAAAATACTTAGAATAGAACTTGAGGTTGCATCTCGCAATTTCAGCAGTAAAGCCTCTCCAAGAAAGGATCTGAATATATCTAAGCAACGTCCAAGGCCTATTAGAATTAGTTGTTGCCCAATGGAGGATAAAATCCTGTTCTTAAAAAAGAAAACTGCTTACAAGATAATAATGAGTTAGCGCCGGGTGTGTTTGAAAGATTAGCAAGAAGTATGATTATATATTACTATTTTTACACTATGCGAATTTTCTATTACTATCCGGCAAAATGTTTTGCTTTTAAAAATGTCTTGCCTTTTTTTTTTCTTGCATTTTAAAGACTTCGGTCTAGGCCTTTTCATATACTCTTCCTGGTTATTAAACTCACAAAGTTTGGCTGTTGTGCTCACCGGCTTTCTTTCGGTGTCTTTCTGCATACTCATAAATCATCTTGGAATATCGAAACAAATAAGTTCTACCAGTCCAGACTTTCTCAGCTACACTGAGTCGACCCATTGCATTCCTTCAACGTTCCATTAGTAAGGAGTAAATTCCACTCAAAGTGCTTCTTCCCTATAATTCTTGCTATGTGGAAGGACTCCCGAGAGAATGCTTCTATGATGACTACACTCTTAACTTCTTCAAGTCAAGAGTCAACCGTTATCTTTCCTACACATCCTGATAATACGCAACCCTGGCTTCCTTTTTATTAGTCCCTTACAGCATCTTAGTAACCAGCTACACTGAGTGGCACTTAGACCTTACATTAGGCGAATAATAGTAAAAAAATAATCTTTTATTCAATTCACTCCGCTACATTGTTCTCGTTTCGCTTTCAAATGTCAGGGGAGATAACTCATATCAATTAATACTCAACAGTCTTAATTCACAGATATATTAACTTGACGTTTCTTTCGCTGAACTAGAGTATGTCAGTTACCAGCACTGATGGCACAGGGTTTGAAATCTGAACAGCTAGATACTTTGATATGTTATAGAGATTTAGTAAGCGCAGCTTAGCTGAGGTCAAGGGATGCAAGCTGGGATCACCTAATCAGGATCTAACACATAACTCAGTCGTAACTGATCCACCGAAACGAGTTTTCTAAGCATTACACACTGTCCAACTACTGAAAAGCATATACTAAACATAGCTTAGATGTGGCACAAGGTCGTACGTATGGAGCACCCAGTGTAGATCAAATTCACTACTTAGTCGTAAATGATGAAAATGATTTGAATGTGTAGCTTAGATATGGCCCAAGGCCGATATAAACGATTAGAAATAGCATCATTACATTTTCCACTGACAAAAAAAATATCTATATTACATTTCGAGTGCAGTGAAGAATGATAACATGGCATGTTGATACTCTTCGCGAGACCATTTCGTTCGTTTTCTTTTTATTATTTGATTTGGCATTGAGCCACTTTGTCCAAGGTTGGGAATTTCCCGAGTGTGGTGACCTAGTATCTCTTCGTTTGTGGAAGATTTTCTTCCAATGATAGATTTTTCGGCCCCAGACTCGTTCCTTTACTGAGGTACGCTCTCCTTGTTGATCCGGGTGACGACCGATTTATTATTATCATTATTATTATTATTATTATTATTATTCTTAATAATAATAATAATAATAATAGTACTACTGCTGATAAAATATGTCCGTTCTTATTTAAACTCGAAGGTAAAAATAATAAAGATTACTAGAAAAGTCTGAAATCTTCGCACGTGTCATCATATGCGGCAGGATATGTGCAGCCCCATGTGGAATTCATCTGACTTGTTTCCGGGTTGCTCCCCAACGAACAAATAAACAACTTTTACGCCGCAAGAATGTGTTAGACAAAACACCTTCGTTCGTTTCTCGGCGTTTATTCAGCTGGAACTGGGTACCACCAACTGAACAGGATCAAATGAGAATCACTTCAAAAACCACATCAAAATGCTTTACGTACGAGACACCCCAGCATTCTGTGGTGAACATGAATGCTATCAATTGCTTCTTTCTGTGGACTTCCGCTATTCTTAATTCTTACTGGAACACTTATTACTATTTATATCCCTTGCCTTACCTATTACTCGCTTTCTTTTACTGAATATATATATATATATATATATATATCAGTTGAATGGATATGAGTTTGTAACCCTGAGTTTCACGCTTATGCGATCCTCAGACAAACACATGTCTGAGGACCGGATGTGAAACCCAGGGTTATAAACTCATATCCATTCAGCTAAATATGTTAGCTCTATTACTGATATTAAGCGCTTTCCAATAAGCATATATATATATATATATATATATATATATATATATATATATATATATATATATATATATATATATGTAGGAGGCAGGCGGGGTCAAAGGGTAGGTTCCTCTACTCCTACAATGGGCAGGTTCGATCCTCTGCCATAGAGCACGTTTTCTTCATTAAGATTTCTCGAAAGTGCAAGCCGATAGACGTAAAAACATGTTTAAAATAAAAAAAAAATAATAATGAGCCGTCTATTTCAAATAGGAGTATCCATTATAATAGGGTTTTAAGTAATATATATATATATATATATATATATATATATATATATATGTGTGTGTGTGTGTGTGTGTGTGTGTGTGTGTGTGTGTGTGTGTGTGTGTGTATTGCACATTGAGTGCTGGTATTAATAAAATAGTGCTCGGTGCAATATAATAGAGCTATAAACTATAGATTAATAAATATATTAAATTAATAAATATATATTTTCTTTCTCACAGGGAGATCGACTCGTAGTTTTAGACACAATGCAATCTTCAGATGCTGAGTCAAGACTAAAATAAAATCAATATATATATATATATATATATATATATATATATATATATATATATATATATATATATAATGGGTTATATTTTTATTCCGATATATTTATTGCTTCAAAAACTGTTCTCGATTGATGGCCGTATTTGAGTAGATGATACGTCTTTTTTTGTTTGTTTTTTATAAACAGTATTTATTTTGTTTACCGACCAGCACACTTATTAAAGAAAGTGTGTCCCATTCGGCAAATTGGGACGTGATTCGAATCCTGTTGAATGGCATATTTTCTTTAGTATTCTAATCTAGTGTGCACTAGATGGTCGAGGTAATAAATACTGTTTAAAAATGGAGTGCCCAACAACGTTTGAAATAATATATATATATATATATATATATATATATATATAGAGAGAGAGAGAGAGAGAGAGAGAGAGAGAGAGAGTTGTCAACGGATAAATTGTGGTCTAAATTAAGCAAAAAGAAAATAATACTGACATATCATTTTAACAGATATATTTACCAAAATTACAGAAAATCATCTTTAAAATACTAAAGCGTAAATTTATTCAATAAAATCACCATTGGATTCAACCGCGACCTCCAGACGACTTTGGAATATTTTACATCTTTTTTGGACTGTCTCTCCGAAAAAAAAATTCTAAACGGCATTGCAGCACTGCTTAGCATTCGCACTGGAAGCGAACACGAAGATTTCAGAGTATTTGGGTTTCAGTCTGAGGACAGTGCTGAGGATTCGTAAAGAGTTGGATGAGTCTGATGGTGATTACGAAAGTTTTTGTAGTGATCACTAATGATGCCGATGTTATGCTTCCAATCATCTTCCCACAGAAACTCAGACTCAACTACATAACGTGCCTTGAAGAGGTAGTGCTGCCCTGGGTCAAGAGTATGGCTGATATGTGACACTGTCTGCCAACAGGACTCTGCACCATGCCACAGAAAGACCCAGTCATCGCCCCTTATATATGGCCAACTATCTCCCCAGCCTACAAATACCTTGATTATTATGTGTAGGAAGCGTTTACATTTCCTTCCAGAGACCTAAACGCAAAATTGCTTCATGACGTTTTTCACAGATCATTTTGTGAATGAACAAAAAAACATAAAAACAAACAAACAACACACACATTTTACATAGATCAAGCTCTTCGTAATGTGTGTGCTGGACTTGTGAGTACAATTTTTGTATTTATTAGGTTGGTTCAAAAATAATGACGTAATAATGTCGTTTTTTGACCTTAAAAAATACATCAAAAAACGACATTATTACGTCATTATTTTTGCACCAACCTTATATTTAAGACATAGGCTATCAGGAATCTATCGGAACCTTTTCCAGTCGATCCCAGAGCTCCAACTACAACTGGAATTATCGATGTTCTCAAATGCCACATTTTTTTTTTTAGATTTCCACTTTAAGATGCCTGTATTTTGATTGTTTTTTGAAGATCTTCAAAGATACATTACAATCTGCAGGGACTGCTATGTCAATAAAAAAAAGCACATTCTGTTTTTTGATCTTTGTTCACGATGTCTGGGCCATTTAGTTTGATTGTTCTGCCTGTGTGTATTGTTAATCCCATGAAATTGTTGCAGGTCTTAACTCTACAACCGGATCTGGGTAATATTCATGCCAGTTTCTTGCAGTTACTTTCCCCTAAGAGTTGCATATTTATTATTATTATTTCTTTATTTCCTTTGATTTCGGGAGTATATGCATTTCTTTCCGGGTCCCAATCACTGAATTAAGGTCAGAAATGGCATCATTACATTCTCACTGTGCGTATTTTGAGAAAAAAAAACACACCTAAGATCATTCATATTTTATATAGATGAAGCCCTTCTTAAGGTGTGGGCTGTACTTGTGACTACAGTTTTTTTTTTTTTTATTTAAGGCATAGACTTCAAGGAATACCTACAATGAGTCTTTTGGAATAACTTCTAATAAATCCAACGATCCAATTGCAAATGGAGTTGTTGATGTCCTCATGGGCCACATTTTGGAGATTTCAATTTCAAGATCTATGTTTTTTATAGTTTTTTTTTTAAGATCATCAAAGATATATCACAATCTACAGGGATTGTCATGTCAATAAGAAAACACATTTTGTTTTGCGGTGTCTGATCACAATGTCTGGGTGATTAGCTCTGATTGTTTTGTCTGTGTGTCATGTAAATTCCCATTAAATTGTTACAGGCCCTATCTCCGTAACCTGGTCTGGGTAGTGTTCATACCAATATCTTGTGGTTTCGTTTCCATAAAATTTGCAGATTGTCCAATGCAGATATTGACCCACGCTATCATGCCGGGTTTTATATTCAGTAGATGCCAATACAATGCAACCTGATAGAAAATGGTCAATTGTTTCTGGATATTTATCACATAATCTGCATTTTGAGGTAACATTATTTTTCAGTATGTGTGCTTGATAATTTCTAGTTAGCAAGCTTTGGCCTTGTGCAGCAAGTATAAAACCTTTGGTTTCAGCTTTTAACCCTGCATTACATAGCCACTGATGGGTATGGGGTTTGTGAAGAGGTTTATCCTGCCATCGTTTCTGTATCTGTTCGGTTGCATTTGCCTTCATCTTCTTCTTCTTCTTCTTCTTCTTCTTATTATTATTATTATTATTATTATTATTATTATTATTATTACGTTTTGCCTTTCCTTTTGTAGTACGAGTTATCCTGAAGCTTCAACCAGGGGCTTCAAGAGACACGTTTTTTTTTTACCAGAAGGTGCACACAGATGCCATGCAATGAGAAAAATAAATATTTATTGTTGGTCATTCGATAGATATACATCTACGCAAAATGTGAGAAGTACCTACACATGTGATATTTTTTCGCAATTTATATATTTTAGGGACGCCAGTAATTTGATCCTCATATTTTTTTGTCCACTTTGATATAATTCCCAAACCCCCCAATAAAACCTGGTCATGTTGTTGTCTTGCGAGGCCATATTCTACCGATGTCTATCTCAAGTACCTTGTATTTGCTTAGGTTCTCGAACGTTTATTAAAGATGCTCTCTTGTTGGATGGGGCTGCATCAGCTATCAGAAGGCATCCGTTTTCAACGACTCTAATATAACAGGACTTATCATAAGGAAGTTCCTGTGACGACCGTCGGTACCAGCTGATATACCGTACCTAAATATACCTCTACACGCTCCTATCATCAATCAGCTGGAAACTACAGAAAGAGATGTAACTGAAAGGAAATACTGGTGATGTTAAAAACAATAATCCACTCGGGGTAAAATAATAATAACGTCACAGGGAAAAATAAAACGTGAAGTGGAAAGGGTGTTTACATGTGGTGTGTGCGTTCAGTAGATCCGCTTGGTAAGGCTAAAGAAGACACCGACAGTGCTTGATTGAATTTACACTCAATATATGAAATATCGAAACAAATTATTTAAGAGGGATCATGTGCAAACCTGTTAGAAGTTTGAATTATTTATTCTGTAGTACACGTTTCGTTCAATAGGAATAACATTAGAACAACAGAAAAATTATTGAAAATGAGTTTCTATTCTAATCTTGTTCGTAATGATTTTTCTTTTGTTTATTTTCCGTTATTCTGATGAGAACATCAGAATAACGGAATTAGTATATGTTATATTCCGTCCTAATATAAATATATACTTGAAAACACGGAGAATAAAATAAGTAAAGGTTTATTTACATTATTCGGACTATTGTCCTCATCTTTGTCGCCATATTTATCATAACGTTTCGGCCGTTGTACGCTCCGGCCTTCTTCAAGTGGTTGGAATTTCGAACTGAACCTTTTATTTCGCTCATTGGGGTAGACTGTTCTATTTCCACGTGTCATGTTTGATGGGTGTCAGTTATCAGTTATCTCCTACTAATTTCCCTCTGAAAGTTCTCCACTGCCTTAACTTATTAAACTCACACTCTTTTGGGTCCTGTCACTGGATCTAACCAACGCCTTTATCCACTGTACCATGTGTCCTTGAGGACATCTGGGTATGAATTTCTGGGTATTATAAACCTAATGTCTCAGCAACGATTCTTACCCGTGCTCATATTGCAATTTTGCTGTTATCATTGCATTTTTTTTTACCAGAGCTCATATTGCAACTTTGTTATCATTTCTTTTCTCTGGCACTCCTTATTACTGGTACCCATGTTGTATTTATTTCTATGCTTGGTCGGCTCAGGAGATTTTTGTGGCCTAGCATATGTGCTGATTCCTTAAGTTTACGAATTTTCCAATGGTGTTCCTTGTCTATGATCTCAACCTGATCCCACAGAGGGCGGCGATCTCCCTTTTCTCTCCATATGTGGTCAGAAATATAGACAGACTCTGAAGTAAAAGTTTATTGAAAAACCAATACAATAAGAATAAAGGTAACAGTTATGCACAAGGTCATCGCAAGTCAATCCAGGAGTGAGCGCTACTATTGGAAGGTCGGTAGTTCTCGCGTAAATCTGTACCTAACAGATCCCAGCTAGTAATATTTACCAGCCTCCCCAGAAGGCCGAATTCAATGTGGGACAATCCGAGCCCGTAGGCTCGGCCAAAAATTCGCCGTAAACCCCGCATAAACAGGTCCGGATCTGTCTACCTGCCCGGACAGGACTCATCCGGGTTCCTCTCTGCCCGAAGGCAGAGAGTTCTACAACAGCTAAGAGCTGAATAACAGGTTCCAGCTAGAGTATCTAGCAACTGCCCCACGCAGTCACATGTGGCACAAGGCCAAATTTAATGTGGAGCTCCCAAGCCCGTAGGCTCGTCAAAATAAATCCCCGTAGACCCCGCATAAACGGGATCGTGTCTCTCTATCTCCCTAAACGAGACTTTGCCCTTCGGCATAGCCTCGTCCGGGTTTCTCTCTGCCCAAAGGCAGAGAGCTCGACAACAGCTAAGGGTTGAGTAACAGATCACATCTAGTATATTTAGCTACCCCCCCCACGATGGCTGCATGTGGCATAAGGCCGGTTTAACGTGGGTTCTCGGAGCCCGTAAGTTCGGCCAAAAATATTCCCTTTTTACTACCTATAGTGTAGTTACTACCTATAGTGTAGTCACTCATGGGGTTGACGGATTATTCCATTACATCAGTATAAATATAATAATTATTAATTCATTCATTTTGTACGGTTTATCAACCCATTGCACGCTATTTAATGTTTTATTTCATCCCTCCATATTTGGTTAGCTACGTCTGGTTTTTCTGTTTCCCTACGTGTTGTGGCTTTACGATGTACTTGCAGTCCAATCCTCTGAAGAAGGCCGGAGGCTAAAACCGAAAATTCTTGAATATGGCAATAAAGATGAGGAAAACAGCCCGAACAATGTAAATAATTACAATACCTCATCTCAGAAATATCGACAGGCCCTCCTGGAAACTGTATAAGAAAAACATATAACTGAAAGAATAGCCGTAAAATAGTAAACCACTAACGTGGTTATCATAGTAAAAAAGTCCACAGGAAAATATATACAATATTCGAAGAAGTCACAGAAAAATGGCTGTTAAAAGATTGTAATGGTGATTGCATTCTGTCAGCCATCTTGGTTACGATAGATAAGGCACTGACGATAATGGTTAAATTTATAGAATTTTACCTTCAAGAACATGTCCAATTGTAGTGGTAGATATTTGTTTTGTTTTTTTTATGAAATGGTCTCTGCTCTGTTTGCAATGTTTTATTACTGTCAGCCTGTAGAATATTTTCACGATTCTGATGGCTTCCTTTTAACTATATTGCTTCTTGGATTTTTATATACAGTAATCTTTTCCGCTATCGCTAAAGTTCTTTTGTAATACTCCCTAATGTTATGATAGCTAACTTTAAACATAACTTGCATAAAGATACGGAAAACATTTATCTGAACATGTCCGGTGTTGCATCTGCCAAGCTCATGTGGTCGATTACTATATATCATTGTATGTATGCGCACTTGTATATATGCGATTACATGGGATCTATAAGCGGTTTTTATAAGGCAAAATAGATAATGAACAGCCCTCAATCTGCAATTGAGGTATAAATATTGTATCAACAACAAACTGTAGGAAGTCAAGATCGTGCAAAATAACTGGAAAACCGTAGCTAGGTTGTACATTAGTCGAGGAAAGCACTGTATAATGATAAGAGAGACTGTGAATAGAATCATGTTCTGCATGAAAATGAATTCAAACCTATCACGTGTATGTCATACACGTATACATTGATACATATGAAATGAATTAAGTCCGATAGTTATTTAATGTATTTTCTGTTTATTATATTTACCTGCCTTAATGTTTGTAGAAGACATGCGTTCTTCGAAAGGAATCGAACCTAAATTCCTATAAGGAAACCGTTATTTGGTCTGACGTGCTGTACCATTCAGCTACAGAGAAATGTCTGGTTAGCAAAGTTAGAATTACTGTTTACAAACACACAATCTCCGACGACTTTTTCGATGGATCATTTCTGCTTACGAAACGTATGTTAATGTAAACAATGACATCATATAATAAAATGGATTAACTACAATTAACCCTAATGGAAATCGTCATTTGATCTACCGTGCTGTTAATCATTCAGTCGAAGATTGTGTGTTTATAAACACACGCCATCGACGATTTTATTAGGGTTACAGGTTCGATTCCTGTCGGAACACACACACACATATATATATATATATATATATATATATATATATATATATATGTGTGTGTGTGTGTGTGTGTGTGTGTGTGTGTGTAAAAGAAAGGGATCAATTTTTTATTAATTAATCTTATTTTTCTTACTTAAACGCTATTTTTAATGAACACTCGTATGTGAATAGACGTTTCGTTTACTTATTAAACAGTATATTTATTTTCGTCTACCAACTTCAATATTCGAGAAATCTTATTAGAGAAAAAATATATAGCTTTGGCAGGGTTCGAACAGGGTTATATATATATATATATATATATATATATATATATATATATATATATATATATATATACCTATGTATTTCTATGTGCTATGTGAAATTTATTCGAATTCGTGTTTGATAGCTTCCACCCCCGAAACCCCAGACCGGCTTGCACGTTTTTTTTTTTTTTATAGCGTTGCCGTCTCTGTTATTTTTTACCACCGATTTATGGCCATCCACCATTTTTTCAATTATTTTTAAACTGACGTTACATTGTCAGTCATCAACTAATAATATACATCGTGTATCTACATGGCCGGTGCGGTGCGTACTACGCAGGGATCCTCAACGAGGTTGGAAACACAAAAGGGCTAGTTTTCGCTGCGTTTTTTTTTTGTTTTTTTTTTTTAATTTGGTACTTTTTACTTGTTTTTCTACCTGTATGATATTGTCAATCATCAACTATAATAAACGACAGGCCCGGTCCTTACTGCTCTAAACCTCTCAACCGCGTGGGAGCCCAATGCCCTCTGGGAAGGTGAGACAGAAGGGCTAATTGCAGTAGCGCTTATTTTTTTAAATGTAATTTTCTTTCTAAACAGTTCTTTTAATCAATGAAGAAGGTAATATATATCGGTAAAATCATTTTTTATTCCAAGATCATCCGCTATCATTTTTTTTATTTTTTTTTACTAATGGTAATACTATCCAGAAGTCTATGACTAGTAATTCAAATAAAATTTCTAGTAACTATATATTTTTTTTTTACATTTCTAAAAGGATAAAACCTAGAAAATGATCACTTAAAAAATAAAAATGTTTAAATATTTCAACATATGAAAAATTTTCCCGAAATCTGAAATACTGTTTTTAAAACAAATTTTTAAGACAATCCCGTTTGTGTTGTGTTGGAATCTTTGAAAAAGCTTTTTTTCAGCGGAGATGCGTCGGCGATTAATCTTTATGGAAATGTAAAAATTTGAGACTTAAACACTTTTTTTTTTCGAGTAAAAATTACTCATGAAAATATTGGTGGTTATTACAGAAAGAATAATATATTCTCTGATTTAAAAAAAAAAAAAAAAAAAAACTATTCGTAATAAAATTAAATTATTAATATGTACTGAAATCGTCATTTAAATTGGATAATTCCCTGATTTTTGGTAATTCCCTCCACCCCAATTTTCCGTCGCGGGTTTGTTGCCCGCAGTTTGGGAAATTTTGAAATCGACATCTAGTAAAGGCGGGGTGGGGGCATATCAAAATTTCGTGGGTGAGGCGAGACCCTAGTACCAGCTCTGTTTTCCACTGTCCCTTTCGAAGTAGTTTTTTTATGACTTCTTGAAAACTGGCTTACAAAGCGTACTTGAAATTTGGGTTAAAAACTTCGTAATGCATACGGTTCTCACATATTTCACACATTTCGTAAATCCTGCATAACACATGGTCTCGTCACCACTGACATGCAAAAGTACTGGATGTTACTCTTTACTCTTGATAGTACTAATTAAAAACTTGAGTTAAATTTAGTTAATATCTAAGGAGAAATAAAGTAATGTTTGTCTACATAAATAATTTATTAGAAAATAGTATAGAAACTAACAGGGAAGTTTTGGGCACACCCCAATACACAACATTGAATATTTAATAGCGTTTCTATATGACGGCTATCAGACGTTTAGAATAAACTGAGATATAAATGCAATTTTTATTCCACTTCTCTTGATGAATCACTTTCAGATCATATAAAATTTTTTTAAATTACTCTGATGATGTCAAAATTTAAACTAATTTCACAAATTTTCTGTGGGATTTTAGTCAGTTATCTAAGGTCATGCTGTACCCCTTATTCGTCTGGATTGATTTTTTTGACGGCTAACCAATATTTTGATGGTTATTTAAAGCCAGAAAATAATGTTAGACTGTAAGAGCTTTTAGGAGATAATAAGTATTTTCAGATACAAGTTCTTCTAACTAACCCATAGCAGGAGGAGAAGAGGTGGATTCATACTTTTTTCCAAGGGTATATAACGTAAGTGACTATAACGAACACGACTGGAATTCGAACTCGGCTCCCCGATTATTCATTAAACCACCTGCACATCCAAAATTACAACACCTGGTATTCGCAAGCGGCCAGCAATCTAGGTATTGACCTTTATTCGCCTCGAATCAGTTTTTCTTTTTTACTGCAATAATATTTTGGAACGTTATCTTGCTGAAGAATCCAACCACTTGGTAGTCTGAGAAATTTCATAGATCACTATGTGCAGGGGTACCACGAAAAGAAAACGCCAAATCATTATATTCCCTTTACCGTGTTAGAATGGCGTTGAGAGTAGGTTCATATGATGTACCTTTTATTCCAGACGTGCTTGAAGCAGTTTTCTATCGTTGGACAATGATAATTTTGCTTGAGAACGAAGCCAACTTCTTGACACTAAGGACAAATTATCAGAAGAAAAAAAATGTTTTAGTGATCAAGAATTTTGTTCAGCCCATTATCTAACTAATTAGATCTTTGGTCACATCTGTATTGGTTACCTGGGGTTTCGTCTGAACTTTTCTTCGAGTTGTGATTGGTTCCAGCAAATGGATCTAATTGATCCTTCCCTTCTCTCTCGCATGACGCCCTCTTCGAGGTAGATCGGCAGTACGACCATCTTCATTTCTGAATAAAAGCTCTAATTGTCCTAATGGGGATATTTTAATACCCACTTCGACTATGAGTGCCTTGTCCTGGGTATCATAAACTACATCAGGCAGCAAGCCTCTGATCGGGAGATTGAAGCTTTCGATCAGTGTAGAACCATCTCTTAATTGCTGTTGCTCCCAAGTCCACCATGGACCGGGTAGGTAGCACCTGTTAAGGTCCTAGCTAGGGACTAATAAAGAGCCCACAAACAAAGACAAAACTATAAAAGTATAAAAATACATTTTTATAGTAAAATTACAAACTATACCTATATACTTATATACCCTTGTGCAAATTAATTGAAACAAAAAGAATGATTCTGTTATTATTTACTTTATTTTCGTATTTTTCCAATGAAACATAATCCAGTGCACATGCTAGTATTCGTAGCGATTTTCCAAGCGTAGCTTAGATATGGCACAAGGCCGAAAGTATAGGGCACCCAATGAGGATCGAACTTACTACCCAATCGTAATCGCTCTAGTAAGACAATCTTGCTAACCATTACACCTCTTCGTGATGCCCACTGTTAGTACTTCGTATGTCCATTCAACGACGTCCTTCCTTGC
Source organism: Acanthosepion pharaonis (assembly GCA_903632075.3). Lineage (NCBI taxonomy): Eukaryota > Metazoa > Mollusca > Cephalopoda > Sepiida > Sepiidae > Acanthosepion > Acanthosepion pharaonis. Next base: position 712,970 of record CAHIKZ030000746.1, on the reverse strand, counting down.
AGATTGACCACAGATTCTTGATTGGATTTAAATCAGGATAGTTTCCGAGCCAGTCGATAGTACTTTGATTCGCTCACTAGCAAGGTGTGTCATTGTGTTCGTGCAGCCTTACAATTTTTGTATGCTTCCATTTAGTAACGTTCATTGCAGACAATGGCCGTAGGACAACTAAACGCCAGGCGAGGCAATAGTGTCTGGCCATGATAACAATAATTATGCAATCACGGATGACGTAATATTTTTCAAGGCCAAACAAAATTCATCATACACCCCGAAAAGAGATTCATATTACTGCACACCCTTTGCAAATGACCTAATCAGAGGTAAAATAGAAATCGATTACACACTGTCACTTCAGTGGTTCTAAAACTGAGCGTATGGAGAAAGAAAGGAAACTAAAGCGGTTGTTTCGATTAATTGGTACAAGGGTGTGTGTTGAAACTTGACTAATGCATGGAATAATAATGCAACACAAAATGTACTTAGAACAAAATATATTGAAACAAGAAAGTGTACACAATATTTACATATAGTCTTTTGTATATTCCTGGTAAGACCGTTCCTGGAGAATGTGTTGACTGAGTCGCAGTCGGGCAGAGTCTCTGGATTGAATCTCTTGATTCCTCCCTCTCTTCCCGGTACAAATCATATTTATATGGTCGGTACTCCACTATGCAAATTAGGTGGATCCTACCACAACAGTGTGTAAGAATTACCAATGATACTGTTTTATAGCAAAATGACCAACAATACATTTTATCTGTAGTTGAAGGCACCAATTGTGTTCAAAATAATTAACTGAAACCATAGAATAGTGTTAAAAATATTTAGATTTAAATCATCCATAGAGATTGATATGCCGCTAAACAAAATAAATTACCTATGAGTGCCAATTGTCTCTTAATAATATTCTGGAGATAGTTCCATTGTCTTCACCAGTAAAAATAAGAAAACAAAGGAAATAAAAACTTCAAGAGGTCTTCGATGATCATTAAAACTACTCGAAGATTTGTAAGACATTTTTTATAGTACTTGAGATGCCCTGATTTGTTAGTGGAAATTTACAAACTAATAATTTGAAGGAAAATCGGTAACTAACGGCAATTCGTATTTTGTTTTAATTATACTTTTAGAAATGTGTTCAAAATCTCGGATAACCAGGTGGTCTAAGAGTTAGAGGCACGATAATTTCCGGTCAAGATCTTCATATTCATTTTCGCCAAATATCTTACATCGCTTTTCTCATTCCATTATGTATTATATAGCAGGCCAGATTGAACTTTCTCGTTGTGGTTGGTAACCAATATTGGAGAAAGAAAATTCTGTATTCAAAACCATATGTTACTTTGGTGGGACACATTGTGAACTGCAACTAAGTTCCGTTTATCATATTTGCAGTATAAATCTCAGGTTGGCTCTTCGCTGTTGATGAAACACGTATGGGCCTGAGTAGATGATCATTCTCAGAAAGAAACAGCCATGTTGGAGATGAGAAATCTCACTGGTATGTAGTACTGTACTGATGCGGCATTCACCCTGGGCAGATTGAGCCGGCTTCGTCCTGTTATGAGAAGAAGATTCTTGGGATAAATTACAGAAGTAGGGTACCCAGGCCTACTCGAATAACGTTCTTGCTTGCCGCGGGATTCCCACAGACGCAGAGACAGGAACGACCAGAAGCCGCCGGTTACCGATGCAGACGCTCCTTGGATTTTCACCAGAGCCCTTGTTAGCCAGCGTGTGTGTCAGACCTGTCCGCCTTGGGTGGCCCTACCAGGAACGAAGTTCCGGTCGGCATAGCTCTGACACTACCGTTTACACCCAAATCACGCTCAAATTACGGTCAAATCACGCTGAAACACCGGTTCTCGTTCGAAGTGCCAGGTCAGTACTTAGATGTGGGACCGCTTGGGAACACCTGGTACTGTAAGCCCCCAAAATCCAACCCTTACCTCACAGTTGGTGGGGGGGTGTAAACTGGTATGTAGTGTTTCTTCATGTCGAAGTAATCCTGATAATGATGATGTCCAAATAAACAGTTATATGTACGATATTCTACCTAAGTCTTTGGAGGCAGGAATTCGCTTCGGCTAGAAAGGAGCTCATAGAAAAGAATCTTTATTTTGTGATGAAGAAGTGTCCTGCAAAATGGGAAAAATCGTAGGTAGCTTGTCAGATAATCAGATAAAAAGATCTATCAAACTGGGCAAGATATCTTCACATTCGAGTAGGAGATCATACAAGATGTTCCAAAAGTCACATTACCATTGAAAATCTTGTACATTTTATATTTATTTACCAAATGGAATCATGTTTCTGCATGTGACAATATATTATCAATAAATTTTTATTTGTCGAATTATGGAAGATGATCTACTGAAAAACTTCCCTGGTTGCAATTTCCCAAATGTACATTGTCTGCCAATTGTTCCCTGACTTTTGGAACACCTATATATATATATATATATATATATATATAGAGAGAGAGAGAGAGAGAGAGAGAGAAAGAGAGAGGGTATTCGCGGGGGTCAGGGACCAGAAACGGCTGCGAATAGTTAGAATCCGCGAATGGTTGTAACCCCAGTTCTTAAAAGTGCTTATAAGCACCTATTTTGATTGTTAAAACTCCATATGCCCTAAATTTCCATCCCAAACACTTTAGAAACATTTCAGACCCTTTTCAAAACATCTTTGAGAAATATTGGTGACCATACACTTAGCGTAAATTTTCTTTCATACGTACAATAACCGTTTTTAATTACGCCTAGATCGATACAACCGTTGAAAATACTGTATAAAATCTGCCAATTTTTACTATACAGTGGACTGTAATGTGTTTTAAGTCAGTTAAATAACAGAAAAATAATGCAAAAATATTTTAAATATGTTCTATCGAAAAAATACGCGAATCGAGAAAGTTCTCAACAAATAATTTGTACATCTGTTCTTCAGAAAAAACACCCGAATATT